>JAJJWW010013901.1:0-600000 GCA_023531295.1 Papaver armeniacum
AGGATGTGAGTTGTAAATTCTAAAGGTGGTCACTTCTCTCTGCAACCCTTTTCACACAACAAGTTGTGGTTCGTTCTCGTCACTACTCTTAGGAACTCGTTGGTCCTAAGAGTTGGACATATTTTACTTTGACAACGCTTTTGTTGGAAAAAGTTGTAAAACATACTACATTTTACAACTTTTAATTTACGAGTTGTCAATCTACAGTTGTAGATTACTAATTTTCCCGTAGTGACAAAAGACTAAATAGGATGAAAATACTTATATGCCCCTTCATAATCGGTAGTTTAGTTAGCTACCGATTGCAAAATCTCATTTTTGGGACAACACTATATTCGGTAGTTATATACTATTTTGACTACCGATTATAGGCTCAACCAAATTAGAAAAAAGAGGATTTTCGCAAAATCTCATTTTGGGGCAACTCTATATTCGGTAGTTATATGAACTATTTTGACTACCGATTATAGGCTCAACCAAATTAGAAAAAAAGGATTTTTGCAAAATCTCATTTTGGGGCAACTCATATTCGGTAGTTATATGAACTATCTTTGACTACTAGATTATGCTAGGATTTGGTAAAGAGACCCATTGTATAATCGGAAGTCGGGGATACCTTCATTTACTACCGATTATAGACTCAACCAATGCGATTGAAAAGCTCGGTGCGGGCATGGACGTGGTATGAATACAATGCCGAGACGCTATACTGAGGAGTCACGAGGGGGTCAGTGCACGCTATCTGGCGTCTCATAGAAAATTTTTTCTCTGAAAATTGAATTTGATAGGATTTTTGCAAAATCCGAATTTGGGGCTACTCTATATTCGGTAGTTATATGAACTATCTTGACTACCGAATATGGTTGGATATTTGCAAAGAGAGTCAGCATTTGTATAATCGGAAGTCATGATAACTCTTCCTTTCTTACCGATTATAGGCTCAACCAAAATTAAAAAAAAAGGATTTTTGCAAAATCGATTTTGGGGCTACTCTACATTCGGTAGTTATATGAACTATTTAGACTACTAGAATATGGTTGGATATTTTCAAAGAGAAGCAAGGATAATCGGAAGTCGGGATAACTTCATTTACTACCGATTATAGGCTCAACAAAATTTCAAAAAAAAAAAAATGGATTTTTGCAAAATCGAATTTGGGGCTACTCATATTCGGTAGTTATATGAACTATTTTGACTACCGATTATGGTAGGATATTTCCAAAGAGAGCCACTGTATAATCGGAAGTCATGATAGCTCTTCCTTTCTTACCGATTATAGGCTCAACCAAAATTCCAAAAAAAAAGGATTTTCGCAAAATCTCATTTTGGGGCTACTCTATATTCGGTAGTTATGTGAACTATAATTACTACCGATTATGGTAGGATATTTGCCAAAGGTCTACTTTAATCGGGAGTCAAGATAACTTTATTTACTACAGATTATAGGATAATCAAAATTCAAAGATAGAGGATTTTATTTTGGGGATACTTTATATTCGGAAGCTAAAAAAACCAAATTGACTCCAGATTGTTGATTAACTACCGATTGTATAGTTACCTACCGATTGTAAAGGGTAGTTTGGGATTAAAAAAAACGCAAGAAAATAACCTCTGGGTGTGGATTAACCTTCCGATTATTACCTATTTTGTCCTTTTGTGTCGCCCCTAATTCGTTTGGAGGCGCCCCTAAATTTGCCAGGAATAATAGGCTGGTTTTTATGAATAGATGTTTAAAAAAAAATATGTTGGTTTCCTAATTGGGAAAGTCAAATGTTACTTTAGTTTTCTGAGACCACTTTTCTCTTGATGACAAGTGTAATGTGGACCATTTCACTTTACTTCTTTTGCTGACAAGTGTCATGGGAACCATTTCACTTCACTTCTTTTATTAACAAGTGTCATGAGGACCGCTTTCAATGATTAGTTCTCTTAATTTCCTTAATTTTCTCTAAAAACAAAATCAGCCTATTAATTAGGAACGGATGGAGTACCATTCTTATCAAATACACTTTTGATGAAGAACTACTGAAAGAAAATGAAATCGTAGTTGGATTAATAGTAGAAATTTCTAATGCAAGTGAGTTGTCGAATTTGAGACTGAGTAAATTTCAAAATCAAAATATTATACAAATACTGTTAAAATATTACCATGTTTTTTCCATGGCAATGTGCGTAAAAATGGTTGGATAATGATTTCACTGTCGTCTGCATCTGTGATCTATTTTATTGATGCGTACAAAAATCGTTGTACTGGATGATATTGGTTCAAGATAGCCATGAATTTAGTGTTATGAATAGCAGACAAAGTTTAAGAAATGCCATAAGTCGGTAAAGAGTAAAACCAATGTATACGGGTCGAGTGGGGGGTGCATAAAGAAAGTGGTGTCATAACACTGCTGCTTCTGCCAAAAGCATAGAAAAAATCTAGGGACCAAATCTATGAGAAATGCAACTACAATCCAAAAATACCACTTGCACGTTGCTTAACCTAATAAAGAAAGTGAAATTTATGATCAGAAGACTCAAAGTAGTAAAAAAGAAGAAGGTACGGTAAATTTGGACTCAAAATGCTGATGTCGATCCTTTTTTTTTTTTTTTTTTTTTTTTCTAGAAGTTGAAATAAATTGTTGTCAAAACTAACTTTTGATTTTTGATTTTCTGGCAAACTGAAATCAACCTCAGAAATCAGAAGCAAACCGACTTTGTTTTCAAAGAGTTGACACTTTTTGTGTTTCCAAAAGTTACTATAAAAAAGTGGCCATAACTAAAATTCTGATATTCAACTTGACTTAATAACTTCTCAGAATATATACAAACACTCTGTCATTCCTAGCATAGGCTCTTTTTACCAATTCCAGAGATCATGTATGGATTGATTCCCGCCGCAGAAATAGTCGTGGAAATTTTGTTCTTTGGATTGGATTGGATTGGATTGGATTGGATTGCAATGCTACAGGTGTTCTTTGTTTTTTCTTTGGGTGATCGATTCCAAATTCGATCTCCTTTTTTTGTATCGGTTGTATTTATTGGGTTGAGATACCCCTTAAATACCTCTTTTTCAATGAATTTCTCCTATTGACCGTTCAAAAATAAAAATGCTACATGCCAATTTTCAATAGTTGTAAATTCTCTATCATCAATGCATTTTAACCTTTTTCCTTCAAATTTTGTTTGAAGACGTACAAAAAAAAAACTATATGAAAATGATTGATCTCCACCAGTTTTAACCTAATACCATTTTTCAAAATACACAAAAATCACTAAAGTTGGATTCTGTTTTCTGTTGGAGTTAGGTTAAAAGATAAAACTATGCATCTCTATCCTTGAAATTAATCTGCTTGTTGTTTTCTCTGGCCCGTTCATTATTCATACTGTAATGTCACTTTCGTCTGCAAATCTCTCTTTTTCTTTAATGGAAAAGATCCTTTTTAGTACCCGCACTGCACACAGATTCTCTTCTATAAAAAAATAGTAGAAGCATATCAGGCAATTGCAAACTAGCTAACTACAGCATATAAGCCTACTATTCTCTCTCAAGTACTAAACAATATTAGTAATAGTAGATATGCAGCAGTAGTTGTACTGTTGTAGTATATATAGATGGATCGATCAGGTAGTTTTGGTTAAATAGAGTTGCTTAACTAGGTTTTAATTAGGCAGCACACAAGCCGACCTAATATCCTTGATTTCAATTAGTTTTGATATTTAATGGCTAGCCCGAACTATGTATATTGCGTCGAAACTGCAGTTAGAAATCTCCAAATTCCTTTCCCAACAGTTGGTACCACATCAGCAGGAGGAGAAGAACAAGAGCAACACTTTGTTAATGGTGGTCCTCACTACCAATGCGGCTACTTTGCTGGTCACCCATTTCCAGGTTTTTCTTTTCTTTTTGTATATATTACGTATATGCCTTGCATATATATTTTGCCAGTAGATTCTAACCACGTATATTTAATTAGGATTGGTAGGAGCGGAGATGATGAAATTATGGTCAAGTTCTGTGAGTGATCCTGAGGACGAAAATGGTGGTGGAGTGCATGAAGCAAACATCATTCACAACCGGGTGGATTTGAGAAGAAAGAAGACAGTGTTGACGAGTGAACAAGTGGAGGCGTTGGAAAGGAGTTTCCAGGAGGATATAGAGATGGAAAAACTGCAGTCAGCTAGTGGAACTATCGAGGTAAGAAAGAATAGAGTGAAGCTGGAACCGGCAAGGAAAATGAAGTTGTCTCTGGAACTAGGACTTCATCCTCGTCAAGTAGCGACATGGTTTCAAAATCGACGTGCTAGGCTTAAAGGAAAGCAAATTGAACGAATGTACAATGTACTTAAGCAGGATTACGAAGTCGTCGTAAGGGAAAACCAACATCTTTATCAAAAGGTGAGTAGCTATAGCTATATATATATATGACCATGAAACTTTTACGATTATTAACAAGTAATATATTACATGTATGTGCGCATTAAGGTCATCGAACTGAAAGACAAGCTTGCCGGTCGCCGGTCTACGCAAGATTCCTCGGAATACATGGAACTAGGGTCGCTACTGCAAGCTGAGTATAATGTTGTCCCTGAGACTACAAGAACATCTGTTGCCGTTCAATGCTCAACTGATGCAGAGCAAGGACGAACTGGGAACTCAAACACAATGATTTCAGAGCGCAACAGTAATTTGCGCACCGACGAAGCTGACTACTACTCAACTGCCTCATTTCCTTCTTGGGGTGTTTCGCCGGAGTGTCCTTAAACAAGTAGAAGAAATGGTATAATGTTCGTTTAGTACTATTCAGCTCCATTAATCTGAAATTTAAAATTCTACCTTGTTTGGGGTGGTTAATTATAAGTGTGTAATTAACAAGTTATGAGTTTAATGATTTTATTTCTATGAAAAACAAGTGGTACATGTACTAATCCTAGTTAGCAATTCGGGATTCGGCAAACATACAGAACGGCAAACGTACGAGTATTATACAGTTTTGTAAAACCCAAATTCGATCCGAAATTCGGTCAACGGGACGTGATTCGTCAATAATTCGGAACGGCATACGTACGCGTATAATTCGTTTTATAAATATGAGTTCGGCTCTGAAAATTCGGTATCTATTATAATAAATAATTATTATTTATAAGGACATAGACTAATTTTATGCATATTTGAGAGTTATTTAAAGAACAAATAAACTTAATATGATGATATTAATAATATATACAATATTAGTCATCCAAGAGGACGTGGTATAGTGGTTTAGATGCACTTTCAAATCTCTTCGGTCATTTTTGTTTCATAAAAGTTACAACAATGTCTAATATTGGGCTGTGTATGCTCGGTAGGCAGTAAGCCCAAAAATGGGGCCTTTAAAAACGTAAAAGCTAAAGAATTTCTGGCGAATTAAGCGGAGGTATTATTTGGGATACGTAAAGTTCGTGAACGATTCGCGAATAATCCGGGAATGCCATATAATACGCATCTTGGGTTCGGATTTGCAAACGTACGCGAATAAGACGGTAAAATTCGTGATACGGAACGCGAATCATTCGCGAACTTACTAACTAGGGTACTAATTGTTACCGAACATTTACTTTACATTGATTTTAACTAGTGTATCAAGTAAGCAATCTTTAATTAATTGATCACCTAAAACATACGTAGTTATGTACCTTGTGTTGGTTTTAAAAGTTGACAACTTTAAACGGAAAGAGCTGGTTCTTACAGTAATCATTGATCATCTCAAAAGAGCTCATTTTTAGACCCTCAGTTCAAGCTCAAAATAAGCTTGCATTTCCGGTAACTTCATTTAATTTTTGGACGAAGTACAATTTTCAATACTAAAAATGTTATACAAAAAACTGATAGACCAAAAAAATATTGTTAAGTATTTTTGTGAGCCTCTACGATTTATACCAGTGTAGGGTACATTATTTGTACAACATCTTGATACAAGGAAGCTAACATATAGGGTATATGTTTCTTTTATAAAGTTCCGCCGAAAATGAGCGTATTCCGAAACGCATAACAACGACATCTACTATTTTAGAAATGAATTGTCGAAAATCAATAGACTTTTAGCCATTGAAGTCAAAACCGATAAATTATAAGGTTTATTGTTTCAAAATGTACTCATTTTTGATAGGTATGTGCAGCTTTGTAAGAGGAACATATCCCAAAATATCGACCTCCACCCATAACGTGTGATAATTAGAGTGAGAATAAAAGTGTAAGAAGATGGTTCCGCTAAATAAAATAACAACAGTTTTTAACTGATTTCTGTAACCCTATTCCTTCATATTCCTTCCAACTAAGTTACTGAACTACTAATGGAGTTCTCATCGGATGCTAATTATACAGTGGTACATGTTTGGAACAAGTACATGGGTGAAGCAAATTAAAGCTATTGTCTAGCAAGAATAGACATGACATGACGACCCAATTAATTATGAAACGGAATGTTGATTAATAAAGTCATGTTACACTACCCAAGTTAGGTTCCGCAATATTATTAATTAATTAGAAACAAAGTCTGACCTACTATGATCTAGCTAGATTACAGATAATCGAAGAAGATTAATTAACCAGAGAAATAAAGGTATACAAGAGTGGATTGTGTCGGTACCAGTACGTGGCTTTCTCTGTGGCCTGAGAATAAAGCCACGGCTTGACAATGCCGGTGTGAGAGTCTGTTAGCCACCTAGCTCATTCAACTCTTGTGATGGGAAAAGGGCTGTGCTAGACACACCGCAAAGAAAATTCGGTGATATCACCCACAGAAACAAACCCCTGGGACCCACAGGAAAAAAAAGGGTGTTTTCAGTTTTTTATTTTTTGCGGGCCCCACTTTTTTTCATTCAGTTCCTTGCTGTGATTCCACCGTGAATAAATCAACTCTTGTGATGGGAAAATACCTTCACCACCCTTAGTTGGCTCTGTCCATGCACATATGATAGGTTTGCTGTTGATATGCCCTGCCTTCCAATCAAAGTGCGCAACTCTTAGGCCAAAGCTGCACCACTCACATTCGTCTAAATAGATACCGAAAAAACACCGTCAAAACCGATTTTTTTTTCTATGTTTTTTATTTTTTTCTTTTTTACAGTTAATCATCAAATTAAATTATTATCATATTTTTATTATCCTCTAATTCCATAAATATGTAAATCAAATCAAAAAACATTACTCCACAACAGGTTCTTTCAGGAAGTTAGTTGGCACACGAGACACAAATTGTGTGCCAACCCCTCTCTGAAGAGCTACCCCTATTCTATGGAAACGAAATTTTCAAACTCTAACATTAGGATCATGACTAGCCGAAAAATTACACAATCTCTTAAGAAAATCGATAGTCTCGTCACTCAGTCCACCCAAAGTGGTGAAAGTTAAGGTGCCAAAACCGAAAAAACTCCAACAAAACGGATTTTATGAAGTTTATCGATGGGGATGTCAAGAGAGACGTCAAACTGATGTAGCAATAGCACCATAGTGATGCCCACGTCCCACCAACATTTTATCATCCACGTTAGGCCTCTTCCTATGCACATGCCAAAACATGGTATTTGGCATATATGCACCCACTATGGGTATGCCAAACTGCCAAACTCATATGCCAATATGTTATTCCTGGCATATAGGCATACGCGAGAGAGTTTCGGCGAGCGATAGAGTCTTCGTCGCTCGATGGTCAAATGATCGTTCGATGGTCATTCGATTCGACAATGACAGTCAAGCTATCGCTCGGTACTATGATAATCGCTCGTCGAGATCTTCATCCAACGGCTCCAATTTCCCCCTCTATAAATACGATTTCAAACTCATATCAACTCACACCAAAAATTCTAAATCTCTCTAGAATTTCTTAATTTCTCAATCTTTTTCAAATCTAAAACTATCACAACTCCTCTACAATATATTTTCTTGTAAAATGGATTCACAAGCAAAAACTCAAGGCAAAGGTAAGAAGAATCGAGTCCGTGGTGCAAAATACACCATGATAGAAGATGAATGTATTTGTCGTAATTATGTTTTTTTACCCAAGATTGTATCGGTGGTGCACACCAACATGGTAACACCATGTGGGATAATATATTTCAAAAATATGAAGAACAAACCATGAACATCAATGGTCGTGATGCAAAAGGATTGTCAGAACACTTCATTGTAATCAATAGGAAGTAGCCGCTTATGTTGCATTGATAATGCAAGCCAAGAGAAAAGGAAAGGGACGGTGGTGGACTGATGTTGATTTTGAAAGAGAGGTTCGTGCAGATTGGCAACGAAAACATGGTAAACAGTTTGCTTTCAAAAGTTGTTATCATATTTTGAAGGGTTTGAACAAATATAATCCCGATTACTTAGCAAATAATCAAATAGTACTGAAAAGTCACCATATAATTCTTCTCCCTCAACACCAAATTCTTCACCATTTTCACAAGGTCCATCAAATTCTTCACCGAGATACCCCTACAAGCTCAAATTCCAACGTAGTTTTCAATAATTATATTGATGGTAATACTAAAGGAAAACTTCAGGGAGGAATAAGGCAAAAGCGGCTAGAAAATTAGCTCAAGAAGGAGGGAGTTAGGAGGATTTAACATGGCGGAGTTTATGGATTATCAAAAGACCATCGCGAAGGAAAGATCCATTCAAAGGAAAATTCAAAACGGGAGAGTAAGAAAAGTCGTCTTTCTCAAGAAAAATTCAGTTTGACTATGACAAGCATAACATTCTTCAAGCCAACACCTCAATTATGAACGCCTAACAAAAACATGTATGGCAAATCGAATTTGACGGGATTCAAGCACTGATTGAAAAGCAAAATTTGGATTTACTAACAACCGTGATGAAGAAGATGATGATGATGGGCCCGATGATGAGTTTGATGAAATAATTCCTCTAAATGATTAATGTACTAGTTTATAACTAGTTTAATGTGATTTAAGTTTTAATGTTCTAGTTTAAGTTTTAATTTGATATGTTGTTATGCATTCCAATTAATATTAGTTTGAAATGAAATGTTGAAGCTTATTAATTAGAAAAATAACAATACATAACATAACTTAAATGAAGCTAAAACATTAAGAAAAATACATAAAATCATCTTCCATGCTACTCTGCCCAAAGATTCAATCTCGATCATCTCTTAAGCTTGGTCATACAAATTACGGTTCTGAATGTAGTTAGTCATTTGACCATAATTCCTTGCGGGAGGCCTCTTTCAGGTCGAATCTCGGCCTCAAATCTTCATCATCATAGTTAATCCAATCGAATCACGTCCGGTTTCCCGAATTACCATGTTATGAAGAATTATGCAAGTGAGCATAGTCTTGTGCATTTCACGAGGACTCAACCCACGATATGGGCCACAAATGATAGCGAACTTCCTCTTCAAAATTCCAAAAGCGCGTTCCACATCCTTCCTCAGTGCCATTTGGGCATCGTTAAAATATCGGTATGAATGGCCCAATGCACCGGCGGGAGAGGTCGGATTTGGTAGCATTGAACCAAAGGTGGACCATTTTGGGTAGATACCATCCGCAAGATAATAGCCATGAGTGTACTGATGGCCGTTGATCATGAAACGGACAGATGGAGAAATTCCATACTTCAAATCTTCAAACAGAGGCGACTTGTGCAAAACATTAATATCATTTTGTGAACCCGGAAGACCAAAAAAAGCGTGCCATATCCAACAATCGTAAGAAGCGGTGACTTCTAAGATAAGCTGTTAGTTTTGGATAATGACCTTTATATTGACCAGCCCAATAAACATGGCATCCATGCCATACCCAATGCATACAATCGAGACTACCTAGCATTCCTGGGAATCCCCTTTCCTCATTCTCCCTTAATATTTGTCTAACATCTTCGTCGGTTGGTTTTCGTAAATATGTTGGACCAAAATGATTAATCATTACTTCACAGAACAATGAAAGGTAAGTGTAAGAAGTTGTTTTACCCATACGAAGGTACTCATCATTCGCATCCGCTGGAGTGCCATAACCTAGAATCCTTAAAGCCGAAGTAACTTTTTGTTCGGGACTATGACCTCTAATATTCAGTGCATCAAGCGTGATAATTGAATTGAGGTTCCACTCGACAAAGCTCTTCAATAATCTTTTTCACCCGGATGACGAGGCATGCGGAATCGACCTTGAAAATCTCGATCAGTACACACAATTGGGAAGAAAATAATCGTGCATGAGCTTCGATGGTAAAATTCCCTCCTCGATACGTATATCTTCTTGATAATACTTCTTTGGGCTCTGGAGCTCTTGGTATTTGACCCGTATGTACAAGCATCATAGTTTCGATTAGATTCTCATCTTGACTTCCTCTTCGTCAATTTCTTGCAACCTCATACGATAACTTTCTTGCTGTAACTTTGAACATATTCATAATAATATCCCTTTCTTCATTGGATCTCGACATTGTGAAGCTTAAAATTGAGAATAAATGAGTAATATCTTTAAGCAGTGTGAGTTTTATATCGAGGTAAAATGACGTATATATAGGAACCATAGGGGAACTAGCCGTTTGGAGAATAACTACTTGGCGATAACCATTGTATCGCGAGCGTTATTGTTTTTAACGAGCGATATTGACAATATCGCCGCGATAAAGACTTTATCGTTTGGCGATATTGTCAATATCGCTTCGCTAGGGATTCGATCGCTCAGCGGTTTCCCCATAGTGGCGCAAATGGTTTGGCATGCCACCTGGCATGCCAAACACCATTTTTTTGGCATGTGCATAGGAAGAGGCCTTACAGACAGTAGCATCATTTTGACTGCTTGGATTGTTTGACTGGTCAAACTGATATAAAAGCTGGTCAGATTAATATTCTATTATCCACTGAAATCATATAAAACATAATCTAGGCTAGATTCTTCATAAAGTCAATCAATTTTCACCACCGATTTCACTGGGTTGGTTCATTGACGATTTTTTTTTTTAGGATATGATATATCTCTCCGTTTTCCTCTGTTTCTAGATCCCTTTGTTTTCCTCTGTTTTCAATCCCCATGGGAAGACCAAAGAACCTGAGAGGCTTCTTTGAGATAATCAAAGACAAAGCAACAATAAGCAAAGAAATAATCATCTCCAAACTACCCAACAACACATCTTCATTAAACCTAGCTATTCTCAGAGCAACTTCATCAGAACAATCATCATCACCGCCTCATGAGAATCAAATCATTTCAATACTCTCTTTCGGTCATAGTTCTCGAATCACAGCTTCATCTTGCATCGAATCGTTAATGAATCGATTACATCATACTCATAACTCATACGTATCAACCAAATGTCTTATTATAATTCATAACATAATCAAAAGAGGTTCTTTCATTCTTCAAGATCAACTCTCAGTGTATCCATCAAATGGTGGGAAAAATTATCTGAATTTATCGAATTTTCGTGATAATTCGAATCAGGAAACGTGGGAATTGTCTTGTTTGGTTAGATGGTATGCTAGGATTCTTGAGTCTCTTTTACTTACTTCTAGAGTTCTGGGTTTCTTTATTTCTTCAGAATTCAAGGGTCCTGATTCAGAATATTTCTTGTACTACAAGAGTGATAAGCACAAAAAGGATGAGAATGAAGAACATGAAAAGGAAAAGGTAAGTGCACTTTTGAATGAAGAATTGCTTAAAGAAATTGAAGTAGTAGTTGGATTGATTGAAGAAATGTCAAAAGCAAGTGAGTTATTGAATCCGAAACAGAGTAAATTAGTTTGCCAAGTTATGAATTTAGTGAGTGAAGATTATTATTCAGCTCAGAGGAGAATCATGATCAGATTGAATGAAGTTAAAGAAAGAATGAGTAATTTCAGTTTTGGCGAATCAGTTGAATTCAACTGTGTGATGAAGAGATTGAAGAATTGTGAAGAGAAGGTCTTGTTATTGTTTTTGGATCATAAAGGGGTTGGTTTCTGGGATTTGGTTGATGAATTGATGAAAGAAAAGATTGGAACAGAGAAAGATGGTGGGAGATCGGTGATGGTGATGAGTCGAAAAGGTAGATCTAGTGAGTCAGCTCGGTATGATCAGCGAGATTCGAAGTTGGACGATTTTCGGTTCTCCTCTGGTAGGTTTGATTTCAATCGGGTTCAGTCCGGTTTGAGGTTTTTGAATATTTGAGTGTCGGTGTTTGATGGATTAGGTGAGTTTTAGAGGTTGTTTGGTTTTGGAGTTAGTTGTAAAATTTGTATAAAACTTTGTAATTATTTTGGTGGGCAAAGCAATAAATAAACAAAATGAAATCAAAGACGAGGATGATTATGGTTTTATTGGGAGTCAATTTTCAATGGCATTAATACAAAAATAAGTTATTTATCTATTTTTTTGCTTTGTTAAAAGATTTTATTTTCCACGTGAAAATAACCAAATTCCCCAATATGATGCGTGGTCATTCTAGTATAATTTAGATAGGCAACAACGGCTATAAAATATAGTCCTCGTGAAAATGGTTGGTTATATCACCCGCACAACCATCCATAAAACCTGGCTAAATTGGGGCCTATGCCACTTAATTGGGGCCTATAGCTAGATGATAAAATAGGGTCATTAAGAAATATTTCATAGAAATCCCTTATCCACTATTTTTGTTAATACCTAATATACCCTTGTTAAATTAGTGTTAATTCGGATTGTTAAATAGTAATATTTAATCAAGCTAATCCTAAAATTAACTTTCATTAATGCATAATCAACAGTTGTCAAAAATTTTAATTTTCTTTCGAAAGTCTCGATCCATAATCGGTTTATGTTAGTTAATTTGTAAACCGATTTTGGGTTGAGTATTTTCAAGTGACGAAGTAAACCCAGAATCGGAGTTTGAACAATACCCAAATAAACCGATTCCCAAAATCGGTGTTTATATATATATCTATATAATCCGATTATGCCTTGCTTTCAGAAACAAAATATTCATTACATAGTTTAGGAAATTAGCGCAATACATATAGGATTCAATATGGGATTTCTATAATTCGACGAGGTTCCAAAGGCTTAGGAGTAGCATGGTCATGTTTCTTCTTATATTTCTTTTCGGCCTAATTTTTTTCTCCTGTAGAATTCGGATTTAAGAGACAAAAAATAATGGAATATAATGCATTTTTAAAGTCAAGGTACATAATTGGTTTACTCGGTATACATATAAAACCCGATTCCTAACATAAGAAAATTCACAATCGGATTTTGTTAAGTGCTAATGTAAACCGATTCGAAAAATCAGGTTACTCGATATACATATAAAGTCCGATTATAAACTACACAATCGGTTTTTGTGAAGACATATGTAATCCGATTCCAACAAAATAAAGATCCAGGAATATTGGCTATAACAATCGGGCTATTTATACATTAACGTTCACCGATTCCATTTCACATGCAACACAATCGGTTTACAAGTTTTAGAACATAATCCTTTTCTAACAAGCATCGGGTTACTTCGTCATTAACGCAACCCGATTTTGTGAACACATAAATTTTTTTATTTCAAAATTATCGATTTCTAACCTAATGCATGTTACTAAAACCTAGTTTAAAGGATTGGGTTGATAGAAAAGTACCTGATTCGACCCATTTCTTCCTCTTGTGCGATACGAGAGGCTTCAGATTGTTCTTGCACTTCCTTCGTTCTATTTCGAATCACTTCAACAAGTCCAGGATTGTCAGCACTAGAATGATTCTTGTTAGTAGCATACTTAGTTCTTGGTTTCGACATTTTATAGAAGAAAGAAACGATTAATCGTTTTTGAATCGTCGATCATCGACGATTTTTAGTTTCAAAAAAATAAAAAAAGAGGGAGTAAAGGAGATAAAGAATCGGTTTTTAGGTTAGAAATGCAAACTGATTTTTGTTAGTTATGTTTATTAAGGTTTGATGGGGGTAATTTAGTAATAGTAATATTTTTTGAGGGTAATTTTGGTAGTTTATATAAATATTAGACACCCCTTATCATTATGTATTAGGTAGATGAAGTAATATATATGCCCCAATTAAGTGGCATAGGCCCTACAAGAGGAAGAAGTGAGAATCCAGATATTGTTAGATTTTCATAAAGAGTCTGAATAAGAAAGCATAAACAGTTCAAAATGTTGCGATTATTCGTTGGGCAATTATTTTGATATCCATACCCAAAACAAATATTCACTAGACACTGACACGAATATCATGAAAAGGAGATGAATGATTGTTTTATTCCTGGATGTGAATGGTCTGATCATGATTTCCAGCTCATTATTTCTAGTCAATGCAATTCAATTTAAGTCTAATAGAAAAATTGTGTCTCATTTAAACAAAATATTATTGTGTGTATCAAGTAACAAAGTAAGTTTAGTTAGAGCTCGACATTACATCTAATTAGGACTAGTTATTATATCTAATTAGAACCTTAAGTAATTTAATTAACCGTTACATTCAATTAATGTGGTTAGGCTAACCCCTATGGGCTAGATATCTAATTGCTAGATTGTCCATCCACATCAGCTTGGGAAACCTACTAACCCCTATGGCATGGATAATCTAGCAGAGGAACGTTGAACCGAACAGCGTTTGACTTGGTCGGCTAGGTTGAAAACGTTGAACTGTTCAGCGTCCCAGAATCGGGTTTTCCCCAGCGCAGCATCCCCTTCTTCCTCAGTTCTTCCCAGTTCAATTTCCTTCTCAAACACACCCGCAAATGGATTTCATAGAACAGTGATTCTAGACGATTATTTCTCAATTCCTTCTATGGGTTTGTACTCCATCAATTTCTTGATCGTTTGAGAGTATTTTCATTCAATTCTGTCCACGAAATTGATTAAGGTAAGGATTTAAAATTTCATCCTTTTTTTTTCTTGATTTTTGATTATGATGAAAATTTGATGAAATTGATGATTGATAGTTGATATAATGCATGATTTAGATGATATGTTTACCTGATTTAAATGATATGTGATTGAAATTGATTTTTAGAATTGTTAGGGTTTAATTTGATTATTTGTGATGAATAAAAAATGAAATTGTTGATAATTTGATTATTTATATGATGAACTGATAATGATCATTTAGTTTGTATGGATGAAAATGAATGACAATGATAATCATATTTTTTTTTTCATGTTTGTTATTGATTGTAGTATGAGTATGGATGAAATGCTAGATCGGTTGGATATGGTTTCATCATGGAAATGTGATAGACATGTATGTCACGATGTTACGAAAGACCCTCGCAAAGTAAGCTTTAGGTAGTTTGGAGGAAATTGAAGTGTGTTATAATATTGTAGTGAAAGATAATCCAATAGCAAAACGATATTGTGATAATTGTGGATTTTCTTCTGATTTTGAGTTTGATTTCTCCAATGGGGAAAGAGCCTTAGTTGAATCCATATCCAAGAGATGGTGGTCAAAAACAAAGTTGTTCCTCATAAAAGTTTGCGGAATCCAGAAGTGAATTTTCATGTATGGACTCTATGGATAAGGAAGCTCCAACAATTGATACTTTTAAAAGTTTATTCTTGGTCATTGGTTTTCCTTTATGCGATAAAGATACTGAATGAAACTCTCACATTTTCCTGCTTGATATGGAACTAATTCTTTTCCAGTTTCAAGATATTGCAGGATTTCCAGGATGATGTAAGAGGCTCTTCGTGGAAATGTAAAAGAAAGAAGGGTACTACATGAAGATGGCGGAGACAGGATTCCAAGAAGTGAATTTTCATGTATGGATTCTATTTGTTGGGTTATCGTATTGATTCCGGTTTGTTATCGGGCGAATGCACGTTCTTTAGCGTCTTTGATTGATAGTGTGAAATGTTTGTTATACAATTTCTCAAAGGCCTTCTTGGGTCTCTTTTTAAGTATGGTATGGGTGATATTGTAGGGAGAACTTGTGCAACTCAGGAAGAAGAGATATTATCCCAAAATTATTTGGGATACTCTATAAAAGATATAACTTAGTGTATTTATAAAACTTGTCCTGGATTTGACCTTGACCACGCAGTAGCCCAATGTTTAGTTCAGACTTATTGGAGCAAACACAATTATATGCTTCAGGAGAAATACCATAGTTCCTTTCATGGTTTTATTTATTTATTATTGAATCAAAAACTAATTAAGTTTTAGCAATCGTAGATGCTTTGAAATTCTTCGTATGTAGTAGCGTAATTAAGCAGCAAAGTGAATATTAAAAACCAAAAGATGTTTCATTTTATTGCAAAAAACTACATCACTTTATTACATAACCCAAAATGCCCATTCTCAAAGATGGATGTTTATGTGCCATAACTTCAGTCGATAGTGATTCAAGAACATAAAAGACAACACTAGTATATCAAGATGGTACGGAAACCCAAGTTATAATTTCTCAATGAATTTCTCACTCGATAAAATCATTAGCAAATATAAGAACCGTTCAATATTAATCTTACAACTCAAAATCTTAAAAAACAATAAGTGTTTACATGAAACTCTTTTTCTTTTCCTTTCTTTTCTATATTGATAGAATGGTTTAGTGATCTCCACTTTCATAGTGCTCATTGATTTTCCCCTACACGACACAAAAACAATGTTAATTGATTTCTGACATTATTACCAACATTTTATATTTTAAGATACTTATAAATATACTTACCATAGAATGTTGCTCTTCATATGTGTCGCATTTTTTAACGAGTGATTCCAAAGATTGTTTTTTATTTTTCTGATCCCCTCTTTCATAATCAAATATGATGTCATCTATCTAAATCTAAATCTAAATAATATAAAGAAAAAATGTATTTTTGGTGAAGCCTTGGTCTAACCCTGATATTACTAATATGACGTTTAATATCAATTATCAGTTCACATATATTTAAGGGTAAAAACGTATATTCAATCAATAGTTACGTATTAAACATATTTATATACTAATAGAAATGCCATTGTCTGAAAAACACATCAACTTTTTTAAGACTTGATATTTTTCAAAATACACCTCAGATGTTTGTAAAATTAACATATTTGAAAATCTCTTTGAATAACCTACATAATGAGTGCAAATAAGAATATTAAATTTTATTTTACTAATAAAATATCATTGTAATTAAGTTTGGAGTTGTTAAAATAGTACCATAGTACTTCTCATCTTCTGATGCACAAAACACAGCTTTTACTCACATATCCAATAAGTCCTCTTCTGAGACGGTATCCTTGTTTAAACAATCATATCTGATTATTCATAGTTCAAAACATGATATTCAAATAATAAATTAGAATACTTCATAGTACAAAAAAAACATTATTCTTTCATTTAAGGAAATAAATCCAAATTATCTCACACTTCATCAAACATGGCTTCAGCAAATAAACCATGGGCTCTAAGACCGCGATATTCTGGTACTTCGAATAGCCTTCCAGAGTGTGAAACCCAAGCATCAAGTGATTTGTCATTTGTCTGTAGCAAAATTGTATAATTGAGTTCACATTATTTTTTCTTAATCATATGTTTTTACTCATTATGTCCTTAAAAAAAGTTGGATTTAAGTATCCAAAATCATCGCCTAATCATTTCTAAAATGTTCACTAAAATTGCAGAACCACAAAAAGTGATTCACATGTTGTAAAATCCCTATTTTATTTATTATTTTTACGGTTTAAGTGGAATGCTTTCTTCCTTTGTGGGCTGTGTTGGGTGTAAAATGGGCTCCATTTGCTAATCAGTCCGCCCAACAGCAAACTAGGTATCTAGTTAGTATAATGATTAGAAACCCTAGTTCCAAAACTTTAACATAGAGGTCTTAAAGAAAGGGAGGGTTTTTGGTTTTTGCTAAATCTAAAAGAAACGAAAAAGGAGATAGAATAGCAAGGAGTTTGGTACCGTTTTTGGCTCTGCTAAGGATACTTGTAATCGAGCTACAACCAGGTAGGTTTTCTATCTTTTATATCATCTTTAGTTTAACCTAATGGGAGTCAAAACGGGTTTTTCTTGGCCATGAATTTAAGTACTGCCAAACCTTGGATTTATATTTTTGAAATTGTTTAAAGACATTCGTTAAAGGGTTTGTGATGTATCATATCACAAATATATGTGTATATCCAGCTTGCCATTTTTCATCTTTTATACATCATGTTTTAAGACCTGTCTAAGTGCGTCCGTTAGTAGTTGTATGTTGTCTTGCAAATTAGTCTGTGTCGGACCTGGCGATGGGTATTTTGAAGGTTTCTTTAGGAACATTAGGTCAAGTAACAAAACCTAAGTGAAGGAGTCAAAAATCCATGTACTGGCAGCATTAGATCTAAATTTTATTAGCTTGGAATTAATAAAATGATTGCATTATCTTAAAACTACATTCTTGAAAGTATAGGAGATAGATAGTTAACTAATTAGTGTAAACATGTGTTGTTAGTATCGAGAACAGATGGATAAATTAATTAATACGTATGTCTTTAGACGTGTCTCTGGACTAAGATTCAAGTCCAGGATTAATAGTGGTTGGAACATGAACTGGTACGGTAGAAATCATTATATACTTGCACTTTAGTTTCTCCGGTGAGGCCTTGTTTGAATTTTTATTCATTTAACAAGCTAGGATTTTTAAATGTTTAGTTAGTGCTTTTTGATGAACGGCATAGGCTACCATGTTAAGATAAGATGTAAGAGGAAAGACTGACAACTAAATGTTAATAGTACCGTGGCTAGAGGTTAATTAGTCGTGTTGTTGTTTAAATGATATGAAAATGCTACATAGAGAATAATAGTGTTATTTGTTTACGTGCTGTGGTTGGCTCGGCTCTCATAAGTTGAAATGCGATGACCAAGGGGTCGCAAAGAAATCCATGACGATATTGGATTAGGAGAGTCGATGCAAACACTTAGTTCTCGAACGTAATGTTGGTTAATTATGTGGACCGGAGGCAGTAGATGCGACTGATATTACTGTGGTTTAAGGGATTTACCATATACACGGAGCTAATAACTGAGAGTGGGGGTACTAGCTAGAGGGCATTTCTTTTGACACTTCATTCGGGTATTTCTTTTTATTATCATATTTGCTAAGACGAGATTCAAATTGTTTTACAGAGAAAACAAAAAAAAAGAAAACATTTTCTGCTATTGATCCAATAATTTTATTTAAAATGTTTACTTTACGTTTGCATCGTTTTCATTTCCTCATAAAATATTTCATAATCATTAGTATAACTATCGAGGTTATAAACGTGCGAAAGCCTACTTTTAGTTGGGGTCTGACCCAACTTATTATTTTTCAGGAAACTGTAACCGTGGAGCAACCTAGCCTGTTGATTGCATTTCTAACCTGATCAGCTAGTCGTTATTTATTTTAAGGTGCTTAGATAAATATTTTTATCTAATTTTTTTAAAGATCAGACTTTGTTTCTTCTCAATAAACTCATAGTATTTACGTTGGGAACCGACCTGTGTGTCGAATATTATTTTTTTATTAAAGATTTTATTCAACTTTACACGTTCTATCAGTTCATTAAATAAACTCATTTATTATTCTGGATTATTGTGAATGTGCTCCATACAATAGCCCGATCTCCATTTGTTGGCTTGACGGTTCGAGTGTGTAAAGTGGTCCATGAGTATGCCACACTTGGGATTTTAGGGCGGCCGACCTAGAATTCAAAGTGGGGCGTGACAAAGTGGTATCATAGCATGGTAACATAAATCCTTGGGAGCGGGTGCAGGGTCTTGTTTGATCACGTAGGCACATTTTTAGGGGTACACTGATCGTTTGATGTATGAAACTTATTGTTGATTGTTGGTTGTTCCCCATAGTTGTCTCGATTCTCATGTATCGTTATGACGATGACCCAGGGGTCGCCTAATAAAAGATATGGCTCTATTATCTTGGATTGAGATCGACAACACTTAACCCTCCGGCGCACGGTAGGAGGATTAAGTGGACTATTTAAGGATAATGCAAAAATAGCATCCGAGACTAAATAATGTTATTTTTGTTTGTGTTTGTATATGGTTGGCTCGAATTCCATAAGTTATTGATATGATGACCGACGGGTTACATGTATGTTGCTATGCATGGGGACTTGCGATGACCAAGGGGTCGCATTTGTATTGCTTAGCTGGTTGAAAACTTTGGAAATATCGATGCGAACATTTGGTATGCTAACCCATGGTTAGTTCACCACTTGGACCATAATGAGACACTATGTGAATTTTACATACATAAACTAAACTGATTCCGAGGACGGAATCCTTTTTCTTAGGTGGGGAGATTGTAAAATCCCTATTTTATTTATTATTTTTACGGTTTAAGTGGAATGCTTTCTTCCTTTGTGGGCTGTGTTGGGTGTAAAATGGGCTCCATTTGCTAATCAGTCCGCCCAACAGCAAACTAGGTATCTAGTTAGTATAATGATTAGAAACCCTAGTTCCAAAACTTTAACATAGAGGTCTTAAAGAAAGGGAGGGTTTTTGGTTTTTGCTAAATCTAAAAGAAACGAAAAAGGAGATAGAATAGCAAGGAGTTTGGTACCGTTTTCTGTCGCTAAGGATACTTGTAATCGAGCTACAACCAGGTAGGTTTTCTATCTTTTATATCATCTTTAGTTTAACCTAATGGGAGTCAAAACGGGTTTTTCTTGGCCATGAATTTAAGTACTGCCAAACCTTGGATTTATATTTTTGAAATTGTTTAAAGACATTCGTTAAAGGGTTTGTGATGTATCATATCACAAATATATGTGTATATCCAGCTTGCCATTTTTCATCTTTTATACATCATGTTTTAAAACCTGTCTAAGTGCGTCCGTTAGTAGTTGTATGTTGTCTTGCAAATTAGTCTGTGTCGGACCTGGCGATGGGTATTTTGAAGGTTTCTTTAGGAACATTAGGTCAAGTAACAAAACCTAAGTGAAGGAGTCAAAAATCCATGTACTGGCAGCATTAGATCTAAATTTTATTAGCTTGGAATTAATAAAATGATTGCATTATCTTAAAACTACATTCTTGAAAGTATAGGAGATAGATAGTTAACTAATTAGTGTAAACATGTGTTGTTAGTATACTGAGAACAGATGGATAAATTAATTAATACGTATGTCTTTAGACGTGTCTCTGGACTAAGATTCTGAAGTTCAGATTAATAGTGGTTGGAACATGAACTGGTACAGTAGAAATCATTATATACTTGCACTTTAGTTTCCCTCCGGTGAGGCCTTGTTTGAATTTTTATTCATTTAACAAGCTAGGATTTTTAAATGTTTAGTTAGTGCTTTTTGATGAACGGCATAGGCTACCATGTTAAGATAAGATGTAAGAGGAACAGACTGACAACTAAATGTTAATAGTACCGTGGCTAGAGGTTAATTAGTCGTGTTGTTGTTTAAATGATATGAAAATGCTACATAGAGAATAATAGTGTTATTTGTTTACGTGCTGTGGTTGGCTCGGCTCTCATAAGTTGAAATGCGATGACCAAGGGGTCGCAAAGAAATCCATGACGATATTGAATTAGGAGAGTCGATGCAAACACTTAGTTCTCGAACGTAATGTTGGTTAATTATGTGGACCGGAGGCAGTAGATGCGCGATATTACTGTGGTTTAAGGGATTTACCATATACACGGAGCTAATAACTGAGAGTGGGGGTACTAGCTAGAGGGCATTTCTTTTGACACTTCATTCGGGTATTTCTTTTTATTATCATATTTGCTAAGACGAGATTCAAATTGTTTTACAGAGAAAACAAAAAAAAAAGAAAACATTTTCTGCTATTGATCCAATAATTTTATTTAAAATGTTTACTTTACGTTTGCATCGTTTTCATTTCCTCATAAAATATTTCATAATCATTAGTATAACTATCGAGGTTATAAACGTGCGAAAGCCTACTTTTAGTTGGGGTCTGACCCAACTTATTATTTTTCTAGAAACTGTAACCGTGGAGCAACCTAGCCTGTTGATTGCATTTCTAACCTGATGAGCTAATCGTTATTTATTTTAAGGTGCTTAGCTAAATATTTTTATCTAATTTTTTTAAAAGATCAGACTTTGTTTCTTCTCAATAAACTCATAGTATTTACGTTGGGAACCGATTTTGTGTGTCGAATATTATTTTTTTATTAAAGATTTTATTCAACTTTACACGTTCTATCAGTTCATTAAATAAACTCATTTATTATTCTGGATTATTGTGAATGTGCTCCATACAATAGCCCGATCTCCATTTGTTGGCTTGACGGTTCGAGTGTGTAAAGTGGTCCATGAGTATGCCACACTTGGGATTTTAGGGCGGCCGACCTAGAATTCAAAGTGGGGCGTGACACATGTATTTATAACGAAAAGGATAAAAAATATATTCAATTAGATAATATTGGTAGCTTTGTATCTATGTTTATGCCTGCCACACCAATATATAAAGGCCAATGATATCTTTGGTTTTTCCTCGCTTCCTCAATCAATACTTCCAAAACATTAACTAGATCCTTCACTCTAAGTCCATCTTTTCGTTTTTTATTCACCTTTACGAACTAACGAATTTGTTTTTCTAAAAACACTAGAAAACATACACATATTAAATCCAAAATTAACATTAACAAATATTTTGAAGTATAAAAAATTCACTACCGTGTTGTCATAATAGTTGTTGAGGTACGATAACATAAAAGATTAGGTCCACATTTTTTAAATATATTATATTCTATTTTGCTTAATTTTGTACAACATATTACAAAAAATAAATTATTATATTATTACACATAAAAGAATTAACCTCCAAAATATAACAAATACCTCTATCCACTTCATTGCATTAAGAAGCAACCATAGTTGCATTTAAATTGCGTAAAATGATACCCGTTTTGGCAAATTTTGCATCCTCAAAAAAATCACCTAAGAATGCATCCTCCTAGCACTAGCTAACATCTCATATGTTTCTGAAACATAGCAGTAAAAGGTAAAGGAGCAATTTATTCATCATACGCAAATAATTTAAATTAAGGGGACATATGCTTATCATCTGCTTTTCCATTTGTATCTAGAGCCACACTATCAGTCGAACTGCACTCAAATATTTCTTATGAATATGAACATTCAGATGTCTATATACCTTACATCACTAAGTTGTTTCAAACATAGAGGGAGTATTTTTTGATAACTATATCAAAGAAGTAAATAAAGCTCACAAAATGTCTACGAATTAATATACACCCTGAAAATCAGATTTATAAGAAAACAATAATGGCGCTGGTGGGGATGCTAATATTGTAGTTTATAGAACAGTTGGATATCAACAAGAATAACAAAGGATTAAATGACTCATCAATAAAGGAAAATGTTGGTCACACTCATAAAAGGATCGCATAACGAAATTTTCTCTGGCCTTAGTGTGTATTAATTACATAAATTTCCAAAGTGCACTTATGGTTATACTTGCTAAATTTTTCGATAAAACATGAATGATAAGGAAATAAAACATAACACTGACCTTCCTTGCGCTCTAAAGCTTCCATTTTCTCATTGTTCACATGTGCACAACAAAACAAACACCACATAAGCAATTAATGTTACACATAAGAAGTAAGTGAATTCAGAAAGAGAAAAGTAATGCGCCATAAAATTTAGTTTAGATGTCAAGTTAGTAAGAGACTCAGATATTCAAATAAGATAGTACAGTGCTTCTATAAAATACTTTTTTTTTTGTTTGTTTTGCGTTTCTATGTAATACTAGTACTATAAAGATATCAAATTTCTACCTAATAAAAACAAGATAACAAATAATGCTTTCGACTGAAGTTTCTTTCTGTGAGCATACAAAAATTACAATTATCCATCATCTTCATGTAATCTTCTTTAAACTGATCAAATTCAAGTTTTCTTTATTCTGACATCTCCTTCTTGCCGTTTGAGGTACCTTTCAACCTTTCCAAAGCTTCTCGAACCTAAGAAAATGAAAATAAATAGTGATTAAGATGAATGGTATTGAACATCTTAGGCATGGTTAAACCATGAAATTACATTAAACTTGTTGCAACAATTAACAGTAGTAAGAGATTCCAACTAGTTCCTCGAAACCTAATTACATATGAATTTATTTATGTTTATCTTACAGTAATGATATGATGCACTCTCGAGTCATGCGACGTAATATATTCTAATGCCCAATTGATTCTCCGTTGTCATCAACAAAAGTACAAAACAAAAATACGAGATAAATCCGTAATTTCTGATGCAATGTAAAGTTTGGATAAAACCCCTGGCTTAATGCGTAAGTATCAAGTTTTCTGTTGGAGTTCAATTCCTTTATTGAACTACCCAGAACATTGACCAGGAAGTATATACAAATCAATTTTGAGAACTTCCAGCGTCCTAGTTAATTATGATCTCAAGATTCCGGATAGAGTCACTATAGTGTAAGCAAACCAATTAGGAGAAAGACAACAAATACAAATCTCGACTTTCACAGATACAGAACAAGAAGGCTAAAAGTAACATTCAAGAGCTGCTGCGGTAGTGAGGTAGATCATCTATAATACAGAGAACTATATGCAAACTAAATAGACTTTGAGTTTCAGCAAAAAATGCTTGGGAATACACAATCAAAGATGAATGCATAACTTACCGTCTCTTCTGGTCTGTGATAAGCCTTATGATCTTTCCAACATTCTCAAAGTACATATAAGGATATTGTCTAGTTATCGACGGGATGGTATAAGTAGCCATGATAGGTATGTTGTTGAGGTCCGATACACCTATTTTTTGTTTATTTGAAGATCTTTATTTAGGTTGAAACCAACGCACCAAGAGAAATGGCGGCTTTGGTTTGTTGTAAATAAATAAATTGAATTATGTACACAACCAAAAGGATAGAACAATTTCGAATCAAATTTTTATTATGTAACATTTTTATCCAATTTTATGCCTGCAACACAAATCTCCATAATCCACTCAACTCCTTATATAATCATCTTTTCATTAAACAAACTTGATAAGGATTGAGCTACTTCGTCCACTTTAAGTCCGGAGATCTATTTCATATTCAACTTTATGAAATAAAAAAAACAATAATCATAATTATATTAGAAAAAAAAAAAATATTTCATTCATAAATAAATAATATTGGTTATTATAACAAGTTCATTACCTTGGTATCATTATAGTCAATAATTTCTACTTCCGTGGTTTTTGAAATATGATAACATATGATATTAGATCCAATATTTTTGAATCTATTATATTATACTTCACTTAACTCTATATAAAATATAATTAAGAAAATATTAAGACAATTACAATCTTTTAATAATATAAAATGCATCATCGTAACTTCCCATGCTGAACTTATTTAGTCCTAAGGCTAACCCCTATGGGCTAGATTGAAATGCTAGATTGGCCAAAAAGTGTTGCAAATCAAGAAAAAAGTGTGGGAAAAAAGTTAACACTACTTCTGGATACTTCTCTCTCCTAGCATTTGCTCGTAGTCCAAGTAGCAGCGAGATTGAGACGTTGAACTATTCAGCGCTCAAAAAGTGTTCCAAACCCTGAATGCGAATATTCCAGGCATCAACGCTGAACAATTCAGCGCTCCTCTGGACATTGTTCCATTCAGCGTCAGCCGTCGACGCTGCACCATTTAGCGCTTGACTCTTTTTTTCCTCCAACGGCTATTTTTTCCAGAATTCCATTTTCTAAAATTTGAGAATTCCATTTTCTAAAATTTGAGAATTCCATTTTCTAAATGTTTGCCAATTTGTTCCAATGGTTGTTTGTTTCAAATTTGAGAATTTACCAAAGTAAAGGGAAATTTTTAATTACATTGCAAAACAAGGTTACAATGTTTTTTGAAGAAATTAAAAAAAACATTAAAATTAAAATAACTTAAAACAAAATACGTTGAAATTGAAATCTTACTTCTAAATAACTTAAAACATAAAAAAAAAAAAAAAAAGTACATTGAAATTGAAATCCTACTTCTAAATAATTTAAAACATTAAAAAAAGTACATTGAAATTGAAATCCTACTTCTAAATAACTTAAATATATCACTTTAAGTTTAGGGGATAAGGTCCAATCCATGACGGGCTAAAATCTCGTTCTTCCATATTTTGTAGACGGGTTTCTCCCATTCATGTAATTTATCCAAGGGTTGTCGTAGGATCTTCATGTCCGATTCTCTTTGCTGCGTTTGTGCCAAGATTGAAGATTTTTCCATGTTCTTCTTAAGATACTCTTCCTCTGTTTCATACTTGGCCATTCTTTGTGCTTGTGCATTTTCAAGAAGTTCAAAGAGTTTATCCATTTTTTTCATCTGATTTCTGTGATGCTTTATCCTCACGAGCCCTTTTCTTTGCTTGATCTCTCCCTTCACTTCTAACGTCATCTGTTTGTTCGAAATAGCGTCTTGTCTTTGATATGTCTGAGGTTTCAGAATTATGAGTAGATAAAGTGCTACCAAACCTTGCCATATTTTGCAAATCTTCATCCATATTATCAGCTTCATTTTCTTGAGTAGCTTGAGTCTTTTGACTAGGTTGAGTGGAAGTACCGACTCCATCATCATTATTCACCGTTGGGTTGTAATCGGGTTGATAAGTCTTCAGGATCTAGAAAACCGATTCGTGCCTCCAAAGTTTTCCAGACTTTGCTTCATAATTCTCTTTTCCACGATGATACTGGGGAAAAAATGAAAAGAAAAATTTAGAGAAAGAAAGAAAGAAATCAAAATGGAAGAAATAAAACATTAAAAAAAATTAAGGTACTTACATAATCCGCCTCGGTCATCCCCGTAGGTCTGCTTCGGAAGTAGAGCCTAATATGTGAAATATATCTTTTCACTTTGGCTCTCAATATGTTGCACTTTGTTTGCAATGCCTTTTTATCTCTTTCGACACCATCGGGACCTTTTCTTTTATTATACTCTTCAATTATCTTCCCCCAAAATATTGCTCCTTTTTTTTATCTTTTCCGTGAATTGGATCGTTGCTTGCTATGACCCAACCATAAATTAGTGCCTCTTCTTCTTTTGTAGTAAAGTGCGTCATAATTTTGTATGAACAAAATTATGTGAAGAAGAAGAAGATAATCAATTGATTTTGGTGTGAGGGATGAAGGAGAAGTAGTCCTCTATTTATAGGGAAGCCTGAAAGTATAGCTATTGAGGTTTCAAACGACTACAAAATCTAAGTTGTTGAAAATTCAACGGTCATCTTGATTTGATGGCTGAGATTTCTCAACGCTGTTTGGTTTAGCATTTGAGCACTGAATAGTACAACGCTCTATTTCCTACCGTTGAGATTCAACGGTCACTTTTGATCTTGTGGTTGTTATGCGAAGCGCGGTTTGGTTCAACGCTTTGTCAAACGGCTACATTTTCATCCCAAACTCAAATCACTTCATATCTCTATATAAACTCACCACATGAACTCAAAATCCCCACCCCAAACTTGTAAAGTTTCACTCTCTTTTCTTTTCTCCTAAATTCTCAATTCAAAAATCAAGCATGGTTGCATTCTCAATTTCCGAAGACAATGACTTGGTTAGAAGTTATTACAAAGTTAACAACACTCAATTAACAACCAACTCTTTTTGGGAACAATTTGGTGAAGAATTTGTGAGAATCAATGGTAATGCTAATGAAAGATGCAAAAAACAACTACAATCTCGGTTATCAAACATCAAGCGTTATTGCAAGATTTTTGTCATTTCATTAAGGACATCAAATGGTAATCGTGAGGATGCTATGACTTTATATGAAACGGATCATGGAATACCATTCATTCATAACACCGCTTTGGAGATACTTGGTTATGAAGCATATGCATGAATAAGTATTATGAAGAAGTATGGAATATCACCAAAGAAGTATTATAGCCATTGTGGGATCCTACTTGATCCATTGGACATGCTCTCCATGCCCAGTGAAAACAATCGACACTACCAAGCATACCAGGAAATCCCCGAGCTTTATTTTCTGCTAAAATCCTTTATGTATCTTGAGCGGTAGGTTGACGCATGTATCGACCATTAAAATCCAAATAATTGCATCCATAAACTTCATAGCATAATAGTAGATAGTGGTCGCTCCCATTTATGTGTAATCATCTAAGGAATCCGGTGCAATGCCTTTGGCAAAATGTTTCATGACGGCAACCATTTTCATATATGGAGAATGACGAGAAATACCGCAAGCATCGGTTTTTTGGCGAAAATCATGGTCAAAATCACAAACTTGCTCTAAAATTCTCAGAAAAAGTGGAAGAGGCAAAGCAAACCGACCTTTGAACTTCTTTGTCCCATACATACAATTGAAGTTGAAGTACTGATGCATCATACGAGCATCCGCATATACAAGTTTTCTGTGCACCGTCTGATGGGTCTTGACTTCATTCGGGACGGGTTGACGTATTCTCTGCCTCCTCTGCGTCTCCAAAAGTGTAGCCACTGCTACAACATTCGTCTCAATATCATCTTCATCATCCGGAAGGCCGAACAAAATTATTCTCAAAGCTCCCTGCATAATGTACCTAACACAACGAAAACATAAAGCTTTATAACACCCCATGAAGCAAAAACAATTAAACACGCCATAAAAATAAATTAATTAAAAAACGCCATAAAAATAAATAAATTAAAAGTATAACACTCCATAAACAACAAATAACACTCCACATGGTTTCATAAACACTACGACAAGTACTTTAAACACTACGACAAGTTTTGATAATTCCCGTTTACTAGGGTCACCAGTGGGAATTCCCGTTAACATGTACCAATCTAAAGGAATGAGGCCAATTTAAACTCCCGAAAATCATCCTCCAAAGCTATATAGCAATCCGCAACTGAAAAAGAGTTATTACCATGTTGGCATACTTTATGTTCTTTATTAGACATGTGATGTAGGATATCTAGCTATTTTATTTTTAGAACTATTATTATTTTCTTATCAACGAAAAAGGAGCCACGTTAGTAGATATGATTACGTGGCAAGTGACACGTCGCCTTATGGACAGTCAGCAAATTTCGTTAAGTTTAACGCCGTCTCTAACGGCGTCCGCATATACGGAGCATATTCCGTTAAATGTTAACAGACTCAACATCTTCTGTTAAGATTAACGCCGTCACTAACGTCGTCAGCATATTTTAAACGGTGATGGAATATTACTTCATCGACGTCGGCATGGCGTCACTCCGATGGCAAATGACGATTTTCTGCTTTCGACTTTGGCTTAAATTCGTAGTCCCGATCGGTGTGGCGCACCCGGCGTGGCCCCTGGATGAGCGAGATATGGCAAACGGGCGAGATTTTTCGATCGTTTATTTTAATCGAGCGATTAATCGATATAGCCGAGATTTGGCTTTTGAAAATTAAAAGGATCCAAAATGTCAGAGGACCAATATTCAGAAAATTTTGAATTATTAATCTATCAACCATTAAACACTTGATTTCCTTCGTTTGTGTTATTGGGGGAGTTTTGATCATCAAGTAATGATTCTATTGCTAAAACTTAAGTGGAAATCCGTGGAGACCCCCGAACTTTATTTATTTTGGTGTGGCGTGACGCGAGGCGCTTTAATTCCGTGGCTTTTTTTTTGGATGATTCCGCCACATTTCTTTTGCAAACTTGCGGATATGTACACCCCACACTAGTAGAGCTTGGTCTAAAAATTTGTTTCGTTGATATCTTCTTGAGAGGAGGTCGGGGACTCATCAATTTGGGTGTTTTGCATCGATAGTGAATGTGGATGATTTTTGGATGCTACGTGGTTAACTTTGGCATGAATATGATCGCATTTCAATATTCTACGACATGAAGGTAAAATTTTGCAATTGGAGAATAATATTTTTTGCGCACAATCACATCATCAACATGTTTGGAGCAAGGAACTAACCAACCAATTTTGTTTCTTCGATAACTTCTTCTTCGTGTATCCAAACTGAGTGATTTTCGTCTCGATGAGATCGTATGTCAATTCCAAACATCGTGAAGGCGAAATTTCAATTTTAGGAGAAAATTGAATTATTAGGAATGTAAAATGATGGCACCAGAAACGGTCACATTCAATCACCGTCGAAACTGCTATATTCCAGTGGATCGAACTGCTGTAGTCCTTTTTCGCATATTTACTATAGTCTAGTTGATCGATATGTTATCGTCTAGTTCCTCAGCAATACTGCAGTCCAGTTGATCGAACTGTTGCAGTCCTTTTCCTCATAACTACTACATTTAGTTGATCGAACTATCAGAATCCAGTTTCCACAAAGAATGTTCTTTGGCCGAGTTGATCGAACTCGCCGCAGTTGCTCCTTTTAATTCCTACAGTCCAGCTTGGTCGAATCTTTGTAGAAGTCCGATTTTCCCCAAAATCAAGTTTCCATACATTTTTCCTCACAATCTGCTTGATCCAGCTTTTATGTATAATCATATAAGATACTGGTGATCGAAGCTGTCGAAATACAGTTCCATGGCAATTATCTTCAATCCAGTTTTGATTCAACTGGTGTATTTCAGTCCCGCAGACGAATCTAGTTGCTTACCCAAGCCGAGACGCTAAGGAAACTACACTAGTCATCGCCACTGGAAAACATCAACATAGCCAGTGGACATCCAAATCAACTCATAAACAAAGTCGCAATAACACTTTTAATACGGTACGCATACAATTTGCATATTTTCGCATCTTCTCATATATTCATGCATACTTTTGTTCAATGAGACACATATAATGTGGAGAGCATTTTGTCACGAGGAGATGCACACATTTCAATTCTGCGCGCATCTGGAATAGTAGGATTGGCCCCCCGCGCGAATTCTAGATAGCAGACATTTTCAAAATCTCATGCGCGAGCAAAATGCAGCAAGGCAGTGGACCCTTATGCGAGCATTGAGCAGCATGACAATTTATATCTTTTGGGGCGAGTTGCAAATCAATTCAACGTGACTGATTGTCACTTGGGGGCGAGATATATAACACCTCATGGTCTAAAATAACTCTTTTGGGGCGAGCTGCGAAACACTCCATACGCTTGGGGGCGAGTTACATGGCACCTAAATGCAATGCGGAATTAAGCTTCTGAAAATCGAAACTTCAGGTAACCCAAACTTTTTAATCCTCCAACGAGTTACATGATTAAGAGGGGGTGAGCATACACCCAAATATTTTGACACGACGCAATCAGTAATGTTAAACTGTTATAGTTAAGTTGAACGATTTATTGTAGTCCAGTTCAAAAGCAACCGCCGACTCGATTGGACGCAATCGATGCACCCCGCTTTTGCTCATCAATTTTGTACTCGGTTGGACGCAACTGATGCAGTCTACTTGCACTCAGTTGGACGCAAATAATGGGGTCCAGTTTCGCTCATCAATTCTGTACTCAGTTGTACGTAACTAATACAGTCTGTTTTTATTTATAACTATTACACCTAGGTTTATCGAACTGTCTAATCTGGTTCCTCAGCAACTGCTGCGGAATAGCTGATTTGAAGCTATTGAAATGATGTTATGTTATGTTGTTGCTCAAGAAGATCTGGTGATCGCTTGTTGCTTCTGATGCGATTTTGCTCATTCTTTGCAGTCCAGTGATCGAAGCCGCCGCAGTCCAGCTATGTTCGCAACTCTGCAAATGATCCACTGATCGCAGCTGCGGTGCGCTTTGCTCATATTGTTGTAGTCCCGGCTTTGCTCGTCGCTCTCCGCAGTCCATTTGATCGCAAATTCGCCGCAATGCATTTTTGCTCGTCGTTCTCGCCTGTCGGTGATCGCAGATCTTCGCAATGCTCGATGATCACATCACCCGACTGCACTGCACATTTTGCTCAAAGACGTTTCTACAAAGTTTTGCTCAAGACAGTTTTTTGCTCAACTGCTAGAGGGTCACACCCTTTCGCTCGCAACTACCACGGCTCAGTCCGTAATTGACAACAGCTTAATACCAACAACTCACACAGATTCCAGACGAATGACGTCCAATAGAGCTCATCTTTTCAAAAAAAAAATAGTTACTATTCAAGTTTTATGCAACTACCGCAGTTCAGTTTTACATCAACAATTACAGATCACTTCCAACACCCCTCTCCAGCACCACGCTCCCATTGCAGACCAGATCAGCCTTCAATCCTTTTTGTTTTTCATACAATAATGGTTCATACTCAACTATTTCCCGCTGAACATAATAGCCTCATTTGGGGGTACTTGATTACGATTTCCATAATCAACGAAGGCAGTTTTCTTTTCGCTTCAACAGCAGAAATTTACTCTTGGGGGCGTCTCGACTTCCGCAAACAGCAAGAGAAGGTTGCGTCAACATCAATAATCCACACTTGGGGGCGAGTTTTGTCATTATCTAAGGAAAATGAAAATTTCTTAACCCCCAACAAGTTGGAGGTTAAGAGGGGGCGATGTTTGTACCATGAGTAAAAATACCCATATTGGGCCAGAACGTTGCCCAAACCATTGTTCAACTGTCATCCAAGCCCGCTATACCAGTCAACCGAAACATCCCACCATCCTGCACAGTATTTCATAAAGTCAACAACCAGCCAATGGTCGAAGTCAACGCCCGGTCAACGATCACGGTCAATGGTCAAAGTCAACGCTCGGTCAATGGTCAAAGTCAACAATCAGTCAATGTCAAGACCGTGTTGCCGATAGTGCTGCCATATAGTTTCCACTCTTGTTGACAGCGATGCTGCCAACCAATTCCCATCGAAGTACCTTATTGCACTGCCAGCTAGTCTCTACCCGTGCAGCCAATCCAGTCTGTCAGCCAGTATCCATCCATACTGTCAGCCATTATGCCTGTCAACCACCAGTCTAGTTTGTCAGCATGCAGAATTTATCATGGAAGCATGAATGAACAGTTTCATGCAGAATTGAAGATGGATGCATGCAGTGTTAATTCCAGCAGTTTCATGCAGAATTGAAGATGGAGGCATAAATATGGAGTTTCATGAAGAAATCATCATGGAGGCATGCAGTATTGATTCCAGCAGTTTCATGCATAAATCATGATGGAGGCATGAATGAGAATTAATGCCATTTAAGTTTATATTGAAATTAGACATTAAACGGTATAAATAGGAAGGAGCATAAATGATTAGGGGGTAGCCAAGAGGGAAAAAAACATACATTGTAATACAATTATCAATAAAAAATCACTCCCCAAGGGTTTCTCCCGTGGATGTAGGCAAACCATGCCGAACCACGTAAAACTTGCGTCTATTGGTGTGTGTTCCAATTCGTCTCCTAGCCCTAAATTCTCACCAAATTATCTATTCATTTGTTTCGTGCCCAAAAGTAATTTTGGGTACAAACACATTGTATTTGTCAAGAAATAACATAATATCACAAATTATGTGCTTTTCCCAAATATCTATTTGATCAGAACAGTATATTTAATTCCAATATGCATGTACTATGGCCATAATAGTATCTTATTTTCAAGGAAATTTTAGTACCTCTATGACTTTGCATCCAAAGCTTCGGAGTACCCCCATATTTTGACGATTACGCTATGGAACCCGTCGGTCCTTGTTCACAAAATGATCTCTAGGGGGTAACTGGATACTAAGCATATTGTTATGGAAAACATTTCCCAACAATTCTTATGTATCCAGTAGTTTGAGACTTCTCCTCACAATGACTGTTGGGTACGAGAAATAATTTCCCAAGGTGACATTTTTCACTTTCAATGGAAACTGTTCGAAAGTACTAAGTTGAGTAGGGAGGAAGCAACCGTTTTCTTCAACCATTTTCATATCAACGTAATAAAAACAACTATGATCTTAACTACTGCGGTTTCATGTGTGCATACATTTGAAAGTGTTTGATCTTAATCAATACACATACACAATACTAATTTATTCATTTAATAATTATGTACTAGCCTGACTACAAATGATCAATTCACACACAAATGACAAAATCAGCATATTTATTTTGCAATCATGTATGATTATTTTCCAATAATTTATGATGTATCACAAGGAAGATGACATAATGATTAGATTATAAATGATCAATTCAAAATTTGAATAATTATGTACTAGCCTGATGTCAATACTAAATGACAAAAAAACATCTGATGTATCACAAGGAAGTATCAATATTATTATAAATGATCAATTCAAAATTTGAACGAGAGGAAGATGGGATGTATACTAAATCAAAAACTAGTATGTATCAATATGGCATGGATGGATGAACGAAGAAAATTCACATGAAGAACATAAGCATACATGTATTTAATTCTCGGAATCAGTATCGCTGGTTAAAATCTAGCATCATGAAACATCTAAAACATATTTCTCAAAATATAAAGAAATAAAGATAACTATCAATTGGTCAAGATTATTTCTACCTACCGGGAATGGGCTTAGAACCGGTCCCTGTACCTATCCTACACCGGTTCTGGATATCAGTCCCGTTTCCTGTACCGCTCTGATCGGTTCCGGTCCGGTCCCATCCTTTTTTTTTTCCGGTTCCGGTCAGGTACAGGGACTCCGGACCGGTTCCTGTGCAGCCTTAATCAATACTGGGCAACTGCGTCAACTTGCCACCTACCCGACCCAGATTGAGGTGTGGTCCACAGTTGATCTACCTGCTACTAATCCTTATCCTTTGCCATTAAGTTATCCTAATCCGTTTCCTACCTTCCAGAAGATCCCTAACCCCGTTAGGAAATAACGTCGTTGTAAAGTATTCCAAGTCGGTTCCCAAATTGGACCCGGTCCCGTCGCAAAAATCCCTATAAAAGACGCCTCAATCGCTTCAATTTTCTTCATCTAAATTTCTCATCTGCTTCGCCCGAAACTCTTTTTGTTTTTCCAATCTAAAACGCGTTTCAATTTTTCTTGCTCCGTCTTTCAAATACAAGGTATGCAATCGATCGATCTCTGCATCTCTCTAATCACTAGTTGATTTTTATTAACATGAATTAGGGATTTTTGATTTTGTTAACATGAATTAGGTTTTTTTTTTTGTTTTTTTGGTGTGATTCAATATATAGGTTTCTTAGATTTGATATTATCTAAATTTTATTATGTATTTGCCTCTAGATTTAATTGGATCTAAATCTAATTATGTTGTTTGAATCAAATATATGGTTAGGTTCTTAGTTCTGATTTGAGGTGATTTGATTTGTATTTAGCTTGATTTAATGGTGATTATTGTTAGATTCTGATTCCAGATTATAAAGTGCTTTTTGTGGTGCATGAAATTCGTTCTGTTGCTAGTTAGTATGATTCAGATGGATTGCTTAAATATGATTTAGATGCAAATATTTGTCAAAATTGGTATAATACAGCTAATTAGACTTGAAAATTTTGACATTAGGGTCTGTTTTGGTTTTATGAGAATCCCTTGGCTGAGGTTTTTACTGTTTCTATCCGTCTACGGAGTGCTGTTTTGGATACTTATATTGAATGGTTATTGTTCTAAGCAGATGCAAATATTCGTGAAAACTCTAACTGGGAAGACCATTACCCTTGAGGTCGAAAGCTCCGACACCATTGACAATGTCAAAGCAAAGATTCAGGATAAGGAAGGAATTCCCCCAGATCAACAGAGATTGATCTTTGCTGGTAAACAACTTGAAGATGGACGAACTCTTGCTGATTACAACATTCAGAAAGAATCTACTCTCCATCTTGTGCTACGTCTTCGTGGTGGTATGCAGATCTTTGTTAAGACTTTGACTGGCAAGACAATCACTCTTGAGGTTGAGAGCTCTGACACTATTGACAATGTTAAGGCAAAGATTCAGGACAAAGAGGGGATTCCCCCAGACCAACAGAGATTGATTTTTGCTGGTAAACAGCTCGAGGATGGTCGGACTCTAGCTGATTACAACATCCAGAAAGAATCTACTCTTCATCTTGTCCTTCGACTCCGTGGTGGTATGCAAATCTTTGTGAAGACCCTTACTGGAAAAACCATTACCCTTGAAGTTGAAAGCTCTGATACAATTGACAACGTGAAAGCGAAGATTCAAGACAAGGAGGGAATTCCTCCAGACCAGCAGAGGTTAATTTTTGCTGGTAAGCAGCTCGAAGATGGTCGTACCCTTGCAGACTACAACATTCAGAAGGAATCAACTCTTCACCTTGTTCTTCGTCTGCGTGGTGGTATGCAGATTTTTGTGAAGACCTTAACTGGCAAAACCATTACCCTTGAAGTTGAAAGCTCTGATACAATTGATAACGTGAAGGCAAAAATACAAGATAAGGAGGGAATTCCCCCAGACCAGCAGAGATTGATTTTTGCGGGCAAGCAACTAGAAGATGGCCGTACACTCGCTGATTACAATATTCAGAAGGAGTCTACACTTCACTTGGTGTTGCGTCTCAGGGGAGGGATGCAGATTTTTGTTAAGACCTTGACTGGAAAGACCATCACTTTAGAGGTGGAGAGTTCTGATACAATTGATAATGTGAAGGCCAAGATTCAGGACAAGGAGGGGATCCCACCTGATCAGCAGAGGTTAATTTTTGCAGGAAAGCAGTTGGAAGATGGAAGGACTCTTGCTGATTATAACATTCAGAAGGAATCGACTCTTCACCTTGTTCTCCGTCTTCGCGGTGGTGATTATTGAAAGATTGTTGGTGTTTCTGGTGGTCCTCCGGTATGCCAATGGATATGTTCTCTAAATGTTTCGTTTATATATATTATATAATAAGTAGTTCTTTCTATCTTTGTTATGTTGGCTGTTCTATCATCAATTAACGTTAATTGTAGTTGTGTGGCGTATGGTTTCAGGAATTGAAATCATGAACTTCTAGCATGTGTGTTTCTTTGTGCTCTTTTTTAATGAACAGACTGTTGGATTTCGATAAGTATTTCCTTTCTCTATTGCTTAGAGCATTGTTTGTTGTGCCTGAGCACTGAGCAGTCTCTCCTGCAATTGGTTAAGGCCAGTTCCTATGGCATAGCAAACTGTTAGTTAGCCAGTTTTGTAGCTAGCAAACTTGAACTAGCCTTTGCTGTACATTAACACTCGACCGCCCGGAGTGACTACCTCGCCCAGTCCAGCTTCTTTGTGATTGAATTTCGTTGGCCTGAGCAGTCTTTCCTGCAATTGCTGAAGAAAACAAGTGCAATATGCAGCTGGCTGGGCAAGTCTTCCTAGGCACACTACTTTTCTTATGCCAAGTTTTTGCATTAGCTCTATCAATAGACTTTGTGCTTAATCTACCCGATTCATGAATTATACTAATAGATGACAGTAGTCGCTGGGGTTACTATGCATTTTTACTAAGATATCATGTCTCAGTTCTCAGGAGTATTTGTTAAGGAGATCATAAAGTGATTCGATGGTTTGGGTGGTTTCTCCCGTGTTGGTGTTGAAGATGATTGAGAAAAACTGAGTGAATGTAGTTTGAGAACTGAGAATGCGAACTGTAGAAGCTTTTGGTAGGGATACAGTTTGTTATGGTTGTGGTTGCTGGTTTGAAAGTGTTAACAATGATAAAGTAGACGTCATTGTGTAAGATTGAAGCTATAACGAGTTGAATTAGGTGCAGGATTGTGTTGGTGCAATCTTGTGAGCAATGCTCTGGATGAGCATGTTGTGATGCATTAGTTTGTGGCAATAGCTAATGGCTCAGGCCAGTGCTCTTTCAGATCAGTCAAATGTCTGACTGATTTAGTCTGTCTGACTGAGTTGACTCTGTTGAATAGGACTTGACTCATTACACCTAACCAGTTGATCATTGACTGGACTTAGACGTGGACTGATAGTTTTCCTATGACCGTTAGTTATTTTTTGGACTGGGCCTTGGATTAGCGGGTTGTCTGGTCAGGCCCAACAGGCTTGGGCTTAGTATCATGTAATGTTAATTTGATATTTTGGACCCTTAGAGAAACTCCAATGGTACGAGTAGTATAATCAAAGAGCAAAAACCTAAAAACATATGGTTTACTCAGTGGTACCACGCTACGGGGAAGGATCAAAATTTCGTCGAGCGCAGATTATATGTTCGCCCAAGTGAGGTGAAGTCTATATGTTCGCCGAAATCTATATGTTCGCCGGGTGATGATTCACCACATGTACCAAAAGTATGTGTGGACTTAAAATATTGATTTGTTTTAAAGGTGCGGGCTTTATATGTTTGCTTCATCATCGCGCGCACATTTAATCTTCGTCCCACTCTAGACGATTATTATACCAGCACCCCACTCCAGACGAACTTTTAATATCTGCTCTACCAAATATAGTTTTAGTCCGGATTTCATACCAAATATACTCTAATTTTTAGTTTTACTCCACTTTTTACTCTTTACTTTGTTCCGTTGTGTACACTTTCTGGACCAATTTTTTTTTGTTTTGGTCGTCCATTGTGGACGTTCTTATGGTCCCAATAAGCCTTTGGTTCCTTCTAAAAAGTAGTAAATATTCATAATACAAATCTAACAGACTATAGAACCAACCTAATTGGATCAATAAACCTTAGATGTGCTAAAGGTAGAGAATGAAAATGATGTGTCATGAATGGGCTTACAACCAATAGATAGTTCACTTAGCCTATAAATAGACAATCGTATGAGATTATGTTATGAACCTTGTGTGAGCCTTTGGGATAATTTCTTATAGTGATTGCGTGATTAACAATTAATCTTTATTAACAACAATTGATTCAAAGGATGAACCATTAGATTGTGGATGTCGAGGTAGGCATGGATTGTCATCAAATCAGGTGAGAACTATGTAACCTTCTTGTAATCATTAAGCTTTCTTTTATCTGCGAGAATGATGAGACTTTACTATCTGAGTGCATGATTGCATATACTGTGATGTTCTATTTCATGTATTATTGAGTTTGATGTTTATATGTTGTATCTGTATGTACGATGTTTGCCACGACATGTTTGTGTATGATATGCATTGTGATATTTCCATGTGAGGAGTTTCTGTGTTTCCCCACGGATCTTAGCTAAGTTAAGTAGGGCGATAATTCAATGGTAAGCAATATTATCTTAGTAGGGCGGTAAGTCATCCATTTTAATATTATTATACCTATTTTATTTAGTAGAGCGGTTATTGCTTATTAATATAGTAGGGAGGTAACTCATCCGTTTGAATATTTCTTAGTAGGGCGGCAATTCATCCGTTATGATATTATTTATATTATGTTATTTGAGGGAGATTACTCGTGTGCATATTATATTTGTTTTTCTAACTTTTTGATCATGATGGTAATATTTAGGGCTGCACATGGGACGGATAGGGCCAGTTCTCTTATGGAACCGGTCCCTGTACTTGGTGTTGACCGGTACCTCATTTTAAGGACCGGTCCCTGTACTTGTACCCGGTGTTGTACCGGTACTCCGGTACCGGTTTTTTTACCTGAAAAATATTACAAAATATAATACAACTACAAGTATGCAACATTTCAGTAAGTTCAACAATCCAAAATAAGTTTAGGTTGCATACATACTTAAGTTCAACATTTCCCTAACTTCAAAACAACAATCCAAAATAAGTTCACTTTGCTAAAAAGTAAAAACAACATTTCCACAACCATAAGTCTGTCTACGACAAGTCGACAAGAAATGAAATGCGATTATTGCAAACGAAAATGGATGGCTGCACAGCCGGCACTTGCAAGTTGAAATCCTAGGCCACAAATCTGCACTTTCCCCTCCAATAAGGCCATTGATTGGATAAAACAACCTCAACATGTGTGTATTACAAGTTTACAACCAGTTCAGAACAAATAGCAACCAAATATATAAGAAGTTCATAACTACATTTGAATTTGTGTAGATTGAATATTTTCAGTCCATTCATTTCCAAATATTACAAAGTAGCAATGAGAATTAGATATAGAAATGAATCCAAATTATGTTTCAACAAGGACAACAAGATAAAGAAAGTTACCAACCTTCCATTTCTTAGCAAGGAGCCAAGGAACAAACTTCAAGCTTTTAGGAGATTCTCAATTATGAATGCATCAGGCAAAAAAAAAAAATTTAACAAGGAGTAAGTACCAATAAAGAAAACAAACAGTTGATCTCAAACAGTTGATCTCACTTTGTCGTGCTTCTTTTTGCTATAACCAACTTCAACTGCTTCAGCTCTACTTGTTGGAGTTGCAGCTTCAGATTCATTTGTGTGAGATGCAGCTTGAGAGGATGATCCAACTTCTGTTTGTTGAGTTGTACTTGTAGTTGGAGTTGCATTTGTAGTTGGAGTTGAATTTGATGTGGTCATCTAACAAACATAAAACAGAACCAATTACATTCATATTCTTGAAATCACACACCAACAATTATAATTAATACACATACAAGCAATCACAATCTAATTTCACAGTCTCAGAAGTCAGAACATGGGTTGGCTCAATCGCTCATAAGAAAAAAAAATCCAACAATCTAATTTCACAACCAACAATGTAAGTTTAAGTAACCCTATACCAAATATTTGACATGGATTTCCTGGATTTCTAACAAAGACATAGTTATGATAATCCAAAATCTTATTCAATTCAAGAACCCTAATTTCAGAACAACAAGAGATAAATCTTAATTTAAACCACAAAATAAACTGAAAATCTCACCATAATGAGCGAGCTTTGAGCGTATCTTTAGCTCTATTATTCTCAAAATCCCCAACTCCTCCCAATTCAACACCTTAACAACACCATCAAGAACTCAAATTAGAAGAGAAATAAAACCCATGTTCTCAAATCAAGTAAAAACCCTAAATAAATCTAAACAAGGAGAAGAATCCTTACCAGAATAAGATGAACAAATCCATACTGTGAAATATAAACTCAGTCAGAGATGAACAAATCGATCCTGTGAATCTGATAGAGAGAAGAACAGAGACGAGGGCTGCCACTGAGAAAAAAAGAAGAAGAAAAATGAGAAATTGAATTATTGTCTCGACACTCTATACCTATCTTGGACGGTCGAGATTAAAACCCTATCTACATCTTAACGGCTGAAATACACCGGTACATATGGGACGGTTCCTACCGGTACTCCCCCTAGAACCGGTGTCTGTACCGGTCTAGACTGGTTCTCAAATTCCAAGACGGGTGTTCGTACTCGGCTAGACTGGGTTCCCGGTTCGTATTTCCGGTTCCTGGCCGGTCCAGGTACTCTCAACCGGTTCTTGTGCATCACTAGTAATATTCTGAATCATGGTTTGTATGGGCACTCTGTGTGGACGATGTTATTATTATTGGTTATGGTTTCTTTCATGGCCTCTTCTCCAATGATTTTGGCGAGGTTAGAGTAACACTTGCTTCGTGATGCATAAATTGTTGTATGATTAGTTTCTTCTTTCTTTCTTTCAATTTCTGTTCTTTAGAATTGTGAGGCATGTTAGTGATTATTTGACAGTTATATGTTTGCGTTGGGCACCTCTTTTGGATGATGTGCTCACTTGTTCCCATTTCAATTTCAGTTTTCCGAAGAGGTGGTGTGCTTGTAGACATCCTATTCCGTAGTTTAAACCGATAGCATCTTTTATATATATGAATTCTTGTTGTTTGTGAAATAATACACATATATTAATATCTTTTGGTAGTTTTCATCTATAAAGTATCAGAGTGCTTGAGAATTTGTTTTGTTTTACTTTATGTAATTATATTCTTTCAGATCGATGATCTAGATGTTTTTACTTCAGTTTTAGTCGGTAATCATATTGTCTAAGCAGGTTTTAGATTAGAGACATGACAATATTGGTCAAAATCATAGTTAGTATTTACAAGATGCGATAGCTATCATTTTGTTCAAACTCTTTTCCATAAACTGCCTCAAATTGGCGGTGATCCTCGAGCACTATAGAAACAAATACGTTATTGTTAGAGCATTGCTCGGTCGAAATCGCAAGCGTTGCTATCTCAATCCTCTTTGTCAAATTTATTTGTCAAAACTATATGTCTTGATTTCTAGTCTACATATAGCTAAGTCTCGGACTAGGATAGTTAAGTGTAGTTGAGCTCCAGACTCCACTGCGATCATCATACGAAGACGAAGAACTACTCAAGGAACCAGTGGAACTTCATCGACTAAAAGGTATGTGAGACTTGACCTTATCTATCACTTAAAAGTCTATCTACTCTATCTCCTACTCTTGAGACAAAAGTCGTATAAATATATAGATTTCGATTATACACATTTGCTATTTCGAGCCGATTTTATCTCGCCTATCTATTTCTCGAAAGATGTGTTGGTAAGATTTCGCTTTATCCAAGTTCATCTTTACTCGTGATGAATGTCATAATGATATTTTAATATCTTGAAAATCTCTTTGATGAAAAATAGTTTGTGAATAACAACTATATAACATCCCCTAAGAATGTTTCAATGATTGAAATGAGAGTTGGGATTATGTAACCATCTTTGGATATAAGCATATAGAGTTTGTTCGAACATTAGTGTATAAATCCATAAACTGGGAACCAAGCGTATGCATATGTGTGTATACGAAATTGGTGAAGGAGACAGGTTAAGTATGCGTACTGGCGAAAGTTTTCACCCGAATTTTTTTTTCTTCTGATTTTGGAGTTTACAAACTCTTAAACCAGTCACCTAAAGTGCGTACCCGTAAGCATAATGGCGGAACTTTTCTACCCCGAAAATTCTGCCTAGTTTGGAAACCAAAACCAACTCAAATATGGTTGCTTATGTACGCATACTTGAGCTAGTTACCTTATCAAATCAGTAGTTCATGAACTTAAACATATAAATTATAAGGAATACAATCTTTGAAAACCGTGGCTATAATGTTCATGAATTGGTTCAAGTGAATCAAATCGATTTTATTTCAATTGTGTCTATCATAAAGACCTAAGCAATTGAACAACTCTTCAACTAGTTATTTTGAAGTCATTTAAACTATGTGTGATAAAGATAAATATGGTTGATATGAAAGTGCTCATATGGCTAACCATTGGTTAACTATTGTCGAACCAACTAAGTGTACACGTTTAGGTGCGGTTACTCAACAAAAATGAAATACATTTCATTTGTGTATAACAAGCTAAGATTTGATCTAACGGTTGAATGATATTAGCTTGGATCTAATCAGGTTTTTATCAAATGGTGAATATTGAATATTTTGTTACTAAGATAACATTGATTGCAAACCATGATTTGAAAACTATATAAAGGAGAACTCTAGCAACTGGGAAACCTAATCCCACACCTCTTGTGTGATACTCTTTGTGTTAATCTAGAGTTGATTCTCCTTTAACCTTAGGTTTCTTCTCGAGACCCCGTAGGTTAACGACATAAAGACTTCATTGGGATTGTGAAGCCAAACCCAACTATAAATTCTTTGTAGTTGCATGATCTGACCTTGTCGTTTCTATCGTATGAGTACAATTGTAAGATTGTCTTGAGATTTATATCTCCGATAGGCAAGAAAAAAGAAGTCACAAACACCTTCGTCTCATCGTTTGTGATTCCGTAATATCTTATTTCGCTGGTCGATTAATATTATTGTGAGGTGATGCATAATTCTAGGATGTTCTTCGGGAACATATATCCCGGTTATCGATTGGTTCCTGTTCACCTTGATTTGATCAAAAGACGGAACAAAATTCGTAGGTATTTCTGTGAGAGATATATTTATCTATTATGTAAACTTTTATGTGTGAGGCAGATTTGATTATTAAAGTTTTCGACTTTGGGTCATAGAAACTCTTGGTTGTGGGTGAGATATTCAAATGAAATCAAGTGCGTAGAATCCTGCTGGGATCAGAGACGTAAGGAGCGCAATTATACCTTGAATCAGTGTGAGATTGATTGGGGTTCAACTACAATCCATACCTAAGTTAGTTTGTAGTAGGATAGTGTCTATAGCGGCTTAATAGTGTGGTGTTCAATATGGACTAGGTCCCGATATTTTTCTGCATTTGCGGTTTCCTCGTTAACAAAACTTATGTTTTATGTGTTATTTCCTTTCCGCATTATATTTTGTTATATAATAGGAATATCACAGGCTGTGCATCATATAGATCAATTGTGAAATCCTACCTTTTGTTGTTGATTGAAATTGATTGATCCTTGAACATTGGTCTTTGGTACCGTTCAAGTTTATATCTCTTATATTCAATCGGGCTCGCAGATTTCTATTTGATGATTGCAGATTGAATTAGAGATGGATATATTAACTCCTTGATATATATTGCTAAAGATTGAGTCTAACTGTCTAGTTGATTCTCTTGAAAGTATATTGGAGTTAGTCCATACAGATTTCTAAGAGAAATATTGGGTGAGGTTGTTAGACCCCCTCATTTTCAATTGGTATCAGAGAGGGAAAACACGTTCAAATCCTCAAAAGTCTATGTTTGTAAGCGATCCAACTCTATGGACAAAAATTCTATCTCAATAAACGCACCACCAGTCTTCGGTGGCTCAAACTACTTATGATGGAAAATCGTTATGCGTTCTTTTTATTAAGCTCATGATTTTCAATCATGGGTATGTGTTGATAATGGATACGATCCTCCGGTTGTTATAGAAGACGATGTATCTAAAAAGAAGGATATTGGTGCATATAGTCTTGAAGAACTTCTTGTTGCAAAACAAAATTCTAACGGGCTAAATGTCATCACACATGCCATTACCCTAGATCTTCAGCACCATGTGACTACGTGCACTGTTTAGAAAATAGTTATGTTTAGAGAAACTCTGCATGTCAGACTCTACCAAAGGAGATTTTGGTGAGCAGCTTTCACTTGTTTTCTTTATTTTATTTTTCCAGTAGAAAGACCTTAGGTTCTCGTTGCCACATGCATGAGCACAGGCCCGACAACCTGAGGGCTTTTGATTTCCCATGAACTTCACTTTGTGTGTACTTTGCTCATACCAAGTACAAACCATTACTAATAAGCTAAAAATATATGTTGACCAAAAAGCATATCCTCCCCTGTTGCAGAATTCAAAGGAATAAAGAGATCAATGTTACGTTGAAATATTTTTCGCCGGAAGGAATCCAATATTTCTCCCCCGACCACTTTATCATTGGGATAGTGAAGGTTAACCATTGGTTAACTATTGTTGTCATGAAAGTGCAGGTGTTCAATATGGACTAGGTCCCGAGGTTTTTCTGCATTTGTGGTTTCCTCGTTAACAAAACTTATGTTTTCTGTGTTATTTCCTTTCCGCATTATATTTTGTTATATAATAGGAATATCACATGTTGTTAGACACCCGTATTTTCAATTGGTATCAGAGCGGGAAAACACGTTCAAATCCTCAAAAGTCTATGTTTGTAAGCGATCTGACTCTATGGATAGAAATTTTATCTCAATAAATGCACCACCAGTCTTCGGTGGATCAAACTACTTATGGTGGAAAATCGTTATGCGTTCTTTTTTTTCAAGCTTGTTATTTTCAATCATGGGTACATGTTGTTAATGGCTACGATCCTCCTGTTGTTATAGAAGACGATGTATCTAAAACGAAGGATATTGGTGCATATAGTCCTGAAGAAATTCTTGTTGCAAAAAAAAATTCTAACAGGATAAATGTCATCATACATGCCATTACCCCAGATCTTCAGCACCATGTGACCACGTGCACTAAATCTAAATATGCCTCAGATATCTTATAAACCATATTTGAAGGGAATACCTTTGAATAGGAACCTAGGCTTCAAAACCTAAATTTCGATTGGGAAAACCTTCGTATGGAAGATGAAGATTCATTTGGTGAGTTTAATCACAAAGTGTCTGAAATTGTTAATGCATCTTTGGCATTGGGTAAGATATTCCTGAAAAGGACATTGTGATGAAAATTCTCAGATCGCTACCATCTAGATACGACTCTAAGAAGCATGCCATCGTTTAGGGAAATAATCTCGAAACTCTCTCCAGAAATACTCTGGTTGGAAAGCTAAAGATTTTTGATCATGAGCATACATCCAAACTTAGCAAGGATGTCGCTTTCAAAGAACAAAAGGACACTAAACTACTTGATAAAATTATAAGTGTTTGTATCTATGAAGATGATGTTTCTGAGACTGATTCATCAGATGAAGATCTTGAAAAGTCAGTCTCGATGATCACAAGACAGTTTAAAGATCTTATTTTGAAGAGAAGTAAACGGTTCTCCGAAGATAAGCCAAAAGCATCAGTCAAACCTCATAATCGTAATCCTCCTAAAAACAAGGACACTGATGAAACTGATGATGAGAATATGTGATTTAGTTGTAAGGGTTTTGGCCATTTTGCGAATGCATGTCCAAAGCGCAGAAAATACACTGGGAACAAAGGTCTTGCTGCAACTCTTGATGAAATGTCTGACAACTATGATTTTGATGAATACAAAAAATCAAGTGTTGCTCTTTTATGTAAAAATATTAATTTTGATAATTGTAGAAATACATACATCAATTTTGATAATCTTTCAGAAGAGAACCTAACCAAACTAGAAGAACCAATTGACCTTTCCATTGGAAACTCTATGTTGAATTTTTCAGGATCTACTATGTGCTTAGAAGCTTGCACACCATAGGCGCATGAATCATCTAATGCGTTGACATGCTCTTATTGTTCACTCAAAGGTAATATGCTTTCAAAATGTTTCAAGTACAAACAAAATATGAGATATGTCAACAAACTTCAACGAAGAGCGGATCGTCTAGCAAACAAGCTTAAACTTGCTCAAAAAACCGCTAAGGGATGTAAGATTTTATCTTCTTCGAAGAATTTAGTTTCCAAAGATATATAAGTCTAGACCACCAGAGAAGAAAGTATGGTCTAAATATTCCGAGAGACGGGGTTCTATGAATTCCATCCAAAAGGGATATGGTGGATAGATTGTTGTTTTCCGCAGCACAACTTGGTTGTGTTGATTAGTGCATCTTGTCTCATGTTCCTGTTAAAAACAGGCAAGATTGTGCACACCTCGGGCTTTAAAGAAAATTGTGTTGTTTTTCTTATTAGCTTTGTGTTTTTGGAATTCCTCCATGTCTATTTGATATTGGAAAAGACTTACCTCGTCTGTCAATAAAGAGGGTTATTCTCTACAATTCTACTCTTATATGGTTGTGATTTGTGCGTATACGAACCTGTTTAAAGGTTTCGAAACCCTACATTCATTTTTCCTTCTCTATTACTCTTTATATCTTAAGGCTGCTATTTGAGTTTAGATTGTGAATTCCTCTCTCAAAACCGTTTGCATATGGATACTCCAAGTATCATGTATTCAAATGGAAAAGATGTCAATATGATTGTTAAGCCATCAATCTTGAAGGAAAAAGAGATATCTCCGTTGTCTCCAACTCTTAAAAGGAAAAGAAGGAATGTGAGGAAGCCAAGAGTTGTTCCTTCGAACTCTCAGAAGTTTTATGATGTTCTTCAAGAGTTGAAGAAGACAAGGAAGAAGATTCAACAAATAAAGACTTGTGTTTTAAGATCACTGGAAATTCAGAAGGCACTGGTTCGACATCATCATCCAAGAAGGTTATTGGAATTGACTCCTTTATCCATGAACCATATGTTCCAATGGCTGTTGAGGACAATGAGTTCGGGGACGACAAAGAATTTTTGAAAGGTCTTAATGTCTAGGAAACTTCTTATGAGAATTTTGCTCTTGTTTTTACTTAAAAGGGATAACTAGGTTTGGAATAGCCATTATTGTAAGTACACATAGCTATGTCCAACGTTTTCATCTTGCAATGTTTTTTGATTTATTTATTTAAATTCTAAAGTTGATTTGGAAGATGATTTTGCGGTATTAATCTTTATGGTTTTATATATTGCAATGTGTTATGGGATATGTGTGTTTGTGTCCGTGAACTATGATTGTCCCATACTTTGTCAAAAATTATCTCTTGCATATGTCGATATACATGTATTGATAAAATATCGATGAACTTTTGACATTCAAAAATTGAAGATATTAGCTTGGGGAAATCAGGTTTTTCATCTAACGGTGAATATTGAATGATTTGTTACTAAGCTAACTTAGATTGCAAACCATGATTTGAAAACTATATAAGGAGGACTCTAGCATCTGTGCAAAACTAATACCCACACCTCCTGTGTGATACTTAGTTAGTTTTGCTAGAGTCCTTTCTCCTTTAACCGTAGGTTACTTCTCGAGACCCTTTCGGTTAACGACTAAAAGACTTCATTGGGATTGTGAAGCCAGACGAAACTACTTATCTTGTACTTGAGCGATCTGATCTTGCCATTTTCTATCATACGAGTTCAATTGTAAGATTGGCTTGAGATTTATCTCCTATAGGGAAAGATATAAAAAGAAATCACAAACATCTTTGTCTCATCGTTTTTGATTCTGCAACATTTTTTTTTCGCTACCATACGATTAAGATTGTTGTGAGGTGATTGATAACTCTAGGATGTTCTTCAGGAATATAAGACTGGATTATCAATTGGTTCCTATTCACCTTGATTTATCAAAAGACGGAACAAAACTTTAATAATTTTATCCGTGGAAGACAGATTTATCTATCTTGTAGACTTTTCTGTGTGAGATAGATTTGTTTATTTAGTCTTCGACTTTGGGTCGTGGAAACTCTTAGTTGTGGGTGAGATCAGCTAATGGAATAAAGTGCGTAGTATCCGTGGCCGGGAATCGAGAGACATAAGGAGCGCAACTCTACCTTGAATCAAAGTGTGATATTGATTAGGGTTCAACTACAGTCCAGACCGAAGTTAGGTTGTAGTAGGCTAGTGTCTGTAACGTATTAATGTAGTGTAGTGTTCAATCTGGACTAGGTCCCGGGATTTTGCTGTATTTGCGGTTTCCTCGTTAACAAAATTTCTGGTGTCTGTGTTATTTTTATTCCGCATTATATTTTGTTATATAATTGAAATAATACAGGTTGTGTGTTGTATCGATCAATTAGAATATCCGACCTTTGGTTGTTGATTTAAATTGATTGATCCTTGGATATTGGTCTTTGGTACCATCCAAGTTATTCCTTGTATTTGATAAAGACTCGTAGATTTCTATTTTCTCGAGTAAAGATCAAATCAAGAGAAGAGATATAAACTCTTTGATATATTTTTATCTAGATTGAGTATGACTTTCTAGTTTATTCTCTAGAAAGTATATTGGAGTTTGTCCATACAAATTGCTAAGAGAAATATTTGGTGGTGTTATTACACCCCCTCTTTTTCAATTGGCATCAGAGCAGGAAAACACTTTTAAGACCTCAAAAGTCTGTGTTTGTGGCGATCTGACTCTATGGACAGAGTTGCTATCTCTATTAACATACCACTAGTCTTCGATGGCCCTAATTACTTATGGTGGAAAATTGTTATGCGAGCTTTTCTTCAATCGCGTGATTTTCAATCATGGGTATATGTTGTTAATGGCTATGATGCTACCATTGTTGCAGTAGGTAACATTAATGTTCCAAAAAATATTGGCGAATACGATGCTGCTGAGATACTTGCTTCAAAGCAAAATTCCGATGGTTTGAATGCCATCATACATGCCATTAACCCAAATCTTCAACACCATGTTTCTAATTGCACTAGGTATAAAGATGCGTGGAATATCTTAGAAAACATATTCGAAGGAAATTCCGGTGAAAAGGAAGCTAGGCTTCAAAACCTTAGTTCCGATTGGGAAAACCTTCGTATGGTAGATGAATATTCATTTGATGAGTTTAATCACAAAGTGTGTGAAATTGTTAATGCATCTTTTGCATTGGGTAAAACTATTCCTGAAAAGGACATTGTGATGAAAATTCTCAGATCTCTGCCATCTAGATACGACTCTAAGAAGCATGCCATCGTTGAGGGAAATAACCTTGATAATCTCTCCAGAAATACATTGATTGGGAAGCTTAAGATCTTTGATCACGAACACACATCTAAATCTAAGGATGTTGCGTTCAAAGCGCAAAAGGACAAAAAATTACTTGATAAAAGTAAAAATGTGTATATCTCTGAAGATGATCACTCTGAGATAGATTCATCAAATGAAGATCTTGACAAGTCAGTCTCGATGATCACAAGACAGTTTAGAGATTTTCCGTTGAAGAGAAGTAAACGGTTCTCCAGAGATAAGCCTAAAACATCAGTCAAACCTCATAATCACATTCCTCCTAAAAACAGGGACGCTGATGAAACTGATGACGAGGATATGCCTCAGTTCTTTAAGTGCAAAGTTTTGGTCATTTCGCAAACGAGTGCCCAAACCGTAGAAAATACACCGGGAACAAAGGTCTTGTTGTTACACTTGATGAGATGTATGATTGTTATGATTCTGTGTGAAAACATTGATATTGATAATTGTAGCAATACACATATCAATCTTGATGGTTTTTTAGAAGAGCACCCAATCAAGATGGAAGAATCAATTGACCCTTCTTTTGGAAACTTTATGTTTAATGTTTCGGGATCTACTATGTGTCTAGCAGCTTGCCGCTTCACGAACGCCTGATTCATCCTATGCATTGACATGCTCATATTGTTCTCTCAAGGGTCGTGAACTTTCAAAGTGTTTCAAGTAAAAACAAAAGATGATATATGTCAATAAGCTTCAAAGAAGAGCAGATAGTCTGTCTACCAAGCTTAAATTAGCGGAGAAAACAACTAAGGTATGTAAGATATTATCATCTTCAAAGAAAGTTGTTTCCAAAGAGAGATTTAGGACAATAGAGAAGAAAACCTTTTCTAAATACAAGTAAAGGCAAGGTTCCATGAATTTCATTCAAAAGGGTCATGGTGGACAGATTGTTGTTCACCACAACACAACTTAATTGTGTTGTTATGCGCATCTTGTCTCATGTACCTGATTTAAGAGACAAGATTATGCACACCTTAGGCTATAAAATAAAAATAAAGATTTTGATTTATTTTTTAGCTTTGTGTTGATTTTTTTTCTTTTGAATTCTTCCATATCATTGTTGATATTGGAAAAGACATGTTTGCCAAAAGAAGAGGGTTATTATCGATAATTCTACTCTTTACAGGGTTTTGAGTTGGGCGTGTACGAACCTGTTAAAAGGTTTCAACCCTACATTCCTTTTTCCTTCTCTGATATCCTTTATATCCTAAGATTGCTTGTTGAGATTGTGAATTCCTCTCACAAAACCGTTTGCATAAGTGTTCTCCAAGCATCATGTCTTCTGATGGAAAAGATATCAACATGATTGTTAAGCCATCAATCAAGGAAATAGAAAATTCTCCAGTGTCTCCATCCTTGAAAATAAAAAGAAGGAATACGAGGAAGCCAAGGGCTGTTTCGTCTAACTCTCAGAAGTTTTCCGATGTTCTTGATGAGTTGAAGGAGGCAAGAAAAGAGATTTGTGAAATAAAGGCTTGCGTAATAAGATCTTTGGAAATTCAAAAGGCCCTGGTTTGACATCATCAGCCAAGACGGTTTGTTGGTATTGACTCCTTCCTCCATGAACCATATGTTACAATGGCTGTTGAGGACAAGGAGTTCGGGAACGGCAAAGAATTTCTCAAAGATATTGTTTCCTAGAAAACTTCTTATTTTTCTGTTTTGTTTATGAATGATTAATAGAGTTTGGAATAGCCATTATTGTGATTACACATAGCTATGTCCATTATTTTCATCTTGCAATGTTTTTAGATTTATCTTTTTAAATTCTAAAGTGATTTGGAGGATGATGGTTGAAGTATTAATAGTTATGGTTTTATATATTGCAATATTTTATGGGATATGTGTGTTTGCGTCTGTGAACTGTTATTGTCCCATATATTGTCAAAAGTTAACTCTTTCACATGTCAATATGCAAATATTGATACAGGATCGATGAACTCTTGACAAAAACAAAATTTAAGCCTATATTGTCAATTATTGATGGAAGATAGGTTAAAATCTTTTGTTTACAAAGATTATGTCTATTAAATCGTTATGCACATAGTGATGAAAGATACTATGAATCTTTGTATTTTCCGCAGTATTGATCTTTCAATGATCCATATCTTATGTGTATACTGCGATACTCCATAAGGTTTTCTTGTGTTGAGTATATGAACGATTGAGTTGATCATTCTTTTATGGTTAACTTAGTCGTAGCTCCGTAAGTTTTCTTATATCGAGCATAATTAATTAAATTGATCACTTTTGTGTTTAATTTGATTGTGTATTCCGATTAAATTAATTATGGGTTTACTTGTGATTAGTTTGATTGAGAATTTTTTATATAAAAAATCATTTCTTTATGGTTTTTGGTGTCCAATAAAATCCTTTCTTTTTCTTTTAAAAGTAAGGTCGCTCTTGTTGTTCGTTCGGGAATGACATCAAATGGGGGAGGGTTCATTTGTACTTTTGCTTAATTTCCATATCTTTGTGGGGAGTGCGGTTGTGGAATTTTTAGGGGTTATCTTGTATCTTTACAAACTCCTTTATGAAAGCATTTAGCTTCGGCTATATGATTGCATCTAAATAAGTTGGTATGTACTTTTCTTTGGTCTTTAAGCATCTCCGTGAAAATTTCATTAGGATCCCGGTTTCGTACCTTTGCCAATTTTATTGACAAAAAGGGGGAGAATTTATATGTAGTTCACACCACAAATACATATGGTTTACGTGTTTCACGGACCATTATGTAAGGGAGGGTGGTTTTCATGTTAAGATGAAAGTATTCACTAAGGTGGAGTGATACATATAACCATAGTATTGTTGTCGAAGTTGTGATATAAGAACTTTGATATTGTGTAATAATATTATGACGATGTATAACAATGATCGAGAGCTTTTGTTTTCTCGTTTTTATGGCTACGGAACTTCAACAACTATGACGCTGAATTGAACATCTATGGAATCATGGGAGTACTTTGAAAAGACGAAGTTTTCGAGTAATGTTGAAGCACCAAGGAGATCAAGCATGTGGACGAGAAGCTACAAAGTTTTATTTATTTTGTAATCCATATGTATTGATAGTTTTTCCACTAAAATTGACAAATGGGGAGATTATTAGAGCATTGCTCGGTCGAACTCGCATGTGTTTCTATCTCAAGCATGTTTGTCAAGTTTAGTTGTCAAAACTATATGTATTGATTTCTAGACTACTTATAGATAAGTCTCGGTTAGGACAGATTAGTGTAGTTGAGCTCCAGACTCCATGGCGATCATCTTACGAAGATGAAGAACTACTCAAGGAACCAGTGGAACTTCATCTGACCAAAAAGGTATGTGGATACTTGAACTTATCTATCACTCAAAAGTCTATCTACTTTATCTCCCACTCTTGAGACAAAGTCGTATAAGTATGATAGTTTTCCAATATACACATTTGATATTTCGAGTTGAGTTTACTCGCCTATTTTTTTTATCTCGAAATACGTGTTGGTAAATCTTTCGCTTTAGCCGTTTTTCATCTTTATCCGTGATGCAATTCATGATGACATTTCGATCTTGAAAATAGCTTTGATGACGATAGTCATGAATAACGATTATTATAACATTATAGAAGAATGTTTCAACGATTGAAATGTACAGTTGAGATTATGGATATAAGCATATATAGTGTGTTCGCGCATTAGTGTATAAATACATATGCCGGAAACCAAGTGTGCACTCGTGCATACGGTATTGGTGAAAGGAAACATGTTGGGTATGCGTACTGGCGGAAGTTTTCGAACCGAAAATTTCTGCTGATGTTTGTAAAGTTTGCAAACTGGAAAACCGTCACCTTAGGTATGCGTACACGTACGCGTACCCTCGGAAGTTTTTGAATTGAAAATTTTTGTTGGGTTTTCAAACCCAATTCCGGTAAAGCTAGAGTACACGTACCCGTACGCGTACCCAAGCTGGTTATATCTCAAATCGGTAGCTCATGAACTTAAAACAATAAATCAATAAGGAATGCAATCTTTGCAAACCGTGGCTATATTTTTCATGATTGATTCAAATGAATCAAATCAATTTTATTTCAATTGTGTCTATTATAAAGATCTAAGCAATTGAAAAACTCTTGAACTAGTTCTTTTGAAGTCATTTGAACTAGTTATTGAAGAAGATGAATATGGTTAATATGAAAGTAGCTCATGTGGCTAACCATTGGTGAACCATTTGTAAAACAACCAAATGTACACGTTTAGGTACGGTTACTCAAGCCTAAATGAAATAAATTTCATTTGTGTGTGACAAGATAAGTTTTGATCTAACGGTTGAAAGATATTAGCTTGGGGAAATCAGGTTTTTCATCTAACGGTGAATATTGAATATTTTGTTACTAAGCTAACTTAGATTGCAAACCCTGATTTGAAAACCATATAAGGAGGACTCTAGCATCTGAGCAAAACTAATCCCCACACCTCCTGTGTGATACTAGTTAGTTTTGCTAGAGTTTTTTCTTCTTTAACCGTAGGTTTCTTCTCGAGACCCTGTCAGTTAACGATTAAAAGATTTCATTGGGATTGTGAAGCCAGACGAAACTACTTCTATTATAGTTGAGCGATCTAATCTTGCCATTTTATATTGTACGACTTCAATTGTAAGATTGGCTTGAGATTTATCTTCGATAAGGCAAGATATTAAAGAAATAACAAACATCTTCTTCTCATCGTTTTTGATTCCGCAATATCTTGTTTCGCTACCATACGATTAAGATTGTTGTGAGGTGATTGATAACTTTAGGTTGTTCTTCGGGAATATAATACGGGATTATCAATTGGTTCCTGTTCACCTTGATTTATCAAAAGACGGAACAAAACTTTAATAAGTTTATCTGTGGGAGACGGATTTATCTATCTTGTAGACTTTTCTGTGTGAGACAGATTTGTTTATTAAGTCTTCGACTTTGGGTCATAGAAACTCTTAGTTGTGGGTGAGATCAGCTAAGGGGATCAAGTGTGAAGTATCCTGTTGGTATCAGAGACGTAAGGAGCGCAATTGTACCTTGAATCAGTGTGATATTGATTTGGGTTCAACTACAGTCGAGACCGAAGTTAGTTTGTAGTAGGCTAGTGTATGTAGCGGATTAATGTAGTGTAGTGTTCAATCTGGACTAGGTCCCGGGGTTTTTCTGCATTTGTGGTTTCCTTGTTAACAAAATTTCTGGTGTATGTGTTATTTCTATTCCGCATTATATTTCGTTATATAATATAATTGAAATAATATAGGTTGTGCGTTGTATCGATCAATTAGAATATCCGACCTTTGGTTGTTGATTTAAATTGATTGATCCTTGGATATTGGTCTTTGGTACCATTCAAGTTATTCCTTGTATTTTGATAAAGACTCGCAGATTTCTATTTGCTCGAGTAAAGATCAAATCAAAAGAAGAGATATAAACTCTTTGATATACTTTTATCTAGATTGAGTCTGACTGTATAGCTGATTCTCTAGAAAGTATATTAGAGTTCGTCTATACAGATTGCTATGCGAAATATTGGGTGGTGTTGTTAGACCCCCTCTTTTTCAAAATTAATTATTAAATTAGTTTAATCCATTTGATAATCATGATTAATTTACTTAATCATCATAATTATCAGTAGTCAAACTAGGGTGCATTAGGTATTATATAAACGTGTATATGAACGTCTGTTATAGGTGGTATATCTCCATATGAACGTCTCTATGGAAAAACACCAAATTATTCAAAGCTTTGTATTTTTGGTTCAACCTTATTTGTTCTTCTTCTAGAACGTGAACATAACGAATTCAGTAAAAAGAACTCAATTTGTATATTCCTATGATATGGAATAGAACATAAGGGTATCTTTTTTATGATCCAACAAATCAAAAGCTTCATAAATCTCGTCATGTAACATTTTAGGAGAAAATACCATATTTTTCTCTTCTATGAACTAAGTCCTCTGAAAATTTCACGTAATAAGATCCTTTTGATGTTCAGTCTTCTCTTATACCACCAGAAAGTCATCAACCCTTCACTTTTGATACTCCATTAGAACCCATCTATTTCATTCCTACTTCCGAGATCAGTATACCACCAAAAGTTATCAACCCTCCATTTATTATACTCAAGATGTGCCTAAAATTTCCTTCGAACCACTTTGTACCTCATCTTGACACTACTTTTCCTGAACATGATCGATCCTACACATGAAGTAGTTATTATGGCTCCTCGTGAACGGCGTCCACCAGCTAAGTTATCTGACTATCATTGGTATCTATCAACTATTTTGCCATTGTATGAAACTAAGACTTACATAGAAGCATCAACTATTCCAGTATGGCAACGCTCAATGAAAAAAGAATTAATTGCACTTGATAGAGATGGAACATATGACATGGTAAGTTTACCACGTGTAAAATCTATAATCGTATGCAAATGGGTGTATAAGATTAAAACAAGAGTTGATGGTTCAATAGAACGTTCTAAATATTTTCTTTTCGTTAAGGGTTATATTCAAGAGTATGGAACCGATTATGAGGAGATTTTTTCACTTGTACCTCCTATTACAAACGTAAAAACTCTTCTTGTTGTTGATTTTGCTCGTGGATGGAATCTTCACCAAATGGATGTTATAAATGTTTTTATTCACGGAGATCTCCAAGATGAAGTATACATGCAGCCACCTCCAGGATTACCTCACTCTACAAACCGATTTTCTAAGCTTCGTCTAGTATTAAACAAGAACCTCGTGCTTAGTTTGAGAAGTTCAGCAGTTCTATTACTCCATATGAGTTTAATCAAAGTGCATATGACTCTGCCATGTTCATTCGAAAGTCAAATTTTTTTTCTTATTCTTTATGTTGATGATATGGTTATCACTGGAAGCGATTTAGAAGGTATTAATGCTCCAAAATCGCAACTGATTTCGTCCTTTGAAATGAAAGATCTTGGTCACCTAAGGTATTTTCTCTGCATTGAAGTTGATCGATCATCTGAAGGATATTTTATATCTCAGGTGAAGTATGCTACTGAGATTCTTCATCGTGCAGGGCTAACTGATAATAAAACAGTTGATAATCCCCTTGGAATAAATGTGAAGTATAATCCTACAGACGGAGAGGTTTTATCCAACCCTACATTATATCGACAACTAGTGGGTAGTCTCAATTATTTGACTATCACACGACCAGATATTAGTCATGCAGTACATATTCTAAGTCCGTTTATGTCACTCCACGTTCGACACATTATGCAGTTGTTCTTAGAATCTCGCGTCATCTCAAAGGTATGTTATATCAGGGATTACATTTTTCTTCTATATCTGACCTAAACCCCAGTGAATATTTTGATTCTGAGTGGGCTGGTGATGTAACTGATCATCGATCAACTACTGGATATTGTATGTTTCTTAGTAATTCTCTAATATCCTGGCGTAGTAAGAAAAAATCAGTTGTTTCTCACTCAAGTGATGAAGCAGAATATCGAGCTTTGGCTCACACTACATCTAAGATTATCTAGCTACGCTGGCTTCTTGGTGACATGGTAGTTCATCTTTCAGAACCTACTCCATGATTTTGTGATAACAAAGCTGTTATTTACATTGTAATGAACGCACAAAACACATTAAAATTGATTATCACTTTGTGAGACATCATTACAAGAAACAGACCATTGGACTGCCTACTGATAGGAGATTTGTTCAAAAAAACACATGCCTCTAAACGGCTCCAATCTATAAGTTTCAAACTAAATATGAGTTGTAGACCATCTTAAGTTTGGGGGAGAGTATTCTGCATATGTTCACATGTTCAAATTTGGAGTTTCTGTAATCCAAATTTGGTCACCTTGGTTTTTTACTACTAGTTCTGCTCCCGGGCCGCAAGTTGTAATCACCATCACCATAAAAAGCCAACCAACACTCGGTATCATAAACTTATCATTAAAATCCTTAGTTTTAATAAGAAATAGGCAAAAATAAGTGGAAATCAATTTTGGTTTTTATTTGGGATTTTTGTATCAAATTTGTTTGATAACGGATCCCAACATCTTTATGGAGTTTTTGTACCCCAAATTTGGGAAAAAAAATTTTGAACTCGCAATGTGAGTTCAAAGTTTTGTCAAAGATCACGTTCGTTGGATGTTGCGATGATATGACATCACAGCCGTTGGATGTTGCATAAGTGTGGTTAAGTCATGATGTCATATCTGTAGCATCCAATGGCTGTGATGCTGCGAATTCGCTATTTGAACTCGCACTGCGAGTTCAAAACTTTTTCCCAAATTTGGTCCCCTTGGGGTTTTACTACTTCAATATATTTATCTCCTTCTGTAAGATAATATCAGTGCTCTATTGTAATCTTTACGCAATCAATACATAAGAATATCGAAAACAGTAATACTAACTTGTCATATGACTTGTATCCCAAGGGAATCTAATATCTGTTGCGCAAGTCCGTACGCTGATAAACAACAAAGGCGTCCTACACAACCCACAAATCGTAATGTAGAAGTCCCACTAAGAAATGTATAATCACATGTGTACAAACCTCTAGAAGGGGTTTTCCCGTAAGTAGTTGCAGACTAGAACCTTACTAACTTAAAGCGAGAAATTTACTGAAAACCGAAAATGCTTCTTGTGTCCCCTCAAGAAATCCCCCAAATTTGTCCCCCACTTCATATAATGGCCCCCATGCTTTTCCCCAACCCTGCCTTCCTAGTGAAATCAACTGACCAAAGCAACGCCACCTAACGGGGGGACAGATCTGGATGATAAATATGGGGGATAGGTAGCACTTCCGGAAATTTACAATGCAGAAAGGACCACTCTATCATAGAATTTTTAGAGTCACTCGCAGACCCCAGCTCATTCTTAATTCATCAAATATTAACCTAACCAAATCCAAGTCAGAGACAACAAAATCAACACCCAAAGATAAGAAACCAAAGTGCAGGTCAGGTCCATATCAGCTAGCCTACTAAGACAAGCACAAGAGTGGTTAATCACCAATACTTAATTTAACACTAGCCTGGTTTCATACATACTAGGTCCATTGCTAATAAGTTCTTCATCACAATCTTGCATTATCGAAGCATACTTTATAAATAACTGGACAACACTCCCATTCCTCGGAATCGGATACGTTATATATTGGACCAAGATAATAATCTTCCCTTTCTTTTACCTGTAATTAAGAGACAAGTAAGTATATTGGAGCACATAATGGAAAAGCTATATCAAGTACATAAACCACAGAGTGTTATATATGATATACCAGGTGGGCATATTTTTCATGTAGATCCTTGACATCACAACGCATAAAAGTAACTTGTTCTGCAGTAATAACACACACTGCCAAAGAAAAACTCATGGGTAAATAGAGGCCTACACCTACAGAAGTACAAGAGGGCACCAGAGGATCAGAGAGAAGAGAGAATATATATACCATCAACTGTCTTAACTGCCTGTCCTTCCACTGTATGGGAAAAAGCACCATAATAAATAGCTCGTAGGGCGAGATCAGTTGCTTGATCTAGTGACAAATTCTTCTCATATCTAGCCAGGAAACAATAAAAGATAAACTAAACATTAATTCCTAGTTTCCTCGTTTGATTTCTGGAGAAAGCCTATAATTCCAAAATTACTGAACAGTCAATTAACTAAACACTAATCCGAGAACAAGAAAAGTGAAATCTTACAGCGCACCAAGGGCACCGCGCGCAGTCATTGCTCCTGATCCAGCAGCATAGGCATCTGGGTTATACGAAACAGTTGTGGTTGAAAAGGATAAACAAGGAACACGTTCCCTCCGCTGAAACGGCAAGAAAAAAACCAAATTTAAAATAAAAACTCAGCACAATTATTACTATTATATTATTATTAAGGTAGCAGGGAATACAAGTACCAGTTCATCCCAATCCATGCCAATGGCAAGAAGGTGTATCTCATCCTTATGTTGGGTTTGATTGTACAAGTCGGGCAGAAATTTAACCGCATTTTTCATTGCTGACGTTGGGCTGCCTTCTTCAACCAATTGCTTCATCTAGATAATCAACGAGGAGGACAACAACAAGAAAAATGAATCAATAAAGCATCAAATTAGCTTGAGCAACTTATTTTATCATATGTAAGACAAAAAGTTACCTTTTCGACCAAAGCCCGTCTAGCCTTTTCTGCTGGTACAGGATCTCCAGTCATTGCAAATACCAAGAAGTCTCCTATAGGAATAATAATATGAATTTTCAAGACATGATATGGGCATGGACAAATTCAAAATCAATGTGATGCAGGAGCATAAGTTATTTTCTAGAACGTTCTTTAGTTTAGGAGTGATTTGCAAGTTATTGTTATTTTTAGAAGTTTCTGTTTTTTAGACTAGGGTTTCCTTACTTATGTTTTTCTCGTTCTAGTATAAATAGGCTATCGAGTCTCTTAGAATAGACAGACTTTATTATAATTTTCCTAGTTTATAATCTATTGATTATATTAAGAGAGTTAGGTTTTCAACCCTAAACTCAATTTATCTACGTTCTTAGCTATCAGTTCTGTATTCAACTTCGTTATCTTTGTTTATTCTCCCTAGCTTAGTGATCTGATTTCTAGTTTTGCATTAATTGGCGCTAGAAACCAAATAGACAAGCAAACCCTAGCTAACTACTATGGCAGGAAGACTTAGAGTTAGAGGTAGAGGTAGAGGTAGAGGTGGAAACATTGATTTTAACGAGTTGAACCCACGATGGAAGGTATGGCTCAGCGGTTGCAAACCCTAGAGCAAAACCTAGAAGCGACGAGAACGTCTTTGAAGCCCGTATGGAGAGAAGAGAGGGCGACGCAACCCTTTGGATTCATAGGAAGGTTTATCTGAAGAAGATGAACGCAATGAAGATGCAAATCGTCTTTGTTCATGTTCCACAACAAGGCAGATTGGAAAATAGGTTGATTAAAGCTCTTGACTTAAATTAGGAGGGTGAAAGTCGAAGTGAGTGATATGACTGGGAGGATGCATGCCGATGATTTTCTGGATTGGGAGGCTAGCATCGAGAATTATTTTGAATGGAAGCCAACAGTGAAGCGCGTAAAGTGTTGTTCGTGAAATTGAAACTGAAGGAATGGCTTTACGGTGGTGGAAAAAGCCGGAGGAACAACGTACAAGGCAAGGAAAAGCGAAGATCCGGACATGGGATCATATGAAACAAAAGTTGCGGAAACAATTCCTTCCACTGATTACTTGGTGACGTTGTACGAAAAGTTTCATAACTTTAAATCACGTGATCTCGATTAATGAAGAATACACAATGTTGAGTTTATAACTTGTCTTTAAGAGTTGGTTTGAATGAAACGCAAGGGAGCAACTCGCTGCAAGGTATATTATGGGTTTGAACATAACCATTAGGAAGAGTTTGGTTTGCTAAGAGTTACCAACTTAGAAGATGCTTATCAATGTGCTTTGAAAGCGGAAGAAAGGGTGAGTCGTCAATTGAAGAGTCGTAGTTCTAGTCGGATGGGATCCAGTTGGAATAAAACTACTCCGAAATCATCTGGTTGGAATGGAAAAACAACAACTACTCAAGCTACATCATCAAAGCAACTACTCAAGCTACAAGCGGTGCTCGCAAGATCAATAATCGTTACATTTATGAAGTGCTATACTTGTGGAGGAGATAATCATATGTCATACAATTGCCAGGATAAACGAAAGTTAACTTTGTGGAAGGTGATAGTGATGAAGACATATCCGGAAAAACAAAACATGATGATTCTGACGGGGAAGATGAAGACTTACTACCTGTAACATGCGAAAATCTAGTTGTCCGCAGAATTCTTACATGCCCTGGGGTTGAAGACGAGGAGGAAGATTGGCGTCGGAAGAGTATCTTCCGCACACAAGTTTTCTGTGAAGGTAAGGTTTGCAAGCTGATTCTAGATGGAGGAAGTTGTGAGAATATAGTATCTCAAGAAGCTGTAGACAAATTAAGTTTGTTAACCAAGAAACATCCTCATCCATATAAGATTGCTTGGTTTAAGAAAGGTAATGCGGTACCAATCACGAAAAGGTGCCTAGTAAAGTTTTCTATCGGCAATTTTGAAGATGAAGTGTGGTGTGATGTTGCTCCTATGGATGCTTGTCATATATTGTTGGGTAGACCTTGGTTGTATGATAAGAAGATGACGCACTTGACTGAAGCTAATACTTACGTTTTGTGTGTAATGGAAAGAAGATGACGTTGCATCCTATGAAAGAAGAAGATTTGCAAGGCGAGAAAAGAAGAGAAGAGGCAGTCAACAAGTTTATCGACTTGTAATTGATTTCAGCATGAGTGCAAGAAAACGGTGTTATTTATGCATTGATGTGTAAATCCGCATCCAATGATGCGCGGGATGTATAAGGAACAACCTTGATTCTTGAATTATTGAAACAGATTCGAGAGAACTTGTACCTGCCGAGCTACCTAATGTGTTGCCACCTATGAGGGACATACAACACGATATTGACTTGTTGCCGGGAGTCTGCTTTACCTAACTTGGCAGCATATCGAATGCCTCCTGCACATCGATTAGAGATGCAGACAAGTTGAAGAGTTATTGCAGAAGGGATTAATAATGGAGAGCAAAAGCCCATGTGCGGTACCAGCCTTGTTAACACCCAAGAAAGATGGTACTTGGCGAATGTGTATTGATAGCCGAGCAATCAACAAGATTACCATAAAGTACTGAGTTCCCAATTCCTAGATTAGAGGATATGTTAGACATGCTATTTGGTGCTAAGGTTTTCTCGAAAGTGGACTTACGAAAGTGGATATCATCAAATACGTATACGTGCGGGAGATGAGTGGAAAACGGCATTTAAAACACCGGATGGCCTCTATGAATGGCTTGTGATGCCTTTCGGCCTTTCTAACGCTCCTAGTACATTCATGCGCGTGATGACAGGAGGTATTACGTCCTTTCATTGGTTCGTTTATTGTGGTTTACTTTGATGATATCTTGGTGTATAGTCATACAAAGGAAGAACACTTAATCCATCTTAGACAGTTGATGGAAGTGCTTTGAAAGAAACATTGTACACGAACCTTAAGAAATGCTCATTTTTGCGCGAAGAAGTAGAATTCACGGGATTTATTGTATCGACTAATGGTTTAAAGGCTGATCTGCAAAGGTGAAGGCAATTGTGGACTGGCCTGTTCCACAATCTATCATCGAGATACGTAGCTTCCACGGATTGGCTACGTTTTTACGGAGGTTTATAAGAGGGTTTAGTGCTATTATGAGCCCCATAACTGAATGTCTTAAAGGAACAATTTTCCGATGGACAAAGGATGCATCGCTTGCATTTGAGAAGATTAAGAAGTTGATGATTTGAAGCTCCAGATTAGTTCTGCCCCGACTTTGAGAAGCTTTTTGTAGTGGAATGTGATGCTTCTAATATTGGGATTGGTGCCGTTTTGACCCAAGAAAGCAGACTGTGAGCGTACTTCAACCGAGAAACCGATAGAAGCCAAAAGGAAATACTCAACCTACGATCCGGAGTTCTATGCCCTAGTTCGTGCCTTACAACATTGGAGACATTATCTTGTCCATAAAGATTTTGTCGTTTATTAGGATCATGAAGCTTTGCGTTATTTGCAAACCCAAAAGAAATTGAAGCCTCGACATGCAAAATGGGTGACTATCTTCAAGAGTTCACTTTTTCCTTGAAACACAAATCAGGTGTAACAAACAAGGTGGTTGATGCTCTTAGTCGCCGACATGTATTGGTGACGTCGATGCAAGCTCGGGTAGTTGGTTTTGAAGAGATTAGAGGTCAATATACAACTGACCCAAATTTTAGTTCAATAGTGCAAAGTTGAATTCATCCTCTTTAACCCGAGGTTTACCTTTTGTAATCCAAGATGGTTATCTTTTCGAGGCACCAAGTTTGTGTATTCCTACTAGCTCTTTAAGAGAGAAAATCATTAGGGAACTTCACGGTGGAGGATTAGCGGTCATTGGGGACGGGACAAGACTCTAGAAGGCTGTAAGGAGTCGTTTTTATTGGCCTTCTATGAACAAGGATGTTGACAGATTGGTGAAAAGGTGTCGAATATGCCATTCGCAAAGGACAGTCCCAAAATACTGGGATTGTATACTCCATTGCGGTTCCAGACTCTCCTTGGGTACACCTCAAGTATGGATTTCGTGCTAGGATTGCCAAAGACAGCCGGACAACACGATTCTATCTTCGTTGTGGTGGATAGATTCTCTAAGATGGCTCACTTTATTCCCCTGCTCTAAAGCTGCCGACGCTTCTAATATTGCTTCCCTTTTTTCAACGAGGTGAGTGCGTCTACATGGAATTCCATCTTCTATTGTGTCGGATCGAGATGTCAAATTTCTTGGACACTTTTGGAGGACTTTATGGAAGAAATTTGGAACCGATTTACGTTATTCTACCACTTGCCCATCCACAAACCGGTGGCCGAGACGAAGTAGTAAAACGGGAGTTTGGGAAATTTACTAAGAACTTTAGTAGGAGATCATGTCGGGAGTAGGATCAGATTTTATCTCAAGCCGAGTTTGCATACAACAATTGATTAGTAAATCGACTAAACGAACACCATTTGAAGCTGCTTATGGCTACCATCCTGACATGTTGTCGACCTTGTACCACTTCCATTGGGTGCGCAGGTTAGCCATGAAGGTGAGACTTTTGCTGACCACGTAAAGAGTATACATCAAGAAGTGAGAGCAGCCATTATCAAGAGCAATGAAGGTTATATGAGCGTTTGCCAATGCTAGTCGTAAGCATAAGGAATTTCGGGAGGGTGATATGGTCATGGTGTTCATGCGGAAGGAAAGGTTCCCACGAGGTAAAAATTACAAGTTAACCTCAAGGAAGATGGGTCCTTATAAGATAATCAAGAAGATCAGCTCTAACGCTTATGTTCTTGAGTTACACGATGATCTACAAGTCAGTCCCATTTTCAATATTTCCGACTTGTATGCTTTTTATGGTTTCGATGGGGATGATGTTGCTAGAACATCTAGTGAAGAACGATCATAAGGGAGCTAACTACTTGAACAATCTGAAGTCATTCAAGAAGTACTTGACGTAAAGGAGACTAGGTCAAGGCGTGGTAACCCATATCACGCCGGTTCTGGTTAAGTGGCTTGGAAAGTCGGCTAAATGCGGTACTTGGATTACTGAGAAGAGGAACCTGAAGAGAAATTATCCGACATATATGCGAAGTCGGAGAAACTTTCTCGTCGAGAGGCGAGCTTGATTTCAACCGGGGTGGTTGATGCAGGAGCATAAGTTATTTTCTAGAACGTTCTTTAGTTTAGGAGTGATTTGCAAGTTATTGTTATTTTTAGAAGTTTCTGTTTTTTAGACTAGGGTTTCCTTACTTATGTTTTTCTCGTTCTAGTATAAATAGGCTATCGAGTCTCTTAGAATAGACAGACTTTATTATAATTTTCCTAGTTTATAATCTATTGATTATATTAAGAGAGTTAGGTTTTCAACCCTAAACTCAATTTATCTACGTTCTTAGCTATCAGTTCTGTATTCAACTTCGTTATCTTTGTTTATTCTCCCTAACTTAGTGATCTGATTTCTAGTTTTGCATTACAATGACTCGCAACAAAGCTAAAATGGATGATTAGTATGCATTAATTTTATTTCCAATTTTTCATAACCTGTATGGCACCCTGTTCACATGAGATTGATTTTATTTTATTTTTGTCTTTTGAAGCATATACGATGACTTACCAGATTTTTCTCTGAAGGTTTCCAGACGGTGTGCTGCCAAAACTACTCCCTCTTTAAAGCGCACACCAACGGCTCGATCCCATTTTCTAACAACATACGTCTCAATTGGATATGGTTCCAATCCTACAACCTAATTAATTTTTTTTTTTTGATCAGTTACAACCTAATTAATTAAGAAGCCAATAAATCATCATCTTTCAGTTTCAATAAACAGCAGCAACAATATCGATCCAAAAAAATAAATAATAATAATAATAATCGATGATTCATCCTACGATCCATAGAGATCAAAATCGAGAAAGAAACACATACATCACAGGCATCTCTTTGTAGAAGACAGTCTTCATCATCATCGGAAGCTAGAAAACAAACAAATAACCATTAGAAAATTGTTAAAACAAATCCAAATCGGAAACGGAATTAAATCAAATCGATTCACCTTTCCGTTCTTTGCTGCAGGCGTCACCAGAAGTCGTGGGGTTCATCATGATTTTCGAGGATAATAAACACCTTTGAGCGGAACTAATCAGATGTGTGTTAAAACCTAACTCAAGAGTCGGTCAGTTTACAAACAAAAAAGGTACCTTCCTTATTTATATCGTACCAAGGGATATCAGCCTACTACAAGGTGATCAAATTACACAAATAAAAAAGGTACCTTCCTTATGTATATCGTACCAAGGGATATAAACCTTGAGACTTTTGAAGTTTGACCACATCTAACCACGATCAAGCAAAACACTTCTAGGGTAAAATATTGTAAAATGGGTTTGGAAATCCAATATGTTTGCAAATTTTAGGCTTTAGAACCAGTTGGGTAGGCTGTGCGATTACACATCCATACAATATATTGGCTTCGCCCCAGCCAAAATATGAACCATGATTTTGGGCATACCAAAATCTTTCTAGGCATACAAAGTAATAGTCCTAACTTGGGTGACCTTATAAGGGGTACCCTATGGGTAGTTCAATTACCTATATGCCCTTAAATCTTCTAAATTACTAATCTATCCCTAACCCTAATACAAAAACCTAAAACAAAAAACACTAAATCAGTTTTCTACAGTTTTCTTATAGTTTTCTTCTTCCTCCCCTCTTCTTCCTCCCCTCCTCTGCCTTTCGCATCGCCGTGAAATTGAAAATCGTCGATTCATGAAAAATTGATCGTCGATTAAACTCTACTATATAATGGGTCGTCGTAAAAATGTAACGCGTTCTAATAGATCAACTGAAGCACCATTACAAGAACCAATTGAAGAGAACTTCATTGAAGATGAAGATGTAGAACAAAGTGAAATCCAACCACAAATCGAATCGGAAGAACAAAGTGAAGAACCAACACCCGAAATGAGAATAAGAAAGTAAGTTTCTACAAACCCATCTCATATTTTGATGTTTTTGATTGGTATAATAGGTTTAATAGTCAAAAATATGGGTTTTGCGGCGGATTCTGAGGGTAGGGTTCGGCGTATGTTACTTCCCGGATGTGCGCCGAATCTGTCCTTAAACTCGAACTACGAAAATGCATATGAACAGTTCGGCTTAAAACTTTAGATGAGATTTGAGCCGAATATTTAGGATCGGCTTATTCGATACAATTAGATTTGAGCGAACATGTATTTGTAGAATTTCATATATTGTTCAAGTGTATAGGCTCGCGTATCCTATGATATTATTTTGCGCGAACATATGTTACAATTCTAAGTATAGATTCGGCTTATTCGATACTATTTGTTTTGATCCGAATATGTGTTGTTAGAATTCATTTTTTAAAGTGTAGAGGTTCGGCTCATTTTATGAAATCATTATGCGCCGAATAATTATTTTAATTCTTAAATATGGTTAGGCTTATTCGATAATGGTAGTTTTGTGCCGAGTATATATGTTCGGCTTGGAAGTATTTTGTGCATATAAGCCGAACTACTCTCTGTAAATGATAATCAAACACATATTTCATTTAGTTTGTATTCCTTTGTTGTTCGAAGTATTAGGATTATAATTTTTATGCTTATGTCAGGAACAATGCAGCTAAAAAGAAGAAGAGGATGGAGGTAACACCTTTTACTTCTAAAACTCCCGATCCTCGAGGAGGAGGTACGAAAAAATTGGGAGCGAACCGTAGAGGAACTAACATAGAAAAAGTAAATGAACATGGAAGAGTTGGAAGAAAAGAAGAAGGTATTTATGATGACGAAGAAGTTGATGATATTCAAGAAACACAACCCCAAAGAAAACCCGAGAAAGGTAAGAAGGTTGCACAACCAGAGAACAAAGTTGCAGAACAACGGGCTACTGTGTTTTCACATTCTGCTTTGAAGATGATGTAATTTCACCTAGATCGGATGGTGAGCCTCATGGTCTTAGGAAGATGGAGGAAATGTGTTGATTGGTTACGCGAATCTTGGGCAAAAAAAGATTTATGAGACTCCTTATCACCAAATGCGAGTCCAGTATTGAGACACCGGAGAGGGCAGCAGAATGGAATCTTTCTGAAGAGGTTGATGAGGTGGTTGCTTATGTACAATCCTCTGCTTTATGGCCTGCCATTCAATATGGACATCAAGAGTATGATAGTGTGACATCCTCCTGTTTTGCCGAGAGATTTTGTCCAGAGACTTACACGTTTTAATTACCTTTTGGAGAGATGACAATCTCTCCTGATGAAGCAGTAAGATTACATGCCTTAAAGCAAGGGTAGAAGCGTGGATGCTGATTATTATGACATGAGTTAGGAAGAGTTGTACAAGTTATTCGAGGAAACTCTTGGTTGGAGTTCATACAAAGCCGAGTTGGAGTTTTGTCGATCCGTTAAAGATGTCGATTCCGTTTGCATACCAGTGGAAGGAATAAGAAGAATAAGAAGATCAAGCTAACTAACTTGAAAATGGAATTTGAGAACACAAAGAGAAAGTAAAGCGAGGGGGTGTTGGTAATGGACGAGATCAAAGTGAAGCAAGTCGGAACCGCATACTTACTTTATACTCTTGGCAGAGATATCTTTCTGACCTTCTAGGAAACAAGGTAAATGCTAATTATCTCCAATTGGTAAAGAATATTGAAACCGTTAACAAGTATGCTTGGGGAACGGCTTCGGCTGGCTTACTGTTGGACCAACTTATGGCCGCCTCTAGGTTGACAAGCACAAACATTGGAGGAAATTTCACTATGCTTCAGGTAATTCTCGACGTCAAACTTGAAATTTTTTGGGTCATCAGTGTATGGTTCGGCTTATTTTTGTGGTCACACATAAGCCGAACCTTTGGTTTTCCTTGGTTCGGCTTATAATCCATCCAGTGTTTTAAGCCGAACAATGCACTAGAAGTTTCTATTAATTCACCGAGTTTCTTTATTACTTAGTTGTGTCAAAGCAAACAATGTATACTTTTACATTTCTATTAATTCAATCATTTTAAGTTAGTTATGTGGTTATTTGGATGTAGGTGTGGGTATATGACCATTTCCTAATTTTGGAATTGGCTAAAGTATTTGAAAAGGATGTCGATTGGGTTGATCTTTTGAGCCAACAAGCAGAAGGTACGAGTATGAGGACTCGAAGAAAAGGAACAAAAAAAACAAGTTAGTGGCAAGTTTGAGGGAGAAGTTAGATACAATGGGTGTTGATGACGTTGTTTTTCAACCATATGTGAAGGAAGATGAAGATGATGAAATTGTTGAAGATGAGGATATGCCGGTTTCTATGTACCATGGTCCATTGTTTTATCCGGTGGTTATGTAATATACGATCCTCGGAGAATACTTATCAATTAGGATGCATCCAAAAGGTTCCTTTGTTTTACGAGAAATTCATGTTGTTGCCAAAGGGTGGTAATGGAACTAAAATCACCACTTCATCATGGGAACCAAAGTATGATCCGACCTACCCTTGAGTATTGGAATAATTTAGATACAAACAAATTAGATGTTGGCAAGTTAGTACCTTTAGGTGATGATCTATGTGAAGAGGATCCGGGCTACATGGATTGGTATAACCAGATTTCTCATCCCTTCATTATCAATAAGAAAAGTCAAAAGAAAGCTGATAAGGCGAAGGACAAAGCAATCAAGATCTCTGCCAAGTCTACTTCCGAAGAAATAGTGATGGCTTTCAAGATAATGGTAAGAATGATTTCACTTTATACTCTTGCATATATAAGTTCATGGTAAAAATGTCTTCGTACTCACGGTTGTAAGTTGTTGTCAAATGAAAATAGGTTGCTGCGGGTAGGGAGATGTTGAAAAAAATGAAGAAGAAACTTGGTTGCAAAACACCTATGACTATTGAAGAACAGAAATACCTCTACGGCAAGTGGGATGCAATTATAAACAAAGGACTAGGACCCGAGGAATCCACACAAAGACCTACCACTAAGAGGTCTCGACAAGTTGGTGAAGGTACAAGCGGAGGTGGTACTAGGGATGATGCGTCGGAAGATGAACGCCAAGGAGGAAGAGGAGGTGGTCGTGGAACTAACAAGAAAGGTCGTCGTTAGCGCACATTTAAGTATGCCAAGTTCTTTTTAGTGTTTTTCTGAAGTATTAAGTACATTGTTATGGTGTTGCAAACACCTTGGCTTTTAGGTGAACTTTGTTTGTAATGGTGCTTGGATTGTGTTATGGACACCTTGAATTTCATGTTTTAATCAATAGCGTACCAGTTAATTAGTTACTTATTACCTTGAATTTATTAAGTTCGGCTTATCCTGTAATATGAGTTATGCGCCGAATCTTAAATGGGCTTGTTCGGCTAGTCCTGTAATGTTAGTTACATGCCGAATCCTGTGTCCTTCAGGTTCGGCTTATTCGATTGTATTAGTTTTGCGCCGAATCCTGTAACTTAAGTTATGCGCAGATTGTTATTTGGGCAGGTTCGGCTTGCATTGAAATCTTTGTGATAAGTCGAACTCGACAAAAAAACTCGGTTTATTTATTTGGTCGAGTTGGCTTGCATTGAAATAATATTACAAGCCGAACTCCGACAAAAAAAACTCGGTTTATTTATTTGGTCGAGTTAGGCTTGCATTGAAATAATGTGATGTTCGAACCTCGACAAAAAAACTCGGTTTATTTATTTGGTCAGGTTCGGCTTGCATTGAAATAATATTACAAGCCGAACCTTCTCCTGTGTTGATGGTTCCAGTTTCTTAAAAACGACACATTCCATAACCAAAAAGTAAATAATTAAAGTATTTCGTTTTGAAGGGTACATGTAACTGCAATTCTAGTCAAAATATCATCCTCGTCATATACCAAAATCATAAAACACAAAATACGTGGATAAATCCATAAAACGTTTTTTATGGAGATCCTAAACGAATCTCATCCTCTTCATTGACCTCGTTCTCATCATCTTCACTGACCTCTTGGTCATCATCTTCACTGACCTCTTGCTTATCATCTTCATCCTCATCACTCGAAAACATAATTACTTGTCCACTTGGAGGTTGCACATGCAAAGATTTCCAAAGATCTATTTCCGTCGCATAATTTGCACACCAATCCATCGCAAAATTATTTGCAAATCTAGGCCAAAAGGCTGCACTCATCAAGGGTGGTAATGGGCAACCTTGTCTAAGTTTGAGGCCGATAAAATGACAATTTTGAACAAATCCAAGAACAAGTCTTTTATCCTTTACACCATCATTGCAAGGTTTTGTTGGAGGCACGTAAGTAAAGCTACTACCCGTCCATGCGAAACAATGTACGACGCAATCGAATGTCTCCGCTATTAAAAACCCACAAATGGGCATTGACATCCAATGTTCTTCGGTAATGACAATATCCCCATGCAAACGACGTTCGAATGCAACGTACTCCGCTGCCACCCCTGCATCTTTTCTTGGACCTGTTCTCATCATTGTCTTATAGAATTCTTTGTTTTTACGTAGGGTTTGTAACAGTCGTTGCCGAATATAGTTCACTTCATTTTCAGGGGGCATCGGAATATTGCCATCCATAAAAGGACCAAGTTGTTCCGCCGTGACGTAATAACCACAATTTCGATCACCTTGCACGTCGTCCATTGTTATAATATGCTCATGAATTATTGGCGATAGATCTTCCAACTAGTTATTGTATATAAAATTGATAGGCCTCAAATACTTACCGGACTTATCTCTTTTGGGTCCTCTCATCCTACCAATTTCATGTACGGTCCTTTTCTCCTTTATCTTAGTTTGTGAAGGATACATCTTAGCCTTCCCCTTGACATCCTCTTTGCTATCCTTTGCTTGTGACGGACAATCATTATCATTCACCTCTTTGTTACTTGTTTCCGCTTTTTGAATACTCGGACGACCTCGTTTTTTTGGAACTTTGACTTCTTCCTCCTTCATCAACTTCTCAATTTCCTTCTTTGCCTTTTCATACATTGCATCATGGTATTCAACGCCGGATGGATCCCTTTTATTAGCCAATAGTTCCTTGTTAGCTTGTCTAGTTTGAAAATTATTCATTTTCTTACTCTTCCTACCTTTCGGTTCACTCTTCTCCGGTTCCAAAATATTTTCTTGGGTGAAAGGATACATGACCGGCATCATGTTGTCCCATAGGAATTTCTTTTGAGGTCGGGACATATTCCTATACATCTCCGGCAACTTTTTCCCATTTGTCGTGTCCCATATCTCTAAATCATCCTCGTCGTCTTCGGTTGGGAGAGGATCGAAGCTTAATTGTTTCCAAAAATGATCAGTATCCTCAAATGGTATGACCCCATCCTTGTACCGAAGTAGGTCGTGGCGGCATGGAAGTCCCATAGATGTCTTCATTTTACAAACACACTCTTCCTCCAAGTTGGCGCCTAATGTCTTAATCAAATCCACTTCTTTCATCAACAAGTAAATGCATAGATGGGAGACTCTATAAGTTAATTGACCAAGCCAATTACTACCATAATGCTTGTGTCTAAACATAAGGTCATGCTCGAACGCGGATTTAATTCTCACAACATCACTTTTGAAATATTCATCAATTGCATTAAAAACCGTGACAAAAGTGTCAACACATCCAAAAAGGTTCTTCTTCAACCGATAATGAGCCGACTCTACCATACTTGTGGCTTGGTTGTCAAAGTGTTTGTGCCGATTTGTGAAACAACTCACGAACCTTTCTTTATTAGGTTCCAACACATCTTTGACCAAGTAAGTAATGACATCGGGGTAGGCGGTCTTCCAATGCTTAATAACCATTTGAAAATTTTCTTCATAGACATCCTCGGTGATTGACCATATCAAAGCTTCCCATTTGCAATGGAAAAAAGCCCACAACATCTCATTATGTTCATATGCTTTCAAGAATTCATTCTTTTTCTTTACTCGTGTCTCCAACGGTAGTTTAGCAATATTCTCTAATTCTTTCAACTTAAGTGGTTGAATTATCGGTTGGCATTTTTTCCCCACATTGCACCATATGTGAAACGTACAAAGATAATTGAATGCATCCGGAAATACTTTCTTAATAGCATACATCAACGATGAATCTTGATCGGAAATGAACACTTTAGGAAGAGCACCTTCCCGGAAAATTAACTTCAATTGTTCTAACCCCCAAACATAACTCTCTTTCTTCTCGTTTTTCATGAAGCAAAAAGCCACGGTGAACGGTGCCTTTGTCGAAGTATGCCCCACAATGTTCATCAACGGCATCTCATATTTATTAGTCTTGTACGTGCAATCCAATATAATAACTTGTGGGAAGCATATAGCCAATTGGGCGCATTCCGGGTGGGCAATGAAAAGGTGTGTGACTTGACCGAAGTCATCCAACTTCTTTTGGAAAGCGTAGTTATTCTTCACCCCTAACCACATTACTTGTTGCATCACCATCCTACCTTGCAAATTGAGTCTTCTAATCTTTTGTCTTGCATTGTAGATAGTTTGCATAGTCGACTTGTTATTCTTGTTGTCCGCCTTCAATTTTCTAAGAATCCTAGAAGGTGGCAAACGTGCTCGTGTCATTTTATCCACTTCTAGCATCTCGTCGGGTTTGAGTCGCGCTACTTTCGCATGTCCATGAAGGTCTTTGGGACGTGGGTGGTTATGACGATAATCCATATCTTTATTCATTATCCAATATTGATCTTCTTTCTTCATGGTCTTATTCTTGAGGTTGAAAACGATCTTGAAAGGGAAATTTCTTTTCTTCTTCTTCGTCCTATTCTTTCTCCGGTCTTCCCAACATATACGGTACCCTTTTTAACCTTGCTAGCGCCGGTTCCACTACGCTCACAAATCATTTCAAACCGATCCCATCGGCCTTGCACATCCTTTAACTAATACACAATTTACCTTCATCGCATGTTCCTCAAGCCAATCAAGAACTTCGGGTTTAGTTTTCCATGTCTACGTTCATTCCAAAACAAATAATTTGTAAGAAAAACTTTGGAATATTCCGACAACATTAAGATAAACAAAAAGTTCTTACATACCAAATCATTTTGGAAGTGATCCTTGGTATCCTCGTGAATAATATCTACTGGATCAGGTTGATTTTCCATGGGTCCAAGCACGATCTACAAAGAATATCACAAGGTTAATTATCCGAAAAGGAATATAATAGAAATGTTCGGATTATACGATATTCTCAATATGTGCCGAACCACGCACAATATTTTAACCCAAAAAGTAACAAATTCATGTTCGGCTCATACAATAATGATATCTTGTGCCGAACCTTTAACATTTAGAGGTTTCGGCTTATACGTTATTATCAATATATGCCGAACCAATAACAATATTTTACCCAAAAATTAACAAATACATATTTGGCTCTTAATATTTTTAATATATTAGCCGAACCAATAATTTTCTTATTCCGGGAAATGCAGGAAGTTGTTCGGCTTACTATGAAACTTTCTTATAAGCCTAACTAGTGTCTAGCAAAAGGGTGGGAATTGAAAATTATAGGTTCGGTGCATGATGTAAAGAGATTCAGTGAGCCGAACTGTTCATGATTTGGTTGATTCGGCTCATAGATGTGAGCCGAATCTGAACCTGGTTCGCCGAACCATGAAGTAAAAATCCAAACTTTTGATAATTTCTAGCTATAGAAGTGAGATTGAGCATAAGATAGAAGTGTACCTGTGTATTAGAAGCATTGGGTTCCTCGTATATGTGCTCATCATCTGAATTTGGCTCATCAAAATCATCATCTTGAGTTTGGGTTTGAGTTTGAGTTTGAGCGTGAGTTTGAGTTTGTGTAAAATCATTCTCATAATCTAAGAAATCAGCCATTTGGGAATCATTGTTATAGTTGATATGTATTTTCCTAGGGTTTTTATATGAATTATGACCCTCCACATCCTCCATTGAATCAAGAATTAAATTTTCTCACTTTCTCCTTCTTTCTCTCCTTCTTAATCAAAACTTTGATTTTTTTCCCCAATTTTTTCATCTAAACAACCTTTATAATTCTGAAAATTATCTTAATCACTAAACAAAATAATTAATCACTAATCCAGATTACTATCACTAATACGTAAAGGGTAGATTTGCCATTAAAAAAAAATTAGGTTAAGGGGATACCTGATTTTGCTATTTCAAATCCCTTTTTGTCTTTATTGAGTATTCCTAGAAAGATTTTGGTATGCCCAAAATCATGGTTCCAAAATATTTTAAAAAATAATCAAGTGAAGAAAATGAAAGACAAGGAAAAGATAGTACCTATGGGTTAGAGGGCTACCTCTCGTGGGACATTTCCTTCATTTCATTGCTCCAGGCTCCAATCTCCGCCATAGAGTTTCTAACTCAATTGCCAATCATAGCTAGAGGTGTAAAACGTGCCGGCCCGGCACAGCCCGGCACACGAAGTCGCGTGCTTCACGTGCTATGTGCCGTGCTGTGCTGTGCCAACGATTTAAACGTGCCGTGCGTGTTGTGCTTTACTAGTTAAAAGCTAGGCACAACACAACCCACGGGCACAGCACACGAATAAACGTGTCGTATTGTGCCGTGCTGGCACACGTGCTATATACAATTTGAAATCACTTAATGTATACATTAAGTCGGACATTATCACAAGAATTTAATTAGACAACATATCATTTGAAATTATTTCAAGTAAAATTAACAAGTTTATTCAATAAAAATAAATAGACCATCAAATATAAAATTGGATTATTATCATGATTAATGTTCTAGTTAAATATAGGTGACGACATTATAATAACGATATTGAAATATATTTTCCAAATATTAAGGTATTATATGTGTTGTTATAAATAAGCCAACATAAAATGTTAAAACTAGCTAGAATAGTGACTCTTTTGTGAAATATACAAAAAATGTGATGTATTATGCCTTGTTATATGGTGTATTTGTACATGTTATGACGTGCTCTCTTAACGTGCTGTGCTAGGCTGGCCACGTGCTTATCCATGCCGCGTGCTGTGCTGTGCTTTTGTGCCAATTAGTCAAACCCAGCACGTCCCATTTAACTAACGTGATGTGCCGTGCTGGGCTAAGTCACGTCTTCAATTTGGGTTGTGCTCAAATTTTTAGCGTCTTTGGTCAAAAATTGTGCTCGTGCTGGCACAACCCAATTTACACCTATAATCATAGCACTCTAATTACGGGCGAACCAGTATATTGAAATCGATTATGATTAGGACAAGGGCTTAAAAACCAAACATAATCTCCTTTACAAACTAAATTTTCCAAAAATAAATTTTACGCTAAAACTTTACGCAGTGGATTTACAAGGCTAACATGACTTTTGAAAATGCGGCGGTCTAACAACCCCACCCAATATTTCGATTAGCAATCTGTCTGGACTAACTCCAATATACTTTCTAGAGAATCAACTAAACAATCAGACTCAATCTAGAGGAAAGTGCTCACCATGATTTTCCGAAGGAAAAATAAAAAAAACACCTTCAAGGAAGAAAAAATACACCTCCAAGCGGAGATCGGTGGAACTAATTAGATGATACCAAGTCAAGGGTCTCTTTATATAACCTCGGAAACAAAAAAAACCTAGTTTGCTTATTTACAGGGGAAATTCCGACTACTGCACGGTGATCAAATATTGTTAAGGGCTGCATTGCAAGGAAATAGGTGGGTTTCCTGTTTTGGGCTTCTCCCATATTGACATGGGTTTCCTTTGTTGGTCTGTTTCCACATTGAAGGAGGTTTCCAAGCCACAAGTATAACCACACATGTTGTGTGCTTGCAGCTTGTTTATCTTCTATCTCTCTTATTATTTCTCCATATTTGTTTTAAATCACCAATTATCGATTGTGATCTCGTGTTCCGCTATACTTGTGGTATCAATTTGCACAACAACAGTGACAATTTGAAACTATTGCATCTAAACAATTGTTCGTTGTTGGAGGTTTTGTCATAAGAAGCCTGAAGGAAACAAACAAAGACTTATTGGCTAAGTAGAGTTGGATATTCACTAAGGAAATGCAAGCACTTTGGAGAAAAATAATCCATCTCAAGACAAAGACTCCAGAGAGATACTCGCATCTTTTTGAGTATAAATTTCCATATGGGAAAGTCTTCTAAAAAGGAATACAAAAAGAGAAATAGGTAGTGTACAACAACTCAAAAGTCTTGATTGGTGATGGCCAAGCAGTAAAGTTCTGGCTAGCTGGATACATGGAAGGGAGGTGCACCATTATGCAAAGCATTTCCAACAGCTTTCAAAGCAACAAAATGTTTGATATTTTCAAAAAACCCTTGAATTGCAAGGGGCCCCCTGCAGAGTGCGAGACAGCGTCTCGTTGGAAATTTTCTGTTCTAGGGTTTCTATTGTCAATTAGAAAACCTGAACAGAAATCTCGTTTCACCAATGGACCCATTGAAGGAAGAGACGCGCCTGTTCACTCTGAAAAGATGCCTGTAGAGATGAAGAATCATCTCCAAAGGGTGTGATTTCCTCTTTAAATAGGAGACTTGTTTTCCATTCAAAACACATCTCAACTCTCTCTGTTTTCTTTCTTACAAGCATCATCAGAAACAAAACCAGTGTGTTCTTGGTTGGATCAAGGTCGTACAAGCTTTGAATCCAACACTGTTGTGGGGCTTCAAGTATCCTGACGGCGAAATTCACTGACCTGTTTATACTCGCCAATTAAATTGGGAAAGGGTCGAATAATTGTCGAAAAGAATCTTTCATTAGAGCCTTGAACCCTAATACAACATTCTTTTCTTCACCCTGTTTTAGTGTTAAATTTTTCCAACACAAAAGACAAAAAAAGTCAAAATTGTGGATGGTATAAAAGATGAGAGATTGAAGATACAGCTACGGACAAATTAACTCAAGAAGTGTTCGATAAACTCAGACAACTTATTAACTTCTTGGGTCCTCCTATGATCCTTGATGCAAGGCCTAACTCCATCAAATTCCACACATGAAATCGGTATATAGCAAGATAGCCTTCGTGTCCGTCTTTGATTAAGATTCACACATACTTTTCCTTTTGTATTACAAATTTTATTTTTCTATATTTTATTTTATTTTATTTTGTGGTTAAAATAAGTTAAGATTTATTTCAAAGAAGAATAAAAGTAAGTGAAAACTACAGCCACACCCATTCTCACAAACTTTCCTACTGTGAAACCCACGCTCCCAAAACTTCAGGCGCGCACCCATTTTTGGGGAAAAAATTATTCCCAAACCCAAAATTAAAAAAATTTAGTTTCTTCGTTTTTTGTTTCTTCGATGGTGATTATGAAGGGACTCGAATCTGGTAGTGATGTTGCTGGTGATCGGGAATGATGATGAAGTTCAGTTGGCTGTTAATGGAGATGAAGATATAATGACGCTAGCTGTGGTTTAGCGTTGGCAAAGGTTGGAGTTTGAGCAGAACTCTCGAGTTTTCTCTGAACATATGGACTGAAGAATGGACTTATCCGTGATCTTGGTAGAAATGGAAGGAGGTGCTCGTAATGGATGATGAACTGAGTCGTAGTATCGATGGAGAAGAGAGATATCGTTGAGACCGAGATAAACTCGAAGGAGGAGCTCGATACAAAAGCGGAGATGGAGATTTGGTGGGCATGTGGCTGCTGTTTTGAAGCTCGAGAAGATTTCAGGGAGAGTTGATGGAGACTGATGGCAGTTAGGAGCAGAGCTCGAGAAGAAAACAGAGAATGGGTACTGCCATTAGCAGTGAGAAAATTAAGCTGAATGTGGCTTCTGTAAGCGATAAAAGTGGATGGATAGCAACATGGAATGAAGATGATCATTACTGTGAGAGTCTGATGTTGCCATTACGATGGAGCTGTGATGGAGGAAACGATTAATGGCAGATGCTTGTTAGTGGTGATGAATGATGATAGAAATTGAGCTATTGATAAACAAAGAACAGGCGAGAATGAGTCGTGGAAGTGAAATCTCAGAAGAAATAAAAAGTCACGGAGGCAAGAATGTCCGCCGGTAAAACGAAAAAAAACCAGGGGAAATTTATTTTCATGGCGACCAGGCTGTCCGTGGAAGTATTTGCCTAAGTTTAAAATACAGGGAAAAATAATATTCACGGTAACCAGAGTATCCGTGATTCTTACGGGATAAAAATGAAAAGTCAGGCGGAAAAGTATTTCACACGGTGGCTTTAGTGACCGTATTCTGACAGGAGGAACACAGAATCCAGGGAAAAATATTTTTGCGGTGATGCTGTTATGACTGCATAACATGTCATGCAGTCGAGAAAATGTCTGCATAAACTATTATGCAGTCAAGAAAATGATGCATAACACATTATCCGGCTTTTTTTTTATTGGGTATGAAATCGAAAATTGTTGCATAACTTGTTATGCAGTCAAGAAAATGGATGCATAACTTGATATGCATCCAAAATATGAAGCATAATGCATTATGCATCGATAAAATGGATGCATAACATGATATGTATCCGTAAATATGTTTGCATAATGCATTATGCATCAATCTTTTCTGTATGCACTAAAATCAACCCTGTATGCACTAAAATCAACCAAAATAATGGTTACATAACTTGTTATAGATGCATAACTTTGTTATGCAGATGCATAATTTGTTATGCAGTGGAGAAAATGGTTGCATAATTCGTTATGCGTCTGCAGAATGTGTTATGCATCGTTTTGGTGACTGCATAATGGTTATGTATCAAGTTTTGAAAATTTTCCCTAAAATGAGGAGCACCTCCGATTTTTCGTGAAAAATAAAAATTTGATATTCTTGTTTGTACTCGTTGCGTAGCTCTTTTAAAAGATTTCAACGATATAAAATTTGTAAAATTCTAAGGCGCGGATTTTTAGATATGTTATGTCCAAGTTGCGGCCCAATTATACCCCTGAAAAATTAGGGCTGCATAACGAGTTATGCCTGAAAAGATAGTATGCATAACGAATTATGTATGATTCATATAATAATTTCATATAATTATGGGTGTCACGGTACCAAAAATTAATTGTGGGCCTGACAATAAAAATATTATTTTTTTTGGGTCTCCCCCTAATTTTCCCTAAAAGTAATAACAGTTGCAAACTCAAGCCCAACTTGAAGCCCAAAACCACATAGTCCAAATATCAATTATACTCTATGATAGTTTCGAAATCTTCCTTCTTAAAGGCCTTGACAAATAAAGCACTCACGTTAAACGGTGATGAAATTCTGATTCCTATTGGCCGAAATAGACCTTTTCTAATGCAGAAGCTACGGTGAGGTCACTTGGCATAACTCTATTGGTTGTAATAATTAAAATTAGGCATAACTCTACGGTAAGCTACTTAATTGTTCGTTAGTAACGGTGTAGACAAAAAAGTAGGTGGACAATACATATGTCAGAATTTGAACTTCAATAATTTTGTTACACCGTGTTTACATCTAAACTTAACTGTACATTAATGACACTATCAAAGGTGGACGACAATTGCATTAAAATTGTTAAAAAGGAGAAAAAAGAAATATAAAACTCTCTGTTTCCCATTAAATTAAGGAAATCCATTTAATAAAGGAAATCATGTTACAAAGTAATTAAGGAAATCCATTTAATTAAGGAAATATATGCAAATTTGTTATTATATTTCCTTTTCCACGTGTTCATAATTGGTATTTATGTATTGGCAATTTGCTGCTTATTTATGCTTATTGGCCGTTTTCTTCCATGTAAATATTTTACACATATTTTCTGCAAAAATAAAAATAAATAAAATCCACACTATTCAATGCATCGAGACGGGAGTTGAAGCCCCACCATACGAATCAAAAATACATCGCCACGAGGCGGGACGAAGCCTCGCGCATACCAAATCAAAACAAAATTTTGGTTAAAAGAAAAAAAAAATGCCCGATGCTTAGCCCGGGTACAAATCAAGTTAACCACTAAATCTTTAAAGGAAATCTCTAAAATAAATGAAAATAAAAAAATCCACAATTCGTTATCTATCATAAATAGAAGTAATAAAAATAAGCAGCGGATAGTCTGGCGAATCAACAGATGGAAATTAAACGGAATATGTTGGATATTTTCAGCGACAATTAGAAAATTAAACAAAAACATCGTTTTCATATAGATACCATTATTATCTGTTGAAGGAAGAGATGTCTATTCACTCTGAAAAGATACATGTAAGAGATGAAGAGTCATCTTCAACGGGTTTATAATCCTCTATAAATAGCGTTCTAGATTTCAATTCAAAACACATCTCAACTCTCTTAGTTTTCTCTCTAACAAGCATCATCAAAAACTAATCATGTGTGTTCTTGGTTGGGTCAAGGTTGTACAAGCTTTGAACCCAAAATTGTTGCGGGCCTTCAAATATCCCGACGAAAATATTCATTATCCTATTTTGTACTCGCTAAACTAATTGGGAAAGGTCGAATAATTGTCGAAAAGAATCTAACATTAGAGCTTTGAACCCGGAGAGAACATTATTCTTCACCATGTTTAGTGTCAATTTTCCAATAGAAAATTTCTCAAAATTTTTTTGGGACCATACGATTCCATCCTTTGTTAATCAAATTGTATTAAATAACTCTACGGGTTTGACATACCCTCATGCACTCGTACTCTTGTTGGTTAGATAGATTTTATACTTAGTTAATAACTGTGTTATAACGATACGCCTAAAAAAATATTCAGCCGTATCGATACGTATTTACACGGATACGCATACTAATACTCCAATACTTCAAGATACAACTCAATTAGAAAACTTTGACTACATATTAGATCTCAATACCTTAATATTAGAAAATTTAGATATTTTACTAGATTCTATGAGAAGTTTTAACTATAGCGACAAAATATTAGTTCCAAATCTATCCACTGATCTTGCTCTAGACTTTCTTCCTTCTTATCCAGACTTTTTCTCCAAAGTGAGGTTAATCATACATGTATGTATTTTGTTAAGTTTCTATCTTACATATGATATATTTATGTTAAACTACTGATATGCCGTATCGCCGTATTTTAGTTTTTCAAGTTGGTGTATCATAGTAGCGTATTGGTATCTTGTATCCGATACTGTATCCGTATCGTTGTAACACAGGTTAATAATAATAAAATTGAGCCCCTATAGTAAATCATTCTCTTAATCTTATTCATGATTGTTTTACCGTCTATTATTCTTCTTTTGTCCATCATCTTTTTATTTATTTCAAACCGTGACAACAACCAGAATCGTCTTCCACACTCACTTAGCCATCATTTTTCTTTCAATGATTAGCTAATGCTCTAACGGTTCAGGACCAATCAGGCAGCATTCTTGGAATAAATTAGTCGCATGCATGTATGTCTGGAAAAATGACAACGAAGTAAAATATGATTTACATTTTCCTCAGTTTGGTGCATAAATAACAATAAACTTCATCCATCTCACAACTGCTTTTGTTTAGGTTGTCAACGTTGGGCATGGCATTATATATCAAAAATTAGACAAACACCTCCACTTTCTTGAGAATGTTATTCTTCCGAACATGATTGAAAGTTAGTGACATTACAATCAATTTCTTGCTTCGCAATCAAACCTTTCAGTGTACTCTTTCATCTTTGACAGGTGACCCGTCGTCGACTCCGATGCCATTTGTAATGACGCAACATTCCACCAAATACTATTTCTTCATAGCCACTACAATTATCTAGCAGTGTGGGGTTTTCAACAAGCACCACTGCGGTCATCCAGCAACATCTTCTCGAGATGTCATATCTCTGGATCACTCTCGCCCCAAGCACATTCAAATGATGAGTTTTTTGCCAACTCTGGAAACAATTGTGCTGAAAAGGCCTCAGTGTTAGGAATGAACAAGCTATTATGTATATTCCATAGACGAACTCTACCTGTTGAATCGGGGTATTACATGTATATACTAAAAGGGAAATTAGCTAAGATTTCTCTTATTCAGGATTTCAATGTTTAGTTTTCATTACTTCACGATGTTAAATATGACTAAAAACAAATAAAATAGAGACCAATATCGCCTAACGAATAGTTGGACATGGGCACAAAGAGGAAAACTTGATAAGAAATTAGGATCCCTTTTGGTTGTCATAAGTCTACCCATGTGATACTAAATATTTCCTAATAATCCTCCTCCCTTCCTATAAGCAAAAAGGTGTTCTGATTTAGTCACCTAAACCTATTTCGTTCATAAAGTCTCTAATATCTCAAACTTTTATTCATTTTCTTAGCTTGAGTTAAGGTTTTCTTGCTTTTCATGTCATGGCATGAATAGTGGGCAAGTGATGTAACTGCCGCAACTTCCACTTACCCATAAGGATATTTTGTCCACTTTTGAACGCAAAACTCCTTAAAATAGGTTTATTATTCATATTTTGTTTCCATATTATGAAATTTCTTTTACTTTTGTTTGTAGGTTTGCTCTTGATGTTATCTTCTAAAACCTATTCCACTTTTGGAAAGCCTACGCTATATTACCAGATCTCGATCTTTCATTGGCCGACTTTAGGAGGCCTTCTATAGGGTGAGTAAATGGATTTTGTCCGTCACACTTTCATGGTCCACTTTTTTTCATCAATCTTTTTCTTTGAATTTCATCAAAATTTGATCATTTTTGAAGTTTTTTTCTTCAATTTTCAATCTAATCCGAACTTTACTGTTGTTTTTGTTATCAATTTCAATTCAATGATTAAAAACAATCTTTAACAACCAGGAATTCGATTGAATTCAAAAATGAGGAATGATGATGATTTTCAATTTTGAAATAAATCCATCAAATCTAGCTAATTACATTGAATTTGTACCAAGTTTCTTAACCAAAACAAACTTAATTACAACCCAATTGACTAATTTTATCAATTACACAGTCTAATTGCAACTAATTTGATCTCTGTAAAAAACCAGAGTTAATCATATAGCAATTAATCGAACAGAGTGTGTACCTTACGCGCGCGGTGCCTCAGCCCAGTCCGTTCAGCTTGGTTACTGACTCAGTGTGTCAGCCGAGTGAACTCCCTTTCTCAAATTTAATTTTCTTTATCTTGATCGAAATCAATTCACCAACTTTCTTTACACAATCAATTCACTAAATTTTTTTTTACACAATCACACAGATAAGGGTCTCGAGTTTTTATACTCCCTCCGTCCCACATATATAGGCGGAATTTTGGTTTTTGTTTGTCCCACTAAATAGGCGGATTTTGCTTTCCAAGATGAATTTTTCCATATATACCCATATTTATTGTACATAGGTAATTGTGTTGGAGATAAGACAAAGGGTAAAACAAGAAAAAACATTTAAAATTATGAATCCCATGCAATTTTCTTAATCTAAGAGAATTGTCTCTCTCCGCCTATATATGTGGGACGGAGGGAGTAGATTAGAGAGAAATCTATACACAGTAGGTCGTGATTGGAAAATGGAACATGTTACTGGATGAAATGAGAATATTGATGAGGATCGAGGAAATGGGTACTCAAAAAGAAGAATTTTAACCCGATAATGATGGAGTTGGCGACGAGGTAGTGATGCTGTCGAGATAAAAACAAAACAAAAAAAAAAAAACCGATAGCAATTTGGTGTTGATGGAGAAATATTAAAAGTGGTGGTGAATCTGGTGATGTAGTCAGGAGGCGGAGATAGAGAAGCGAACTTGCTTCAAATGGATATGGAAGGTCTTTTAAGGTCTAGGGTCCCAAACATCGGTATACTTACCTACAAATGACGTGGGTCAAAGCTACACCACATTTTCAGCCGTTGGATTTAAATAGTAGTTAAATAGATGACTACTTGCTGCATTACACGAAAGAGTAGGTATGCTTCCCACATGTCAGGTCAGTTAGCTTTCTGTATCGGCATTTGGCACAATATCGGTGAATGCTAGCTAAAGTGCCAATGACTCCATATGACCCGGCCTTCTCTTCTTAAACATAATTTGATATGGGTATGCCAAGATTTTTGATAATAGGGTCCGAAAAGTTCACTCATAGACTTGGAGCAAGCTAAAAACGGAAATGATTAACTTCCCCTAGGTTAGATCCCGCGGGCTATCCCGTGAAATGGGATTGTGAGAGGGAAGGGTGGGTCCCACCCTTAACCCACCCCTATAAATCCGTCGGGTCAGGAGGCTGTTCTTTGTCATGCGGGATGGACCGCGGGAATCAACCCGCGGTCAGTGTATCATCACCGAGCTAAAAACAAGCTAAAGTGTTATTTTGTTCCATGGATTTGTAAAAGTGTGACATCTGGACGAGATCCATTTCTTGGTCGGCCCAGAATGCTGCAGCAGTCATCTAGTATTTAAATATAATTAATGTGATACTTCTAAAAAGATTTCGCCATAATATCACGGACGGTTGCTCTTGGTGTAGTCAATTAGGGTTCGGCAGATCCTATCACAAAAAACCAATAATTAGAATCCGACCTAGATGGAGGTGTGGTCCATATTTGAATTTGATAAAACGACCACAATTTGCATCTTGCATATAGTAACTACAAGCATGCAAGTTATCTTTAAAATTAACTCAGAGAACCTTTTGCGTTTCATTACTTCCTCTACCCCCACCTTGGCACATATCAGGGATGATTTAAGGAAATAAAAATTAGATTTCGACAAATGCCGCAGTTTGCGATTCAACACAACTACAAGGAAGGAAATCAAACAACAGATAAGTTGGCGAATCATGCGGCAGATGGAAGTCAAACAGAAAGTTTATCAACCAAAATATGAGACCAGGCAATCCCATCTTTTATTAGTCAAATATTATTTCACGATTCCATAGGTACCACGTACCCACGACAAATTGTAAACTAATTCAATTTTGATAAATTGTATGCTTCAAGAAAAAAAAAAAAGGTTGTTGATCTACGGATGTATTCAATATCGGCCGAGATGACAGAGATATCACCGATAATATCGATTTCAGTGTTATCCGAGATGCCCATAGTTCACCAGTATTTACCGATATTAACCGATATTTCATCAAAATATCATATTTCGGCCCTGACCGATATTCACCGAAATCTAATATTGACTTCTACCAACATTTGTATGTTGCTATAGATGACATGAATTAAAACCAGTAGTTGGTCTACCAACATTTATATCGGCATCTCATTTCTTTTCCTGTACCTATTAGGTTATCCTAATCCTTACCCATTAGGTTATCCTCCTTACCCATTAGGTTATCCTAATCCGTTTCCTACCTTCCCGAAGATTCCAAACCCCGTTAAGAAATAACGTCATTACCAAGTATTCTAAGTCGGTTCCGTCGCAAAGTCCCTATAAAACATATCTTAATTTTCTTCATCCAATCCAATTTTTCTTATCAATTCTTTTTTCCGACGCTTTTCAATTTTTCTTCCACCGTCTCTCTAACACAAGGTATGCTATCGATCGATCTCTGCCTCTCGTCTTTTCGCTAGTTAGATTTTTATGAACATGATTTAGGGATTTTTATTTGATGTTGATTTTGGATTTCAATTCAATATTTAGGTTTCCTTGATCTGGTATTATCTCAATTTTATTATGTATTTGCCTCTAGATTTAATTGGATTTTTAGATCTGATTGTGTTGTTTGAGTCTAATATATATAGGGTTAGGTTTTTAGTTCTTATGTTATTTGGTTTGTATTTAGCCTGTTTATTTTGATTTAATGGTGATTATGTTAGATTCTGGTTCCAGATTATCAACTTCTTTTTTATTGCATGAAATTTGTTTTGTTACTAGTTAGTATGGTTCATATGGATTGCTTATTTGGATGCAGAAATTTGTGAAAATTGTTAGAATAGAGCTAATTAGACTAGAAAATTGACATATTTAGTTTTTTTTTTAATTTTTTTTTAATTTCTTGTTTGAAAATTGACATATTTAGATTTTTTTTTTTTTTTTAATTGTTAGAATAGAGCTAATTAGACAAATGCATAGAATTTGTTAAAATTGTTAGAACAGTAGTGTCAGATTAGGTCTGTGTTGTTTCAATTGACATAATAAATTGAAATCTTTTCTCATATGCCATTAATTTAGGCTTAGGTTTGTACTGTTTCTATCCATAGACTATGAAGTGTTTGTAGTTATGGATGCAAATATTCGTTATCCCGGTTAGAGTTTGTTATGGATTGCTTATCTTGAATGGTTATTGTTCAATGCAGATGCAAATATTCGTTAAAACTCTAACCGGGAAGACCATTACTCTTGAGGTCGAAAGCTCCGACACCATTGACAATGTTAAAGCCAAGATTCAAGATAAGGAAGGAATTCCCCCAGATCAACAGAGATTGATCTTTGCTGGTAAACAGCTTGAAGATGGAAGAACTCTTGCTGATTACAACATTCAGAAAGAATCTACTCTCCATCTTGTGCTACGTCTTCGTGGTGGTATGCAGATCTTTGTTAAGACCTTTAACTGGCAAGACAATCACTCTGGAGGTTGAGAGCTCTGACACTATTGACAATGTAAAGGCAAAGATTCAGGACAAAGAGGGAATTCCCCCAGATCAACAGAGATTGATATTTGCTGGTAAACAGCTTGAAGATGGTAGGACTTTAGCTGACTACAACATCCAGAAAGAATCAACTCTCCATCTTGTGCTTACGTCTTCGTGGTGGTATGCAGATCTTTGTGAAGACCCTTACTGGCAAAACCATTACCCTTGAAGTTGAAAGCTCTGATACAATTGATAATGTGAAAGCAAAAATTCAAGACAAGGAGGGAATTCCTCCAGATCAGCAGAGGTTGATTTTTGCAGGCAAGCAACTTGAAGATGGCCGTACACTCGCTGATTACAACATTCAGAAGGAGTCTACCCTTCACTTGGTGTTGCGTCTCAGGGGAGGAATGCAGATTTTCGTTAAGACCCTTACTGGCAAGACAATCACTTTGGAGGTGGAGAGTTCTGACACGATTGATAACGTGAAGGCCAAGATTCAGGACAAGGAGGGAATTCCTCCAGACCAGCAAAGGTTGATTTTCGCTGGGAAGCAGTTGGAAGATGGAAGAACCTTAGCAGATTACAATATTCAGAAGGAATCGACACTTCACTTGGTTCTTCGTCTACGTGGTGGTATGCAGATTTTTGTTAAGACCCTTACTGGGAAGACAATCACATTGGAGGTGGAGAGTTCAGATACCATTGACAACGTGAAAGCAAAGATTCAAGATAAGGAGGGGATCCCACCTGATCAGCAGAGATTGATCTTTGCAGGAAAGCAATTGGAAGATGGGAGGACTCTTGCTGATTATAACATTCAGAAAGAATCTACTCTTCACCTTGTCCTCCGTCTTCGTGGTGGTGATTGTTGAAAGATTGTTGGCGGTTGCGGTGGTCCTATATTGCACCGATTATGATTATTGAATTTGTTAGCACTGTAATTTCTTTATCTCTCTCTTGTTGAAACTATGCTATGTTTGCTGCTTTATCATCTGTTAGCACTGTAATGTTTGCAGTTGCTTGGTTTGATGTTTGGTGGATTGAATTTGTGAACTTTTAGTACGCTTCTTTGTGATTGTATTTCTTGTGATTGCCTGAGCAGTCTTTCATGCAATTGCTCAAGAAAACAAGTGCAAAATGTAGATGGCTATGCAAGTCCTTTCAGTTTCAAGGCACACTACTTTTCTTACGCCAAGTTTTGCATTAGCTCTCTCTAGGCTACTGTAGACTTTGTGATTAAATCTACTAGACTCCTGCTTTTGGTTCTCAGTACTGCACTTAATTCAAAATATTAGTACTTGGATAAAAATTTCTTCAATCCCAGTCGTCCTATTGCTTTGTGCTGTTAATCCAAATTTTCCTTCACGTAAAATGGTCAAATACAGTCTTTCATCCTTCACAAAATGTCGGGACACTTATTTTTCTTTTGAGATAAAGAATTTGATGCTGCCCGAATTTAGAACTCACGTTAATAGTATGATCGTCAAAATAATATTACCATTATTCTACAATGACAACAAATCTATTAGTGTGTTGCTTGAACTTTCTTGCAAAGTCCCCTTTCAATTTTGATGGCTTTTCGTATCCAACTCTGTATGGCTCAGAAATTATCTTTCTTTTTTCCCTTTCTTTTTTGTGCAACATTGGCTTATCAAAGTTGAACACGATTACAACTCAAATAAATGAATAAAAACCAACTACAAATAGCTTAAGTAGCTAGAGGACAGATTTATGTTCCAGTTCCCGCACCAACCATTTCCAGAAAATAAATAAAATGGTAATAAACCATCGAGTACATAAATTTAAAATAAAATGGTAATACTCTTTTATACAGTTAATTTTATAATTTGAAGAAAAATCATGATTGAGAGAAAAAAACACGATCTTAGAAAATAAACATCAATAAGTTAAGTTTTATTTAGGGGTAATTTGTATTACCTCCCCTAGCGAAGATCACAATCTGAATTACCTCCCCTGCAGAAATAGAATTAGAGAAACCTCTCCTCGTCATATATTCCATCCAAAGATTCTGTTATCTTCCACGTCGACTATACACATGGCAAATATATCATGAGTCATGAGTTTAATTGCACACGTGTCATCATCATACTATATGTCATTAAACCAAACTTTATCTTCTCTATTATATCGCCATTAAGACTCATCCAAAAACCAGACATTGAGAAATAATTGCAGGGCCAGGGAGAATTTTCATGGTGAGTATTGAAAGTTAGTGTATTGTGCTTACTTCTTGTTGATTAAGTGCTAGGAAGACAAATAGAAGAGTTTCGTCGTCTAAAATTCGAAGAAGAACAAATGTTCTAATTAGTTATTCAAAGACGAATCAATACAGGAAACAATTGAAACCCATTTTTATTTAGATTATTCTCCCAAAATTTCTGTTGGACTCCCAAAATTTCTGTTGGAATTTGATTTGTTTTGTTTCAATGGAAACTAGAGTTTACTAATTTGGGGAAATTCATGTATTATGATTTTTAATCGCTAAAATAGGGTTCTTTATTGGGGGAATGTTTGAGATTGAACGATATAAACTGTAGTGAGTGTTTAATTTGAACAATTATGTTTCGGTTAATGATTTTTAAGGCTTTTTTTTTTTTTTTTTTTTTTTTTTTTTTGGCTGTAACGATTGTGGTGAATGCATGTTAAAGTTGTTAGTTGCGTCTGTCAGTCAAGGTATGTTTGTCGAGTTTGTAGCCCTATTGTTAAGGGTTTAGTTATTGAATGAGTCTGCCAACTAGGTTACCAGTAGTATCACTACTGAGTCATGTTTGTTACGTGTTTGTTATGATCCTATTTCCTAGTACTTGTAAGGCTATATATAGCCACATCTGTTCTGCTTTCTTTAATAAGAATACTAGCTTTCAATAGATACTACTCTCAAGATTTGGTATCAGAGCCAGCACAAGCTGGTTTCTGAGAAAAACAGCAGATCTTTTCTCTTGAATGTGAAAGTTTTCTAGAGTGTTAAGTGTGAGAGGAAGAAGCAGCGTTTTCCTAGAGTGATTTTGATAACGAAAATTAGGAATGGCAACAAAAGCAACTTTGTTCAACCATCAATTCCAAAGTTTGATGGGTTTTATGATCATTGGGCCATGTTGATGGAGAATTTTCTCGAGATCAAAAGAATACTTTGGGGTATTGTAGAAGAAGGTATTCCAAGCGTAGCAACAGGAGCGACGGCATCGCAAAGACAATTGAAGGAAACAAATGATGCAAAACTCAAAGATTTAAAGGCTAAGAACTACTGTTTCAAGCCATCGACAGAATCTGTCTCTGCAGACTATTCGGACAGGATCGACCAAAAGCATTTGGGATTCGATGAAGAAAAAGTATCGGGGGTGATCGCATCCAACGTGCACAACTACGAGCCCTCAAGAAAGATTTTGAGGTGCTTCACATGAAGGAGGAGAATCGTGAATGGTTATTTCTCTCGAACATTAACCATTGTCAACAAGATGCGAAACATAAAGGAAAGGTAAGTGAAGAAGATGTTGTTGAAAAAATTTTGAGATCAATGACCCCTAACTTTGCGTATGTAGTTTGCTCAATTGAGGAGTCAAAGGATCTCATGTACCCTTTCCATCGATGAACTTCAAAGTAACTTGCTGGTTCATGAGCAACGCATGTTGCACATGTTGAGGAAGAACAAGCCCGAAAGTTACATATGGTGAGTCTTCAAGAGGCGAGAGGTCGTGGTGGATTAGTGGCAGGCAAGAGGCAGAGGAAGTGGACGGTATAACTTTGATAAGTCTTCAATTGAATGTTATGAGTGTCACCAACTTGGACATTTTAAGTATGAATGTCCAAACAAGAGTGAAGAGAAAGCACACTATGTGGAGACGGGTGAAGAGATGTTGTTGATGTCATATACGAGATGAAGCAGCGGTGAAGGGTCATAATGAGCTATGCATGTGGTATCTCGACTCCGGATGTAGCAATCACATGTGTGGAAGGAGAGAGCTGTTCTCAACCATGGATGCGAATTTCGAGCTTGAGAAAATGGGAGACAACTCGAAGATGAAAGTGATGGGAAAAGGCAATGTTGTAATGATGGTAAATGGCATAACTCAGGTTATCACTAGTGTGTTTTATGTCCCTGATTTAACTAATAATCTGCTGAGCATTGGACAGCTTGCTGAAAAAGGCTTGCGAATTGTTATTGAACAAGGAAGGTGTGAGATACATCATCCTCATAGGGGAATGATAACTAAGATTACAATGTCTTCTAATCGCATGTTCAAACTATTTGCAAATATCAAGCATACGGAGCAGATGTGTTTCTCAGTCACTGAAGATATTGCGCAGCTATGGCATCGACGATATGGTCATTTGAGTCGTAAAGGACTGCAGACACTTCAACAGAAGGGGATGGTGAATGGTCTGCCTTCATTGGGAGTCATGACAAAGGTGTGTGAAGTCTGTCTACTCGGAAAACAACATAGACTGCCTTTCCCAAAAGCAACCACATGGAGAGCAACTCAAGCTCTGCAACTGATACATGCAGATATATGCGGCCCTATCAAACCCATATCCAACAGTGGAAAGAGGTACATCATCACTTTCATTGATGATTTTAGCCGTAAGACATGGTTGTATTTTCTTGTGCAAAAGTCAGAGGCATTTGAAATTTTTAAGTTGTTTAAGAGTCGTGTTGAGAAAGAAAAAGGCATGTTTATTAAGGTACTTCAGACCGACCGTGGAGGGAATTTACCTAAGTGAGTTTAACAAATTTTGCAGCGACAATGGCATCCAAAGACAGTGACAGTGCATATACTCCACAACAAAACGGTGTCGCAGAGAGAAAGAACTAGGACTATTATGAATATGGTTCGTAGCTTGCTTGTTGAGAAGCAAATTCCCAAAACCTTTTGGGCGTAAGGCGTGAACTGGGCAATACATGTGTTGAATCGAAGTCCCACATTTGTTGTGCGAAACAAGACCGAGAAGAAGCTTGGAGTGGCATTAAACCATCGGTTCACCACTTTCGAGTTTTTGGATGTATCTCCCATGCTCATGTATCTGATAGTAGACGTACCAAACTCGACAACAAAAGCTTGAAGTGTGTACTTCTTGGAGTCGAGTGAAGAATCAAAAGCTTATCGCCCGTATGAGCCGTCTCTCAAAGAATTATAGTAAGTCGAGATGTGGTGTTTGAGGAAGATAACAGGTTTACAATGGGATAAAGAACATGAGCAAGTTGTTCTTGTTGACTTAGAATGGGAAGATGAAGACACGGTTGTTATTTGGTGATGAAGGTGTGGAAATTGAAGGAGAAACTTCACCAATTATTGTAGAAGAACAACCAGTTGCTGATACACCTCAAGACATTCCAACCACAAGTAGTGTTGTTTCTAGCTCAGCTGTAACTTCACCGTCACTAGTTGCACAAGGCAGAGGACGACGACAAACAGCTTGGATGAGAGATTATACAAGTGGAGAAGGACTCTCGAGAGGAAGAAGAAGATGCGTCATTCTTTGCGATGATGGCTACATCATCGATCCGAGTTTTCTTTGAGGATCTTTGCAAGAAGTGCTTCTGGAGGGCAGCGATGGATCTTTGAAATTGCAGCCATAGAAAAGAACCACACTTGGGAATTGGTCAATTTTTCTTTGGTGCAAAGAAGGTAGGGGTGAAATGGGTTTATAAGACAAAACTCAATGAACATGGTGCTGTAGAAAAACTCAAAGCGCGACTAGTGGCAAAGGGCTACACTCAAGAGTTTGGTGTGGACTACACTGAAGTCTTTGCACCAGTAGCTCGTTTGGAGACGGTGCGTTTGGTCATTTCCCTTGCTGCTCAGAAAGAATGGAGCATATATCAACTCGATGTGAAGTCGGCTTTCTTGCACGGTGAACTCAGTGAAGAGGTGTTTGTTGCTCAACCTCCTGGCTATCCAGATAAAGGTGCGAGAGGAGAAGGTTTACAAGTTAAAAAGGCCTGTATGGACTCAAACAAGCCCCACGAGCTTGGTACAGTCGCATTGAGTCCTACTTTGCCAGAGAAGGGTTTGTAAAGTGCCCATACGAGCACACACTTTTCATAAAAGTGGGAGAGGCAGGTAAAATTTTGATTGTGTGTGTTTATGTTGATGATCTTATATTTACTGGAAATGATGAAAGATTGTTTTCTGAGTTTAAGAACTCTATGATGCAAGAGTTCGACATGAGTGATCTTGGCAAGGTATGCTATTTTCTTGGTATAGAAGTGATGCAGAAGACTGATGGGTATTTTATCTGTCAAAAGAAATACACAGAAGAGATACTAGAGAAGTTTGGTATGGCTGGATGCAATTCAGTGTATAACCCGATTGTTCCAGGTTCTCAACTTAACAAGGATGAGAATGGAATAAGGGTTGATATTTGTCACAAGACAAGGCGATCGGGAGTCTCATGTATTTAACAAACAACACGGCTACTGACATCATGTTTGTGGTAAGTCGACCGAGTAGATTCATGGATTGCCCTACTGAACTTCACTACAATGCGGCTAAGAGGGTCTGCGTTATCCGAAGGGGACACTTCGACTATGGTATTCTCTACAGAAAGGAGGGAATGAGAAGCTAGAAAGCTACATGACAGGTGATTATGCAAGTGATGTAGATGATCGGAAAAGCACATCAGTGGTATGCCTTCTTAATGAGTTCGGGGTGTTGTATCTTGGTTATCAAAGAAGCGAGGCTATAGTAACATCATGTCAACAATTAAAGCGAGTTTGTCGCAAATTCTTGCAATCTGCAACACAAACGATCGGCTACGAAGAATGCTCGAGTTTTTGAATCGGATGGAAGGTAATGATCATACAATCATTTTATGTGATAATAGTTCAGCCATTGCCTTGTCAAGAAACCCGATTCGCATGGTCGATGCAAGCATATAGATGTAAGGTTTCATTTTCTTCGCAATCTTACAAATGATGGTGTTATCAAACTAGTTCACTTTGTCCAAGTCAAGATCAAGTTGCGGATATAATGACCAAACCATTGAAGACGAATGCTTTTGTAAGGCTTAGAGGACTGATGGGAATGTGCTCGAGAATCGCTGCAAACTGAATTTTGATTTCGAGTTTAAGGGAGGAAATGTTAAAGTTGTTAGTTGCGTCCATCGGTCAAGGTATGTTTGTCGAGTTTGTAGCCCTATTGTTAAGGGTTTAGTTATTGAATGAGTCCGCTAACTAGGTTACCGGTAGTATCACTACTCTTTTGAGTCATGTTTGTTACGTGTTTGTTATGATCCTATTTCCTAGTACTTGTAAGGCTATATATAGCCACATCTGTTCTGCTTTCTTTAATAAGAATACTAGCTTTCAATAGATACTACTCTCAAGAATGCATAGATTTTCCGATTGAATTAATTCGGATTTGTGATTTTGGTTTTGGTGTTTGACATCTTAAGATGAAGATGAAGGGAACTAACGACATTGAATATGAGTGTTGTAGAAGAGACAAGGCTGAGGATTGCATACAGATGTTCAGTAGTTCCTTCTTCCCAATATGTGGATTATTGACGGGGTTGTCTTAGAAATCACAGTTGCAGGTTAAAGAGAACTCAGTAAAACAACAAAATGGGTGTCTCTGCTTTACCAGTTTCAGGCGCATCTAGTGTTCGACAAAAGGCCCGAACCTCAGGAGATGGTGAATCTCGTCTGCAACGTCACTCATTACTAGAATTCATGTACACGATCGTCAGGTCCGGCGGTAGACATTCCGGGGGAGTCCAAATCTGTTCACACTTCTCTAACGAGTGTATATTTTACATTAACTTCTGATTGGTTGATTATTTAACTGATGGCCCCATTACCCTCCATGTTTAGAATCATGACCCTCGTTACATAACTCCTAAATTAAATCAAGGGTAGAGATTGAAATGTGAAATATACACTCGTTAAGGAGTGTGCACGAATTCGCACTCCAGACATTTTAGGAAAGTCAAATATCCACGTGTAAAAAAATGGTCCACCTGTATAAATCTGCTGACTCGGATAACTAGCCTTGGACGGAAAATGTAAGAGGGGAGGTTTCGCTAATTCTAAGTATTTTAAGTAATGCCTAATCTACCCCTCACTAATCCTGATTAGTGATTAATAATAATTAGTAAAATCATAAGATTTTTGATAAATGATTAGTGTGTATTATTATTTGTGTTTGGGTGAGTGAGGTGAGAGTAGAAGGAGGGAAAGAAAATTTGAGAGGAAAATTATTTAGGTGAAAATGAAGGATGATTGTGAAGAGAGAATTGCTGCTGCTGAATCTTTAGCTCAACTACAACAAGGAGCATATCTTCAATCTTCATCCAATCAAAACAACTCACAATTGCAAGTTTTTGTGAAACCCACACCTTTGGATCATGAATTTTATGAGCATGAAGTGCTTCGTGAAGAACCAACCCAAGAGAGTAAACTAGTTCAACATATAAGCACTCCCAATACTCTGGTAAAGCTGCTAAGAGGTTGAAAATTTGATTTATTTTTTTCTTTGAACCCACCATTTTTTTTTTTGAAAAAGCTCGGTGTCGGCATAGTCGTGGTATGAATACAATGCCGGAAGCCTCCATACCGGCATAGTATTCATACTACGGCCATGCCGGCACCGAATATCACCCATTTTGAAATTAAATCCGGCATAGTATTTAACCAAAAACACTATGCCGGTACAAAAGTTACTTTTTACCTACCACAAAATATTCTACGGAATATGGTACCGGCATGGTTGTTTTCTAAGGTTACCATGCCGGTACTGCATGAAAAACATACAACAAGCACTACCTTCCAACACTAAATACCGGCATAGACTAATTAACTAACTATTACCCAGAACTGTCTATCGACATGAAAACATAGATAACGACTATGCCGGCACGAACACCGGCATTGGTTAATTATAACATTACTACGCCTGTACCTACAAAAAACCATCCAGAAAGGAGTGTTTTTCAAAGCTAAATACCGGCATGGTATATTAATTATGTAGTACGCCGGAACACACCTACAAGTCAGTAGAATTGTGTATTCAATGCTCAACTGATGTACATCAAGGATGGACCAGTAACTCAAACACGAAGAATTCATAACGCAATAGTTATTTGTGCATTGTCGAGGTATACTATTATTCACCAGCCTCATTTGGATGTTTCCCCAACCAAACCTAAACCATCACTGCCGTTAGGGAAAGCACATCAACTACATCGCATTATCATTTGAGCTTGACTTGGCGAAAGAAATTTAAGTTTAATTTTTTTTCAGCAAGTTCATGATCAGCAAGTTAACTTGGTGAGCCTCTACTAGGGTTACCCGAAGATGGTGGAAACATTCTTTTTGGATACAAAGAATCATGGGCGTATGAAATATATATACTCTCGTAAGTAATCTCAATCTCTTTTTGTTTTTATTTAAGTGTATCTATCTTAAATTGGCTTCAAGTGTTTGTATTTCTTTTAATTTTGTATTTTTGGTATTTAGGGTCATAAGAATGCCATCAGTCTTTTGAGGCGCCAAGCTTCAAATAATATGATGAAGAAATGGCCACTTGACAAGGAATATGACGCCGTGAAAGTGATTGTCAAGAACTCCAGGTTGTGGCCTGCGGTGAAGAGTTCGGTTGTTGAGTATGACAAAATAACCATATCTGCATTCTATGAGAGGTTTTACAGAGAGACTGATATAATGTTATTCTCATTCAGTGAGATGGCGGTAATACCCGATGATGCTCATCAAATTCTATTCCTGGAGGTTGAGGGAAAAGCCATCCAGGATGGCTACGATGAGGACATTTCTTGGGAGAATCTCTTTAAATTGACCAACACCTTGTTCAGTTTGGATGAGAAGCAGTCGAAGTCTGTTTGTGATGAAGGATGGTTATGGAAGAAAGAAGTTAAGTATGAAGAAGTTGAGGGACACATACTCTGGAACCCAGAAAATCTATGATAGGGAAGGAAATGTGGAATGGTATGAATCAATGCTACTGCGTCAGCTTATTTGGTATACAGCCTGGCCAACTGTATCTTACCCGACTGTTCCAGAAGCTTGGTCGACGACAAGTATCTTTAACTATTGAATCCCTTTGATAAGATGCATACGTATTCTTGGGGTACTGCGGTGGTTGACTTATTGAATGCAGAATTGACAAAGGCTTCAAGGGCACTCACTAAGCAAGTTAACGAAAATCTAAGTCTCTTCCAGGTAATTCTATTGTCTAAATCATTCATATTTGCATAATGCTTGTAAGATAAGATTCTTACTAAACTTTGTGTTTGCATAGGTTTGGATATATGAGCACTTCACTTCTTTGCTGAAAGACAACCCCAACATCAAAGTCAACACTAGTCTTGTGAAGCACAAGCCAAGAGGACGCCGATACACTTTTACTGGTGCTCAGGAGAAGGATACGCCTCAGTAGCTTATCACCATGCGAGTTTCCTTGAAAACAATGACTGCAAATGATGTAATATTTGATCTGTATCGACATGATAGAAAAGATAGAACAATCGTAAGGAGAAACGATGTTGGATTTTTACTATGGTCCCTTTTTTACCCCCAAGGATTTACAATGTACGATCTACATCGCAATGCGACAAGCAGGTTACATCAAAAAATTACCTCATCTCGGTGATGATCCGTTCTATAAAGTGGTAAGGGAGAAAAGCAACACGTCCCAAAAAACTGTTGACGTCGTTTACGGTCCACCACTAGAGATTTCTGATTGGGACGAAAGACGTGACCATAGAACCGATTTGAGTCTTTTGGATAAGGTGATGAAGGTCATGAAGCTCATGAAGATTACATGTTGTGGTACAATGGTTTTGAATGTCCTATTATGATTATAAGAGATTATTGAACAACCGCCTCGTAAGAGGAAGAACACCGTGAAAGACCCAACAACAAGTCTTAATAAATTTTTAAGTATTTTAAAGTTGCTCTTATTGTTTTAAGATTACATTATCGAATCAATTTATTAATTGTTTGTTGTTTAAATGAAAATAGAAGGACCACTTAAAGACTCTTGTGAAGATAATGTGTTGTGCGAGAGATAGAGGAAAACCTTTTTCGGTTGAAGAGAAAACTAAGCACATTGACTATGCTGAGAATTTTGACAATGAAGATGCCAAATGTTCCAACAAGATAATGCTGAGCTAAAGAGGCCTCGTAACCGTGTAAGTGGTAGTGGTTTTCGCAAAAGTGCTAAACAGGGTTGTGGTGGTGGTAGTGGTAGTGGTCGTGGTCGTGAATGAATGAATTTCTAGTTTGTTTCTTTATGTGTTAGACAAATATGTTAAGGTTAATAGTTGGACAAATGCTTCTTTAAGGTTGTTTGGACATGTGTTTTTTTTTTTATTTTGGACAAATGTTAGATTCCTAGTTGTTGAATGAACGGTTTGTTTAGTTATATTAAGTTTCAAAGTATAAGTCGGAAGGTTTTGATACTTTTACAATGGCGACTAAACAAGTTTCGTCACCTTAAGAACTTAACGACCTTACTGAATATAAGTTAGTCGGCATTATGTTAATGATCTATGATGCGAAATAAATTCAGATGGATTTGAACTTCTCCTGTATGTGAAAATGCTTATAGAAAGATGGTAATATTTTGTTTCTCATTGTTTTCTAAGGAACATGAAGTCGTTGTTGCTAACTCAGAAGAATATGTGAGCTTGACTTGTTCAAATTCCCTTTATAATTGTAGGTACTAAGATTCAAATACATAAAGATCAAAAGGTATTGATTTTTCAACAACTCGAGGAGGAGTATGAAAGCTCGATATTGCAAATACATGATGCATATGGCAAGGAAATTGGTTATGCTCAAGATCAACCTGGTCGATGGTAAGGAAATCTGTGTTTGACTCATTATATTTTACTTCTACAATTGTTTTTTAAATTCGTTTGGTTTTCTGACGTACCTCTTGATATCTCTTCTAATGTGTTATGTTATAGATTTTCTTAGATTATTGTACGTGTCATGTGTACGTTTTAAGGTGACATTATATATATATATTTTATGGATATACTGTAAACTTGTATAATTCACCCTCATACAAATGTCTACCATTCAAGATACTCTATTTTTACTCTAGTAGTGTTGTTTTACTAGAAAATGGTTTTAGGAAAATTTCTAATATTCTTTCTCGTTCGTTACAGGAGAAACCATCACCTGCACCACCACAGTTGGTATCCCCTTGAAAGGTGGGATTGTAATAACGGCTGATTGCAGAGGGTCTAATAAAACTAAAATTATACTAAGAAGTGTTTTTTTTTATTTTTTTTTGGTCGTTAGCTTCTTCTTCATTGTTTCTTTGAGTTTCATAACTATTTTTTTCTTGTTTTGCAGAATCTGATGTTTTCGATAAGATACGAATGCTTGGCACCACTAGAGCCATTATCTTGGATGATAAGAGTTCAGTTGAAATACGTATTACTTAAATACTGAATAGTCAGGTAGTTGGCATTTTAAATCCTTTCCGACCATTTGTCTCCAAGAAGATGCATTAAAACAATTTAGATTTTTTTTCCGATTTCCCACCAATAATTCTTATTAGTTGAAAAAAAAAAAACATTACTCGCGACGGAAAATTTAGGATCTTTTTGTTACTATTTGTTTTGCATATACGTTTTACATATATAAGAAAATGGTATAATGGAATATTAGTTCCAGATCTGTTATATAACCCAAAATAGTTGATAAATGTTGAACCCATTTTTTAACACATTTTTTTCATCAGAGGGTCCACCGGTTCTTTACTACCGGTTGTGGTCGTACTCTTGCTGAGACAGTTATACTTAAGTAAGTAAATTTCCTTTTCGATCTTCTTAGAAGTTATATTGTTAATTAGTAAGTTAACGTTTACAGGGAACACTAGAAACCCATAATGAAGGAAGAAAAAGCGGAAAGAATAGCTAAACTTTCAATCCTGGGAGGTGCAATAGGTTGCTGGAGAACAGGAAGGGCAATGGATCGTAAGTATTTTTCTTACCGAAGTTAGATTATTCAGTTCCTATTAAAAAATATCTAAATCACAGAATTATTGTGTTTTTGTAGTTTGGATTTTCAGAGATGGGGAACAATTATAAAAAAAGAAAGGCAATCAATGACTGATTTGGCAATTAAATACAATTACCTAGTAGAGGATTTTCAACAACCTCCCCACCCAGTAGATGATCTTCAACAACTTCCCAAATAACTCTTCTACTGAAACTTCTCTGTTGGATTTTTCTTGCTCGTATCATTTTTTCTTCCAAGGAGTTATTCGGGGTTTTAATTTTATATTTTATTAAATCCAATCTATAAGAGAAGATGAATTTCAACATAGAGAAATATTTTGTATCTAATCTAATTTGGTTATTTGGTTTGCAATCTTATTTCTTTATTCTTATGCTAATAGTAATATAGATGGAATTATAAACTAAAAACACATAATTATATCGTACACCCAACACATAAATCAACATCCAAACTACAAAACTATGCAAAAACCCTGAGATCTGATAAAATTACCTTTAGATGCTACCGGATCTTCTTGCAACTAAAATTGAAACCGAAACAAATATAAGAAAACTCAAATGAAAAAAAAAAAAAAATCTTGATTTTGAGAAAACCCTAAGAGAGAGAGGACGGACCTAGTTTTAAAGAGAAAATCAATATGAAAGAAGACAACAGTTTAAGAAATCGAGAGTAATTAAGAGGAAATGATCGAATCAAGCATATATGTTTAAGAAAATATGGATCTAGAAAATTATAAGCCTCGCCGAAATCACTATTCATCCTTTTTTAGAGATAAATTGAAACGGTTGAGAGAAGTATAAACTACGAGTTCCAGTGGAATTGAAAGTTGAAAGGGATTAATTTCGATTTGATGGAATGGAATCGAAAGGAGATAAAGTTTGGTTCTTCGGTGAATAGAGGATAGGGTTTCAGTAAGACAGAGAGATGTGGAAATTGAGCAGAAGGTTAAGGTTGGGGACTTAACTACTTTCAGATTTGGGGAATCATGGCCTAGCCAATTTTGGGTATGCAATAGGAAAATAAATGGTAGGCGTAAAAAACCTAAAATATTTGACAAAATCATGTTGTTATTTAGTGGTTGATTATTAAATTGCGAACTTATCAATTACCACGTTTGAAAATAAAAAATTTTATATGTTAAATGGTGGGCCCAATTATTTTCGTGTAATATGACAGAATTTGTTTGTGAAATTCAAATCACGCAACTAATTTGTCATTTAAAAACGTGATTAATAGCCCTTTCTAGACTAGTGATTGGATACCACCGGCCAAAATTTTGCATGTAGGCCCTCGATGGCTTATCAATACATTATTCCTCATCTTAGTATATAAGACATCACAATACAATAAAGTTGAAATAGTTGGTCACCCAAGGCACTCTGAAAGTTGAAGGATGTAGATATCATGGCTTCAGAACTAGGAGAAACATCATTTGGGAGCTTGGTACGATAAGTGTTTTTACGATAAGTAAATATCATGGCTTCACCCAAGGCATTCTAGATTATATAACTGTTTGTACGATAAGTAAAAATGCCGCATAATGGGCCCAATTGGTACTTGGATCATCTTTTGGTCCTCATCCAAGCCCTCTAACCAGTAAACCTAAGCAACCCACCAGCCTGCCCAGTGTTACATAAATTCAATGACCGGTCAATGGTCAAAGTCAATGCCCGGTCAATGGTCAAAGTAAACATCCGGTCAACTATCGAAGTCAGTTTGCAAGTCGCACCTCTAGCCAATTTTCCACTCATGTTGCCAGTGGTACTGCCAACCAATTCCCAGCAAAGTACTCAATCGCACTGCCAGCCAGTCTCTACCCATTCAGCCAATCCAGTCTACCAGCCAACATCCATCCATACTGTCAGCCATTATGCCTGTCAACCATCAATCCAGTCTGCCAGCATGCAGAATTTATCATGGAAGCATGAATGAGCAGTTTCATGCAGAATTCATCATGGAGGCATAAATGTGCAATTTCATGCATAATTTATCATGGAGGCATAAATGTGCAGTTTCATGCAAAATTCATCATGGAGGCATAAATGTGCAGTTTCATGTAGAATTGAAGATGAAGGCATGCAGTATTAATTCCAGCAGTTTCATGCAGAATTGAAGATGGAGGCATGAATGAACAGTTAATGCCATTTAAGTTTATATTGAAATATATAAATAGGGAGGAGGAGAAGGGTGGAAAAAAAAACATGGTAATACGGACATAAATAAAATATACTCCCCAATGGGAATTCACCCTTGGATGTAGGCAAACCATGTCGAACCACGTAAAACCTGTGTCTCTTTAATTGTTCTTCAATTCGTCTCCTAGCCCTAAATACACACCAAATCATCAATTACATCGTGTTTAGTGCCTAATATTATTTTGGGTACAAACATTGGCGCCGACTAAGGGGAATACGAGAAAAGGAATCGTGTTTTCCCGTTGAGAAAAGTTGTTCAAAATGCTTCAAAATCGTTTCTGTGAAAAGTTGTTTGAACGTCGTGAAAAATCACTGTTGCAGTCCAGTTGATCATAACTGCTGCAGCCTTGTTTGATCAAAGTAGTTGCAGATCCGGTGATCGCATGCCGCTGACCGATTAATCGCGATTCATCGCAGTCGATTGATCGCAACTATTTGTAGTCCAGATTCTTAATTCGAGATTTGCTAAAGTTATTACCTTCTGAAACCACTAAAATTGCATCACAACAAATCCTGATGAAATTGTTGCCAGGACGTTCGGTCCGCGGAAAAAAATGGCGTAAAAACATCATCAAAATTGTTGTTGGATATTCGATCTGCAACATGGTTGGGGTCCAGTTTTGATTTCAATCCCCTGATCCAGTGATCGCACTGCAGTGAGTCGATTAATCACGATTCTTGCAGATCGATTGATCGCGATTCTGCGCAGTCGCCTTCATAGTTAGAGGCCACCTAGACTGACTCATTGGAATAATCGCTAAGATTATTGCCAGGATGTTCGATCCGTAGCATATTCAATTTCAAAGTTTAAAAAATTTTGCTTCTCAAATAGCGGAGTGTCCACATGTTCGAGTTTGTAGTATGTCAAAATCACTACCATCATGATCACAGGGTTGTCAGGTTGCCTACACCTCTAGGCGCTTGAAAACCCTCCGGAGAAGACCTCCAGAAAAGTATCGAAAAAAAGTTCTAGAATATATCACAAAAGGAGTAACAAAATTTCCGCATAAAAATTCGAGAGGAACGGTAACAATCCAACAAAACTGTTGCTGAAATTGTAAAGAGAAAAGACAACAGCCCAGAAAAATGTTGGAAAAGGTCAGAGAGAAAAGATAATAGCTCCAACAGCCGTTGCAGAAATTTGAAGACTAAAGGCAACAGTTCAGTGCAAACAGTGGCGAAAGGTTTCAAAAAAAATAAAAATAGCAGCAGCAGACGCCGGAGGCCAAGCCCGGCAGTCATGCTGACGGTCGGATCTGTTCACCCACTTCAGGGTCTCCTTCACCCACGTTAGCGTTTTCTGTCACCCATTTCGGAATCTCCTACACCCATATCAGTTCTCATGAAAAGTTCGATGCTTCTTGTTACATCAATCTTCGATGCGCTCCGTATAAGACCCGTTGATGTTATATGGTACATCAAATTTCGATGCTCTGCGGTACATCAAATTTCAATTCTCAGGAAAAGTTCGATGCTTCTTGTTACATCAAACCTCGATGCGTTGCATATATCAACCGTTGATGCTCTAGGTTACATCAAACTTCGGCAGGGCGCCACGTAAGCAGGCAACGCCTTGTCAGCAACTCAGTCCAGTCAGCGTTGGCCACGTCAGAGAGGCCACATCAGCAAGGTGATCCCGTAAGCAATGACACATCAGCAAAGAGGTCCTGTCAGCAGTGACACGTCAGCAAGGTGGTCCAGTCAGCAATGCCACGTCTGCAAAGTGGCCCAATCAGCAGCGCCACGTCAGCAAGGTGGTTCAGTACGCATTGCTACGTCAGCATCGTCACGTCAACAGTTTGGGCCAATAAGAAGATGCCACGGCAGCAGAAAAATACAGTCAGCAGGAATATACCAGGAATATTCCGTTACCGTTAAAAACACCGATAACATATATAAGGAATATTCCATTACCGTTAACGGAATAAGAATATACCAAGTATATTCCGTTACCGTTAGATGACGCCATTATTATCTTCCGTCATGACGTCATCATCGTCGGCAGCAGCAGTCGCCGGGGTTTTCATCTTCTCCGGCAACGTTAACATCTCCGCAACGACACACCAGTAGGTTCCGGCAACGTCATCATCTCCGACGGCTCCACCCGGCAGCCTCAGTCGGCGTCTCCACCCGGCGGCCCTAGCCGGCGGCTCACCCCGGCGGCTCCTCCCGGCGGCAAACCACTGCCGGCATTATGATTCTGTTTCGGTGTATCGGATGCAACTTAATGTCGTAGATCCGTTCCAGTGTAGCAGGGCGTAAGATAATTTCGTGGCCCTGATTCCGTGCATCTCGGTACACTCAATTAACATACTCCCCGGTCTGTTTACGCCCCATTCTTATACACTAAGGGTTATTTGCGCCCCACCTGGTTGAATCGAGCTAGCTCGCTAATCTAGCGAATTGAGCCAGTGACTCGCGGATTTTTCAGCCCACGTCAATTTATCTTGCGGATTTGAACGCCCCTCTAAGGGCTTGGGCCAATTTCCCTTCTTGGGCTTGGCATTGTGCACTACTTCTTGAACTTGACATTTTACACTTGATATCTACTTCATATGATGTCCGAATTGGATGACTTTTGGCTCATTGAGACCGTCATTCGATATCCTATTTCATGAAGGTAAAATTTCCACATTTGGAGAAGAATATTTTTGGAATAATCACATCATCAACATTTTTTGAAGCAAGGTACTCTGGAAAAATTCCATCAGGCACTCTGGAAAAATTTCGATGATATATGCTACATCAAACTTCAACATCAGCGATCCCGGTCTAGTCACCGGTGCCATGTAAGAAAAATCGTCCAGTCAGCCATGCCACATCAGCTACAGCACGCGCGCTAAGAAAAAATCTTGTTTCGTCAATAACTTCTTCGTTTTAAGTCCGAATTGAGCAATTTTGGGCTCGTTTGAATCGCCTTTCAATTTCCTTCAATATGGAGGCGAAAAAAATCTTGAGTCTGAAAAAAAGTGTTTTTAAGGTTCCTAGTGGCACATCAACCACTATCAAGTGAAAATTACATAGTCAATGTTCGGGGACGCTGTTGCGTCGAGCTTCTACCCACAAAACGCCCGTGTGCAAAGTTTGTGAGTTCTAGTTCGGTTCATAAACCTCAACACGCACATATTCAGTGCTAGTTAAAACTGCTTAGTCCAGTTGGTCGAACGCCATGATCCTTTTTGTATAATTACTACGGTCAATTGATCAAATGTTGTAGTCCGATTTTCATCAAAACTGATTCAATATAGTTTTACGCACAGCTGCTTCAGTCCAATATGATCGAACTTTTGTAGTTCACTTTCTAAGCAACTACTTCAGTCCAGTTCTACTTATACTGTTACCGTTTAGCTGATCGCATTCTTTGAAATGAGTTCCATAAGAATCGTCTTCAATCCGATTTTGATTCAACTGGTGCATTCGATCCATGACGAATCTAGTCATGAGTCGCCGAGACGCTAAGGCAACTACACTAGTCATCGCCGCTAGAAAACATCAACATAGACAGTGGACATCCTAATCATCTCATAAGCGAAGTCACAATAACTCTTTTAATACGGTACGTATACAATTTACATATTTTCGCATCTTTTCATATAATCATGCATATTAATGTTCAATGAGACACCTATAATGTGGTGAGCATTTTCTCACGAGGAGATGCACACATTTTAATTCTGCGCGCATCTGGAATAGTGGGATTGGCCCCCCGTGCGAATTCCAGATAGCAGACATCTTCAAAATCTCATGCGCGAGCAAAATGCAGCAAGGAAGTACATCCTTGTGCGAGCATTGAGAAGCACGATAATCACTATCTTATGGGGCGAGTTGCATATCACTTCAACGTGACTGACTATCACTTGGGGGCGAGATATGTAACACCTTATAGTTTAAAATAACTCTTTTGGGGCGAGATGCATAACACTCCATACGCTTGGGGGCGAGTTACGTAGCACTTAAGTGCAATGCGAAATTCAGTTCCTGAAAATCGAAACAAAGGGTAACCCAAACTTCTTAATCCTCCAACGAGTTATAAGATTAAGAGGGGGCGAGCATACACCCTAATATTTTGACGCAATTATTGCAATCAGTAATGTTAAATTGCTACAGTTAAGATTTATCGAATTGCTGTAGTCCGGTTCTTAAGCAATCTCCTGCACTCAGTTGGACGCAACTGATGCAGTCCAGTTTTGCTCATCAATTATGTATTCAGTTGGACGCAACTTATGCAGTCTGGTTTTATTTATCAGCTGATCGAAGCTGCTGCAGTTCCGCATAGCTCAACGTTTCTGTAGTCTAGCTGATCGCTGCTGCTGCAGTGTAGCTTTGCTCGATGCTGCAACATTCCACCTATGTTCACAATTCCTGCAGTTCAGCTGACCGCATCTGCTGCAGTGCAGTTTTGCTCGTCGGTCTGCAGCATTTCGGTGATCGAAGCTATGCGATTCAAAGATAGCTCCTCGCACTGGAGTCCCGGTGATCGCAAATGCCGCAATGAATTTATGCTCTTCTTTGCTTGATCCGGTGATCGAAGAGGCTGCCGATCACGGATAGCTCGTCGCTCATGCAGTCCGGTGACATGTTGAAAACATTGCGGTGCAACTTTGCTCGTCGGCTGACGCGTTTTAGCGATCGGAAGGCTGCTGCAGTCGCAAAGTGATAGCGTTTTGCTCATCCCATTCTTGCTGACTTTCAGTGCGTCGAAGGCATTGCGATTCCCGAAGCCTGATCGCACTGCCGATTGCTGATCGCGAAGTTTTGCAATGCGTTATGCTCGTTATTCTTGCCGATTGGGCTAGTCAAAGATAGCTCGTCGCTCCCGAGTCGGTGATCGCGGCTATTGATTGCCGTAATGCATTTATGCTCGTTGTGATCGCAGTTTTGCTCGTCAATTAACGGTCAGTTGTCAGAAGCTGTCGAAGATAGCTCGTCGCCCCATGGGCTTTTGCGCATTTATGTCCAAATTGCAGTCCCGGCCTGCTCATCGCTCCTGATCCGCTGATGCGCAACTTTGCTCGTCGGGCATTTGTGCGTTTTAGCCGATCGAAGGCTGCTTAGCCGGTCACTCTCGTTCGCAACTCTGTGATCTGGTGATGCCGCATTCTTTGTAGTGCGGTTTTGCTCGTCGCCTTTGCATCTGGTGATCGAAGGCCGTTGCGATTCGGCATAGCTCGTCGCACTGTAGATTGGCCTGATCGCATTTCTGCCGCAATGCATTTATGCTCGTTGTTCTTTCTTGATTGGTGATCGGCCGCTGCTGCCCGAAAGATAGCTCGTCGCTCCTGCTATGATCTAGCCGATTGCGAATCTTTGTAGTATAACTTTGCTCGTCGCTGCTGCGTTTCAGATAATCGAAGCTTTTGCAGTCCAGCTCTGTTCGTAACTCCTGTAGTCTAGCTGATCGCCCATTTCTTTGTGATGCGATTTTGCTCGTTTGTTGCAATCCGGTGATCGAAGGAAGATAGCTCGATCGGCTCGGTGCAACCTCCAGTCCAGCCCGATCGCATACAACTGCGGTGCGATTACGCTCGTTGCTCTGCGGACGGTGATCGAAGCTGTTGCAATCCAGCATAGCTCTATTCGCAACTCCTACGGTCCGCCTAATCATTTCTTTGGTAGTGTAGTTACGCTTTCGTTGCTAACGCAGACCGACCTAATCGAAGGCTGCTGCCCGATCCGGCTTTCTGCCAGAATCAGCTGCAGCTGCCGATCGGTGATCGCATTGCTTTGCCGATGCTTGATTTTTGCTAATTGTTGTTGCGATCCGGTGATCGAAGGCTGCTGCCGCAGTCGCCTTGTTCGTAGCTCCTGTGATCCGGTGATCGCATTTCTGCCGCAATGCAACTTGCTTGTCATTGCTGCGATCCGGTGATCGTAGTTTGTTGTAGACCATTTTTACTCAATGTTGTTACTACACTGTTTTGCTCATTACTGCATATGACAGTTTTTAGTAGCCATCACAGTCAAGTTTACCTCAATCACTGCAATCCAATTCCGCAGCAATTATTGTGATCTAGTCGACATCGCTGCTATCCCGATTCATATAACTATTGAAGACATATAAAGATCGATGTCACATCCAGTAGCAGAGCCAAGACCATTAGAGGTCCAACAACACACAAAGTCTGTTACCATCTCAACTACTAAAATGTCACACCCTTTCGCTCGCAACTACCGCGGTTCAGTCCGTAATCGACAGCATCTTAAAACCAACAACTCACACAGATTCCATCCGAGTGACGTCAAATATAGCTCATCTTTTCCAAACAACAATTATTATTTTAGTTCTACGCAACTACCACGGTCCATTTTTATATCAACAGTTACCGCTCACTTTAAACATCACTCCGCTCCAGTATCACGCTTCCACTGCAGTCTAATTCAGCCATCAGTCCAGTTTTTGCATACAACAACTGTTCATGTCCAATCAAGCCCATTGCCCGCCGATCTCCCAGTCACAATAGCCTCACTTGGGGGCGTCTTGATTGTGATTTCCGCAAACAACAAGGGATGTTTGCCAATCACCTCGACATCAATAATCCACACTTGGGGGCGACTTTTGTCGTTGACTAAGGAAAACAAAATTTTCTTAACCCCCATCAAGTTGGAGGTTAAGAGGGGGCGATGTTTGTACCATAAGTAAAAATGCAATATAATGGGCCCAATTGGTACTTGGATAATCTTTTGTCCCTCATCCAAGCCCGCTAACCAGTCAACCTAAGCAACCCACCAGCCTGTTAAGTGTAACACAAATTCAATGACCGGTCAATGGTCAAAGTCAACGCCCGGTCAATGGTCAAACTCAACGCCCAGTCAACTGTCGAAGTCAGTTTGCAAGTCGCACCTCTAGCCAATTTTCCACTCATGTTGCCAGTGGTGCTGCCAACCGATTCCCAGCAAAGTACTCAATCGCACTGCCATCCAGTCTCTACCCATGCATCCAATCCATTCTGCCAGCCAGCATCCATCCATACTGTCAGCTATTATGCCTGTCAACCATTAATCCAGTTTGCCAGCATGCATAATTTATCATGGAAGCATGAATGAGCAGTTTCATGCAGAATTCACCATGGAGGCATAAATGTGCAGTTTCATGCAAAATTCATCATGGAGGCATAAATGTGCAGTTTCATGCAAAATTCATCATGGAGGCATAAATGTGCAGTTTCATCCAGAATTGAAGATGGAGGCATGCAGTATTAATTCCAGCAGTTTCATGCATAATTGAAGATGGAGGCATGAATGAACAGTTAATGCCATTTAAGTTTATATTGAAATTAGATATTGAAATATATAAATAGGGAGGAGGAGAAGGGTGGAAAAAAAAACCCATGGTAATACTGACATAAATAAAATATACTCCCCAAGGGGAATTCATCCGTAGATGTAGGCAAACCATGCCGAACCACGTAAAACCTGCGTCTCTTTAATTGTTCTTCAATTCGTCTCCTAGCCCTAAATACACACTAAATCATCAATTACATCGTGTTTAGTGCCTAATATTATTTTGGGTACAAACAATAACATATAAATGCTACGAACTATATCTTCGAACTCTTTATCGAAAAACATGGGGAATGTACTCAAACAACATACGGAAGTTAAACCAATGACTGAATTAACTCGCTATCTGCGCAGAGAGTATACCAGCATTAGCTAGTAGTCTAACATGTTGAAACTCATATTCTTTATCCAACTTATAATTCAATCCACTGGCTTGGGCGCTAGCAGATTATTTGACTTTTCAACTTCTTTTATTTTTTGGTTTCAAACTCATATTTGGATATAAATAACTAGGGACAAAAATTTGTTTAGGAAAAATTAGAGAAAGAAGAAAAGGTAAGGTGTGAAAATTTATAAGCGGTATAGACGCAACCGTTTGCGGTATTTTTTATATCGAGAGCGATATAGGTTAAATCGCCAGCAATATAGATTCTATCGTCGGCGCTATAGTCAATTTCGCTGAATAAGATCTTCATCGCTTATTGTTCTCCCATAGTTAGCGGCTAGTTTTACACGCTACCTGGCATAACAAATTAGGAACACAGCCAGTGTGCATAAGAACGCCTGCGTTAGATTTCGACTACTCTTATAGCATGTTTGAAGACTAGAAGCAGAACAAAACTATATTTCTTCACAAAAAGTTAACTTTTTTTTTTTTTTTTTCTGAAAGATATTCTGAATTTCGATACCAAAACTAATTTCTAACTTGCCACGTTCAAGGTTCAAAAATTAACTTATGCATGCCTATCAAACATGATACTATCATTATTCTTGTTTATTAATTTTAGTAGAGTGTGTTTGGATATCAGAATCACAAGGTAATCCCAAAAGTCAGAAATATAAAAATTTCGCTTCACAAAAGGTTGGTCTTCTTAATTTTTACAAATCATTTCCAAATTTCCGACCTTACTTTAAACTTATTTGATTCTAAAAGTCAATAAATTACCTTAATTCTAACTTATTTGCTTCTAAAAGTCGATATGTTGTTTTTTAAAATGTATCCAAACACCTTTATACATTTGACTTTTTAGTTTTAGACGTTGTCGACTCCTCAAAAAGATGTAAGTTTTGGCTATTAGTGGCGTTATACCTGCATATCCTTTTAAGGTTTTGAATTTTCATCTAACAACTAAGGATCAAAGTCATCGTATTTGTAGATCTAAATAATACTCATTTATTGTGGATCATTCTCATATAACAATAATAAATAAAAATATGGTGTTCCACCTAAAATACATCTCAAGTTAATGCTAGGGGCAAGGTGATTTAAAAATAAACTCTTAGTTATAAAAGTAGAATTTTTGGGAACAATATGCTCACATGGGCTTAAAATCAGGATTCTAAAGAAAGTCTAAATATGATTTTCTCTTTGATACCCTCTCATCTTGGGTTAAGAGGTAAGAGATGTGCCGCACAAGTAAAATTATCAGTATTTTTCTAGTTTAGCGGCAAAATAAATTTCACTTGCCTACACAAAGATTGGTCACAAGCTAATGTTGCCATTTGCTAATATTTTCCTATTGTTGTACATCTACCCTAGAAATATATTATATATTTTATTAGGCCAATTTTGACATATATTTACGAAATGGATAGCATGAATACCAATTTATTGGTCCAGACTCTCGTAAAGTTTTATAACAAGGACCAATGATCATAATATGGTAAGAGATGTATTAAGATTTGAAAAAGTCACTTGATTGATGTAATTTTTATATATTCTAATTAATGTGATTACTTTTATTTCTTTACATGATTATTGTAATTATTTTAGTTCCTTGATCCGATTATAGTACGATGAAACAATGAAAATAAATCAGGAAGGGGAAAAGAAAGAGTTAAGAGTCATGTATCCAGATTATAGTATGTGAACAGTATGCATATTTTCATGTATCTAGATTTACAGTAGTTCTATATCTCTCTAATAATCAATTCGAAACATTTCGATAACATAAATGACACATATCACTATTCCAGGATATTTTCAAATGATTAAATATTGAATCATAATTTAGGTTATAAACAATAAATTGTTCTAAACCAAATTCATCAAGTATGAACAAATGTTCTTATGATTAGTCATATTTCGAGAACTCAATCAAGATAAACTCGAATCGAAATTTCTATTATGCGTGTACTGTCTAATTTAGTCGTGCGACATTGTGTCATATATAGAAAGGTGAAAACTTGAGTAATAGGTAGTTCAGTCTTCACTTACCTTTTGTTGAAGAAGTTCTCCAAAAGCTTCGGTTGATCCTCCCCTTCAAACGGTAGAACGCAGTGATGTTTGGTACTCAACTACACACTTCTATCTTAATCCTAGACTTGACTAAATGTATACTATAAATCAAGATATAGTTTTGATCAACTAAATCTGACAACAAGCTTGAGATAACAACACTTGTGAGTTTGACCGAGCAATGCTCTAACATCAAGTATTGCAAGACCGAAGATCAATTGGCTGGCAGTTCACGAAATCTCTTCTAAAGGGGAACTTTCCGAATTTCAGAAAATTAATAAGAGTTCAGGAACATCACATTAAGGAGGAGAATGTTGAGTAATGTTATGTTCTGGTCTGCAGTCAGTCATGTTGCAGTTAGTATTAGTCTGCAATAAGAAGTGTTGCATAATATAAGTGTGAATATCATAATAGTATGTAGTTAGCTATGTTGCACTCAATAATAATACGAAATCAGTAGTGACGCAGTCAGTAGTTTGTAATATAATTGTATGGACACGAGAAGTCCACATGAGTTTTTACTTTAAGGTAGTATATATACCATGTAAAAGAAAGTGAAATGTAAGGAGATACTATCTAGTTATCGAGCCTTTACTTTAAGGTAGCATATAGACCATGTAAAAGAAAGTGAAATGTAAGGAGAGACTATCTAGTTATCAGTAGAAAAAAAGTGAGAAGAACTAAGATTTCCCACTTCTATTTAGTCTTAATCTTTTATAATTAACAACCAATATACCCAACATCCCCTAATTCTCACTTTTATTTTAATCCTCTCTTTAACTATCAAATTATATTGTTAATATTAAATAAAATCCCTAAAACTCCGTAAGGAATCAATGTAATGTAGAATGGAACAAAGATCAAAGAAGAATCATGAACAAATTTTTATTTAGGTAAGTTATTGGTTTGGTGTGTTAATTTATTGGCATATTGTATAATACTCTTGAAAAAAACTTCAATTTTCATGATCAAGAAACCATGTATATTTTTATCATTCAGAGAGATGATAAGGTCCTCCTCGATTGGTAACCTTACATGGCTGAATTTGAAGTATAAACTTATCAACAGGTCGAATGAGCTAAGAAAAATTGAAGGAGAAAAATCGTGGGAAATTCAAAATGCAGATACCTTGGTAAAGTTCCAATATGTGTTACTAGTTACATATAAACTCCAATTAGATATTATGTCATATATAAATGTAGCCCATACTGGACTCTAGAGTATCAATTTCTCAGATTTTCTCACTTAAATCTTATAACAAATTTAGGGCTTTTCATATGGAAGGCTTTTCCAGACTACAAAAACATAATAATTTTGTAATTTAGAGATTTTTTAATACTAACTAACTAAATAATCCAACTTCGGAAACAGAAAACCTACCATCCAGGTTACTCCCTTTTTCCCAGGAACCTCTTGCATCCCAGGACTGTAAGTTCATCTAATTTCTCAACCTCTTCTTCCGTTATCGTGACCATTTTATCTTCATACTTTTCACTATAAAAACATTAACTTCTTACTTAGTATTTATAAAATTCATAATACAATTTTTAAGAAAAACAAAATAAAATTTACTTACTCATGTAAAGCTACACCAGCATGAGGACGAGCACAACCAGTAATTCTGCATCGCTTAGCCTTAGAATTAAATGTCTGATTCGCGTAGTAGAGAACGGGTGAACCTTTCTGTGGAAAAACAAAAACATGTGTTAAATATTAAATGCAAACAATTCATAGATCTGGGGAAAAAATACTTTTTTTTTGTTATCCCATCCAGCCACAAAGAACATCAAATGTATTCAGAAGACTGTTCAACAGTCTCTAAGTCCCCGTTTGAGTTTTCAACAGCCACCAACTAATTTATGCAAAACAAATAATAAAAAAGAGGTTAGACTTTTAATTAGGAGTAAGTGGTTTTTTATTTATTTCATGAATAAAAGGTAGACATTTACATCGGTTTAAAGTAATTAGAAAAGGTTTTAATTTATCTTCCGGGAGACAAAACAAATTATCTGATCATTCAATGTTTTAGCAACTTCTTTCGCAACTCTACCGTCTTCAGCAAGGTAATGGTTGTAGTGGTTCCAAGCATTTGTATTTTATCTGCATCATGATTACGGCAAGAAAATAACAAAAAAATAGTCATGTAACTTATAAAAAACAGTTAAGATAAAACAAACAGAAAAAAAAAAAAATTCTTACAAATTTGAGTTTCGCTAGTCCCCATGCAATCAGCCGCTAATGCCGTCCCACCTTTATAGGGGAGAGCAGCGGTGGTGGTGCCGCTGAAAATCACGAGGTACATTAAAAAACCAAATGGATCCAGCAAATAATTGTAGAAGGAAAATAGAATGAGTCAAACGCGGACTTCCCTGCCATTAAGATTAAGTTGATCTTGAGCACAACTAATTTCCTTGTCATATGCGACATGCATTTGCAATATCCAGCTTTCATACTCCTCTTCGAGTTGTTGAAGATTCGATTTTTTTGATCTTTATGTATTTGAATCTTAGAGACTGGAATTATAAAGGGGATTTGAACATATCAAGTTAGCATATCTCGTGCCGAGTTAGCAACACCAACTTTATGTTCCTTCGAAAACAATGAGGCCATTTATATTTTCAAACTGTTGAATTTCGAACTAGATAATGTATAAGAAATTACATTTCCAGGGTTTCCCCAATTATAAACAAGAAAAAAATAATGAATTTCACGAAATACATCATGATGGAATAAGTATAGATGATTTGATTAACCTCATACATTAGCAGATAGTCTTCGACAAGCAAAAAGAGGATTAACCACACACTAAAGTTTATCACATAGTCCGGATCCGTCACAATGTCAACAATTGGCTTCAACTTTAAGTTCAACCAATATGGAGATTCCAATAAAACTATACGCGACTGCCTTGTTTCACGAAACTGGAACAAAAATATGGAATACTCTTGGTATAGTAATAGTGGTACATTGCTTGCTCAAAAAATCAATCTTGATATGCAGGGCAGCAAGTCTATACAAAATAAGGTTAGTTTTTTTATTCACAATTTAATGGTGAACTACATATTAATGCTAATATCATGAATTTTTATTTTTTATAAACAAAAGTAAGCATATTATCATGATGTGTGTATATATATATATATATATATTAATACTAACTAAATTATAATATATCTCAATAAAATTAAATTATCCATTTGGCTATAAACACATTAGCTATTTATTATAGGTTTAATGGTTTAGTACTAGGGTAAAACTTGATCAATTCACATATAAAACAAGTAATTGAAAATACATGATATTACATCATTTGCTTAACGATAAATATCTAAAATATACCAAGTTTGATAATGATTAAGATGCCGAGTTGTTTTATTCGAGTGTAAACGATGTCAAAACGAGTACATCCATTAAGTGTCCTATTTTTTTTGGGTTTTAGAGATAATAAGTATTACGATGAGTATATGACGACGTGCTGACTGCCTCACCCATTCTAAAAAAGTTGGTTCCTAAAGATATAACACTTATTAACATCACAAAGAATGAAAGTATTTGTTTAGTGTTGGAAATAGTAAACAAAGACTATGAGTTTGGGTCAACTACTAAAGTTGATGAAGTTTGAGTGGATCAACAAGTGTTGTTGACACGGATTATATGGATCAACAAATATAGTTGACATGATGGATTTAGCTTGGACATGAAGAAAATTTGTGAATCAAGTTATTCTGGTTTTAGACTTTTTTTGCGTTAGAGTTTTTCTAGAAGAGTTTTTGTTTAGAGTTTGGTCATTGTTAGGAAAGTTTATTTTGAGTGGTCGTAAAGTTTGTTTTACTTTAAATAGGTTGTTGAGCCATGAGAGTTTACACACCAAGATTATTATCAATGTAGTCGTTTAATTTCTTCCACGTTTAGTCTCTCCTTCTTGCTCGATCCTATATTGAGTAACAAGTGGATCATTTCTGTTTTGAATTAGGAGTTGAAGAATACTATTGAAACATAGATGATTTTTTTGATCCATTAACTGCCAGTAGGATGATCGAAGAAGCTCTTTTCGGGGTGTAACATGTGTGTAAAATCCTAGAATGCAAGGACACTGTGATCAGTTGCTCGTTTAGAGATGATGGGATGGAATTTCCTTTGTTAAGATAATATGTTACTAATGATAGTTACTTTACTTTTTTTTTTTTTTTTTTCTCTTCTTCTTCTCTTCTACTATTGTAGTCTATATGTCTACTTTGAAAGTCAGATTTTTTAAAGTTTTCGGATCATTATTTTCAGCATTTATTTTAATTTATTGTTTTTATTTTGTTTTTATAATACATGATCATCTTTTGTTTTTCCAACTTTGTCTGTGGAAAATAGTTTCATTTCCTTGCCATAATAGATATATACATTACTAGCTAACATGTTATAATAACGATCCAGGTTTTGTTAATTCTGTTGTTTCCATTGGTAGAGAGCGCAATAATGATGATTATGAGGAAATTTGGATCTTCATTTTATTAATTCAGTTGTTTTCATTGGTGGTGAGCGTAATAACAATGACCGTATGAAGTTTGAGTCAGTGTCATTTTTTTAGGTCATTCTCAGATGACAACCAACAAACAAATAAAAATAAGACTTTCCATCTAAAATACATCTCTAGTTTTAAGGGTCAAAGTTAGGTTAACGAAATAGTTTTAAAGCTAGAACTTTTACGAACAATATGCTACGCCGTCTATTGCTTCAACTATTTCTATATTTTTATAGGCAATAGAATATTTGTCTTATTCATGATATTTTCCTATAATTCTGCTACTAAAATTTTATCTATCTCTGGTCCAAAATTGGTGAAGACACTTAGATTTGGATGTCGTTTCATTTGTGTCAAGAGTACTTATAATATCCTAATCAGTAATGATAGTTCTAGTAATTCTTCCAGTGCTACTATTCCAATTAGTGTCTAGAAATCCATATGGAAAATAGAACTCCCTCATAAAACTTAATTTTTTATATGGAAATTCCTTAGGAACATAGTACCAACTAGAGACAAGTTATCTAGGTATAAAGTAGATATTGACTTGCATTGTAGTCTATGTGATACTAATTTTGAATCTGTTAAGCAATCTTTTGATTTCCCTAATGCAAGATCATAGGAATTAATGTTAGCACTTTTAATGTGACTTCTAATCACTCCAATTTTCTGAACTAGGTTTCTCTTTGATTAACATCTCTTTGCATTTACTTGAGAGTAACTTGTACCTTTTTATGGTTGTTATTGGGATGATACATGGAACGACAAGTGCGTTGCAATTTTTCAACAAACTAAGCCTAAAAAAAATTACCATTGTGAAAAAGTGGGGGTCTAACAAACACACCCAATATTTCGCTTAGCATTCTGTATGGACAAACTCCAATATACTTTCGAGAGAATCAACTAGACAATAAGAATCGATCTCAACAATAGTATATCCAAGAGTTCTTATCTCTGTTTCACAATGTTAGCAGCAAATCAAACAGATAGAAATCCGTGAGCCTGATTATTATGTGAAATAACTTGAACGGTACCAAATATAATGCGGAAAAAAAATAACACAAACACCAGAAATTTTGTTAACGAGGAAACCGCAAATGCACAAAAACCCCGGGACCTAGTCCAGATTTGAACGCCATACTTTATTAAGACGCTATAGACACTAGCCTACTACCAAGCTAACTTCGGTCTGGAATGTAGATGAGCCCTAATCAATCTCACGTTGATCAAGGTACAGTTGCGTTCCTTACGCCTATTGGACCACGCCGGATTTTGCGCACTTGATTGCCTTGATCTCACCCAAAAATAAAAGTTGCTGATCTCACCCACAACTAACGAGTTTTGTTCCGCCTTTTTGCTGAACGATCCAAAGTCGAAACAAAGACTTGATAAACAAATCCGTATCACAGAAAAGTCTATTGAATAAATAATTATCCGTGGAGGCATCTCCCGGATTAATGCAGAAGCATGCATGGAAATACCTACAATTAAGAGAGAGTTTTGTTAAATAAGGGGCCTTTTGATAAATCAAGGTGAACATGAACCAATTGATACAACACCAAAATCACACCCGGAAATATTTCGGGGACTTATATTCGAGAAAAGATCCTCGTGTATCAATCATCCAAAAATAATCTTAATCGATTAATGAAACAAGATATTATGGAATCACAAACGAAAAATAAAAATTTCTTTACGCTTCAAATCAAGATGTTTGTGACTACTTTTCAATCTTGCCTATCGAATTATCTTAAATGAGAATAAATCTCGACAACACATGCAAAAAGAGTTAAGCCTACATTTTTATCCTTAAATCTCGTTAAATTATTTTTGCAAATCTTAAAGAAGATATTACTCAATCACTTAAATATTTAGCCTTGATATAAAACGAGTATGAAAGCAAGATGGCAAAAAGTCTCACCTAGCAACACGCAACGGAGGCACGCAAATCAATACAAGAAGGCATGCCGCAAGAAGTCAATAGGCATGCATGGAATTTTCATGCGTAATTAACTACACATCAATTGCTCAATTCATGCAAGGCAGTTTCATGAAAACTTAATTCCGGGAGGCATGCAAGGGCATGTGGAAATAGTCCTGATATATAAATAAGGGGAATTATAACCCATAAGAAGAAAAAAGGGAAGGAAAAGGAGAGAAAAAAATCTATTGTATTTCCATTATCAATAAAACACTACTCCCCAAGGGGATTCGTCCGTGGAGGTAGGCAAACCATGCCGAACCACGTAAAATCTGCTTCTTATTTCTTTATTCTGGTTTCATGTTTTTAACCCCGTTTACATCAACAACACCAAAATCATCGTGTTTAGACAATCCCAATGAAGTCTTTAAGTCTTAAAGAAGATATTTAACCTTCGCAACTTGGTTTCTTGACAATCCCAATGAAAAAACCTAAGGTTAAAGGAGAATCGACTCTAGTCGCAACTAGTATCACACATAAGGTATAGGGATTAGGTTTCCTAGTTGCGAGAGTTCTCCTTTATATAGTCTCCAAATCAGGGTTTGCAATCAATGCTACCTTGGTAACAAAGCATTCAATATTCACCGTTAGATTAAAACCTTATTTGTTACAAGCTAATATCTTTCAACCGTTAGATCGAACTTAGCTTGTCATACACAAATGAAATGAACCGTCATTTAGATAAAGGTAATCGTACCTAAACGTGTACACTTAGTTGGTTCAACAATAGTTAAACAATGGTTAGCCATATGAGCACTTTCATATCAATCTAATTCATCTTTATCATAACTAGTTCAAATGACTCAAATGAAACTAGTTAGAGAGTTGTTCAATGGTTTATATTTTCATAGAAGTATACAAGACACAATTGAAACAAAATCGATTTTGATTCACTTGAATCATTTCATGAACATAATATCCATGGTTTGCAAAAGATTGCATTCCTTATTATATAAATGTATTAGTTAATGAACAAACCGATTTTAGAACATAACCTATTTAAGTAAGCAAACATGTACACATACCTAAGTAGCCGGTCTGGGTTTGGTTATACCAGTACGCGTACGTGTACGCATACCACTTCACACTCCCAAACTCCAGCAGAAATTCACGGGACTTGGACTTTCGCCAATATGCGTATAAGTACGCATACTTAGTTCGCGGACTTAAAACAACCAACCAGTACGCGTACGTGTACGCATACCATGGTTCCGCTTTTGGATTTCACACAAATGTGAATACACGCTATGTTTATATCCAAACATGGTTACATGTTCTAAACCCTCATTTCAATCTTTGAAACATTCTTGGAAGACAACAATAGATGTCTCACACAAACTATTAGTTTCAAAGCAATTTTCAAGTGATCAAATGATCAATACGAAACATTATGAGTCTACATCCAATGACTATCTCACACAAATCATGTAAGATGTTACAAGGTGATTTTCGCATGATCATCTTTTGACTTTCGTCAAGAATAAAAGATGAACTTGGTTAAAGCGAAAGCTTACCAACACACATTTTGAGAAATAGATAAGCGAGATAAACTCGGTTCGAAATACCAAATTTGTATAATTGAAGTCTGTATAGCAATTCAACTTTTTTTTTTTTCTCAAATAGGAGATAGAGTAGATAGACTTTGAGTGATAGATGATTTCAAGTCTCGACATACCTTTTGTTGATGAAGTTCCACATGTTCCCTTGAGTAGTTCTTCGTCTTCTTCGATGAACACCATGGAGTCTAAGGCTCAACTATACTTACTATCCTAATCCGAGGCTTAGCTATAAGTATACTAGAAATCAAGAATTATAGTTTTGGCAACTAAACTTGACAAGCAAGCTTGATATAGCAACGCTTGCGAGTTCGACCGAGCAGTGCTCTAACACATTGAAAGAATCTTGTTGCTATCAAAGAGGTTGTCCTGTTATATTAGGTATTGTCTCTCAGTATAATAACAATTTGATATTACAAATTCATAAATGAGATATACCTGATGGAAACTATAAGAAAATAAAATGGATGCTTCTTTTAGAAAAGAACCAGGAAAAGTTGGAATTGATATAAGAATGCATTAAAATAATTTGATGGAGGGTTGATTCTTAATCATGAACTAGAGAAGTTAGAGTGCCTTGCATTGGAGGAAGCAGTCTCTTGAAAAATTTATATGAAATATGAGAAAGTAATATTTGAAGCTGATTATGAACTTCTTATTAAGTTTGTGAATGAGTCACTACCTAGTGTTTATCGGATCAACCACTGTTTTATATTAAGTTTATTATAGGATATAAACCTTATTGAATTTATAAGTTTATTATGGTTATTTCCTTGCAATTTCATAAGTAACAACTTGGCTCTTTGTTATTTTTTATATCAATAATACTGGAAATGATTCATGTCCCGAGAGTTTTTATATGCTGAGATGGACTTAATAAAAAGAATCAAAGAGAAAGTAAAAAAAAAAAAAAAACGACTTTCTCTTCGATACTCTCACATTTTTGGAATAAGATGTAGAAGATGTGCCTCCCAAATTAAAATTTAGTGTTTGCTAGGTTTATTAGCAAAAGAAACGTTGCCCACCCAAAAAAAAAAAAAAGCTTGGTCACGGGACTTTTGAGAGATTAATCACAACTACACAACACCTCAATGCTTGTTACATGCATCCGTCAATAAGGCGTGCACCTAGATACCTTATATCTTCTCGATAATTACTCGCATCTATATACCTTATAGCTTCCGGAGAGGACAAACCATCAACATAAAATCACCAAATCCCATGTCAGGTTATACTTGTTTTATGCTGCCTCCGTTTCTAGAAAATAGATTTCTAATACCTCCTCTTAAAAAAAAAATGATACTATCACTTTTCTATTTTATCCTAAAAAATAATAATATTTCCTTTTTAAAAATAAAAACGTTAGGGAGTATAATTTTCTTATTTTTGCTCATTTGGGGGAGTACACCACCATACTTATATTATGTGGGGCTTTTTATAGCCGAAATAACAAACTCTATGATAATAAAAAAAAAAACGATTCAAACGAATCACAAAATACAACTCTACTGTAAATTGCTAAAACAGATCTCTAGTTTAGAGTCGAGAGTCCTGGGAGACTGAGACTGAGTTACGAACTACTGCGGCTATGGCGATTCGTTCTTCTTCTTCCCTGTTGTCCAATCTCACAAAATACCAATCCAAAACCCCATTGTTTCTCTCATTTTTCCTGAACACCGTTCTCTTCATCAGCATCAGGATCACTTTTAATTTATCAATTTATGGTTTGCATAATGGCTATGCATTCAATTTTTAAGAATTGTACCTAAAATGAAAGTATCACTTTTCCTGAAACGGAGGGAGTACATCGTTTTTATTAGTTGCAACGGAAAATTAGTTGATGCATAAAGTATTATATATCCTTGTGGTAGTTTGCATAATGGATATACATTTATTATTCTAAAATTGTTCCTAAAATGATAAATACCTCCGAATTTTTCATAAAAACTCTAAATTTGATATTGTTATTTGTACTCATTGCGTAGATTTTTTATAACCTGTCCAACGAGATCAAATTTGTAAAATTCTAAGGCACGAATTTTTAGATATGTTATATTAAAGTTTGCTTTCCAATTATACCCCTAAAAAATAAGATGCAGTAATTGGACTAAAAGGGAGGGGCATTTTTGGATTTTCAGGTGTACACTACCAGAAAAAAAAAAGTAACTATCAAAAAGAAATCCAATCTTTTTATGTCAGTTAATCACTTACAAAAAAGTGGTCATATAAAGGTCCTCCCTCGCCTCGCTCGGTCGGCCCAATAAAAATCCCTTGAATCAAGTTGATTGGGTACATAAAAACTCACTTTATTTGGTGCCAAGGGTTGAGATGCGAAATTTTCCTTAAATCTGCCAAGTCCTGCGATAGAGAAAAGAACGATAGAACACTCACTTTTCTCGTAAGAGAAGTCAAAACTTAAATTAACTTCCAAAATTCTCTCTCTCCAATATGAGGAGATAATCAGTGGCGATAGCGTCAAGTCATTTACCGACGTTTGTTGTTACAAAAAGGTTCCCCTATTTCAGGGAAGAGCCTTGTAGCGAAGGGCAACACGCAGGACCTCTTCAAGTACAAAGTGGAGATCATCCAAACAACGCAAGCTCTTGATACCGCTGGGGATTGGGTGGGTCATGGAGCTCGTGCACTCGATAATCCATGTACTCAGAGTGGAGAACCAAATGTGGAATACCTACTTAGGTTGAAAAAAGACCTAAAAGAACGTGAAATCAACTCGGGCATTGGGGATTACCAAAATCCATGTTGTGTATTTGAAACAGGTTGGTTTCCTTGCTTTTCTCATGGTATAATCCTATTCCTGCCGAGCTCCCCCTTCTCCTCGATCCACAGAGAAAAAATGTAGGACTACTACCAACAGTTTATCACGGAAGAAAGGATTCATCGAGCCGGATCAATAACCAAGACTAATATAATAGAAAACCATCGGTGATCTTGGAGAAGAGAATACAACGTCATCTCTCTCAGCTGGTGCATGGAAATGCGGGATCCGATCTTCTTGGTCATCTTGATTGAGCTGATTGGTTATGTTGTCCAGTTGTCCTATCGAGGTATCTGCAGTTATTTAGCTTTATATTTGGTTTAATGATTTTGGGAACTTCTAGTATTTGATTTTGTTTGTTTTTATTTTTTATTTTTGTTCTTAGAACACTTGTATAATCTTCAAGGGTATATATTTTGGGCCCCGACAATTTTTCCTGGATTAATTTTTGAAGGGGGCGTTTTCTGATGGGGGCATGGGGGACATACCATATGTTGACATGTGTTTTTCCCATTAAGATAATCAATATTCTCACCAATTAATGGGAAACACATACGTCAATACAGTAAAAACTCTATATATTGATACTCCATATATATTAATAAACTATATATATTAATAAAAAATCATGGTCCCAACTTGGGCCAGTTATAAATAGTGATAAACTCCACATTTTAATATTAATAGATTTTTCTAGTCCCACCATAAGGAATTTACCTCCATATATTAATATAATAGACATAATCGGAAAATTATAGATCTTGTTACACCAAAATCTAAGATAAAGAAAAATATGTATTTATAGTTGTTTGAGAAAATGATGTAATTTTTTTGATTGTTATTGCATCCTTTGATTTACATATGCTTAAGACCTCGTTACTATGTGCACCTTCTTGCTGAAGCTAAAATATTTCCAACTTGTCAAGCATGTTTAAGGCTTCTTGTCGAGCAATTATTTTTGGTATACCTCCCTATATTAATAAACTCCATATATTAATAATTTTGTGAAGTCCCAAGTCTATTAATATATGGAGCTTTTACTGTATATGGTTTGTCCCCATGCCTCATCAAAAATTTATCCTTCTTTCCTGCACCTACTCAAGAAAACAAGCTAAAGGCAGCTGGGCAACTCCTACCCGCTTCAAGGCACAGTCCTTGTCTTAAAACCCAATATTTGTACCATGTCTATCTAGGCTACAAGTACACTTGCGCTTAAATTTACCTGAATCATACATTTACTAATTGACAGTAATCACTGTATCATCCTGCAAATAGGTTTGCTAGGAGACACCGTAGTCAAGTCATCTATTTTTCTAGCCGACAGCACCTAATTAAATTATTAATATTAGTATCACATAACTGTATTGAAAAAGAGATTACACAATTAATACATCTTAATTAGGTACTGTTTAATAGGCAGTCAAGTACACGCCCTGGATACAATTACTACTCCATGCTTCAAAAAAAAAGCTTCGGCTCCCGACTTTGTTCCTCATGAGGCTCGCCGATAGGCTAGCACGGCAACTGTTCAACTTATGTAGTAGTACGCTGCTTGGAGCTTAGCTTGTTAGGCTTCCAATTATTCGTTAATTATGTAATAATATTAATAAATTTAAAAAAAAAAAAAAAAAAAAAAAAAAAAAAAAAAAATTACTACTCCAAAACATAAATTAATACCATAGCACAACATAACCAACTCTATGAGTAGGTAGGTTAATCGATGCAGGAACAACAATCTCCAAAACTAGTTTTTCTTATCACTGTGGTAAGGGATAACAGTGGGGGACATCTAAATAAGGAAGTGACATTGTCGAATAACAGTCCTCGCCGAACAAATAACTACTGCACCCTGAAATATTGTTTGAATTGTTGGCAGAAATCCTTGTGCTTGTGCTTTCATCGACAACTTTATCATGATGATAAGCTTCCATTGGTAACACTACGTATCGTGTGGATGTTTGCATAGACTCCCGATCGTCGAGCCTGCTTTTTAGTTTCATAACCTTCATAAAACAAAGAGTTTAGAACAGCACAGTAATACGTATTAAGCTATGTCCAAACTCATAGATTGCTTGTTTGCATTTGTAATAAGTAGTACCTCTTGTTTGAGTTCCTGATTTTCCTTCGAGACATTTTCAAAATCCTGCTTAAGTACATTGTATAGTTCTTCAATTTTCTTTCCTTTAAGCCTGGCACGTCGATTTTGAAACCATATCGCTACTTGGCGAGGATGCAGCCCTATTTCCCTCGACAGCTTCATTTTCCTTTCCGGGTTCAGCTTTACCTTATTCTTCCTTTCATCGAGCGTAGCATCCGGTTGTCGTTCCAGCGCCATCTCCTCTTGGAAACTCCTCTCCAATGCATCCACCTGTTCACTAGACAACCGCGTCTTCCTCCTTGTCTCCACTTGGTTGTTGGTGTTTGCATCATGACCTCCTATAACATTTTGAGCTCCGCAATCGTAGGCACTGCTAGACCAAAGCTTCATCATTTCTGCTCCAACATATCCTATTTAAATTGCAATATGATAATGAATAGTTATAGTTATTGGTACAAATAGTTTAATACGCAAGCACGTAAAAATAAATAAATAACGAGTTCTAGGCCACAAAATTTACATGGAAAAGAAACTCAAACCTGGATATGGGTGACCAAAGGATTCATAGAGGTAGTGATGATCATGAACAAACGACCCATAATTCTGTTGTTGTTGCTCTCCTCCTGATGTTGTACTAGTTGGGGAAAGAATATAAGGAGTACTACTACTGCAATAACTCCAATTAGCCATTACCAAAATTGATAGAATTTGAGGAGTACTACTACTGCAATATACACTAGATAAGGTGTTACTAAATATAACCAGAAGTTTATGTATCTACTATGACTGCTACTTCTACTACAATTATATATATTCAGGTGAGCTTTCTTATACCAAAAGTAGTGATTTGCTGCAGTTTGGTAATGTTATGCTTCAACATTTATAGAAGTAAAATGGTGTGTGTGAGAGGGAGAGATAGAGAGTCTAGCAAAATCTGAAGTGAAAGAGACATAAGAGAGACGTATATTGAGATAAAACGATGAGAGTTGAAATTAAAATTGAGATGCAGACAAGTGGTACCTAGTACATAATCTATAAATTTATGTGCAGTCATTTTCATATGCAGCAATGTACGACGTTATTGCATTATGCAGTCATTTTCATATGTTACCTATACAACGTTTCTATGCTTATGTCATCACCCATGTATAGCTGCTAGGTTATGGATAAAACAAAACGCCATAAGAAAAAAGCCTGCTTGTACTAATCCCTACATGATAGTTACCAAGTACTGTCATATATTCATGCCTTCCGTTTATGTTATCTCTGTATGGCAGAAATGAGGATCTTGCCTACCGTCTTACTACCGAAAGGAGAAGAACTGTTGGTCAATAACCATAGAAAAAATAAATAGATGAAACACAAATATTGCCCCCCAAAAAGGAAACCAACAAATTGAAAATGCAAATGCCTTTGTGGTGCATTTGCATTTGCCTGGAGACTTTGTTTGGTGTTTGTACTAAACAATGTCTTTTGGCCTTTGGGTTGTAGCTTTTAAGCTTATTTCTGATAAGCTCTTTTCTATAAAATTTTATATTTGCCGAGTAAAAAAAAAAAAAGTTTCTAGGGTCGTCTTGAGGACACCCTTTAGTTTAGTAAAGAGCTTAAAGTGCTTAAAGTTTGAACATGTTATGTGGCCTTGGGTTAGCCCTTGCCGCATCGCCTCCAAGAAACGCTTGAGGGCCTAAGCAATTCTTGATCCCTTCTGGTAGACTTATTCCTTCTTGATTCTTAGGGTATATATATTTGATTTGTCGAGAAGGGCATATAGCAGTTCCTATTCATTCACTAACGACAGAAGCAGCAGCATCGAAGTTGGATATATAGCTGCTGCTGCAGCAGTGAGAGGGTTGGCTGTAAGTATATTAAAATGAAAAAAGTACTGCTGTGATCCGTAGGCATCATTACGTTACTAGAAACAATGTAGGAAATACAGTAGAAGTATATCTTTGTTTTTTTTGGGGCCTTGTGGAGGTAGCACCCATTCAATGTATGCACTATGCAGAGTTTCGAAACGGTGTCCTTGCAGCAAATAGTTGAAGTGAATTTAAGCAACATAGGGACCAACACCCATGGGAGGTCACAATCAACTATCCCTTGGGGAGACCATTGATGGTAGATTATCAGGATCGATAAAAGTTAATAATATGTTGCTCGATTTTCAACTAAAAATGTGTTTTCGAGAAAACACAATCCTTATTGATTTTAATTTGACATAAATTCAATACCTGGTACAAAATCCCCATATCTATTCGCAGTACAGTACAGTTCTTTTAATGTGCAATGTATGTACGTCTTTGCATCATGCAGTCATTTTCATATGTACTAACCCGAACATAATGGTAGATAGATTTCTGCCTTTATGGACTGTCATAGATACGTGATCTGTATCTGTGTGGCTAGGTATCGTTTGCAGAGAACAGGTTATAAAGGAAAAGTGAAACACAAATATTGGTTCCCGGCCCAGAAAAGGAAACCAACAATTTGAAAGGGCATGGATGGCATATATGTAATGAAAGTAAAGAAGGGATAGCTAGGTGAGGACAACATGTACTTGGAAAGATAAAGAGCTAAAATTTTGAACGATCTTGGAAAAATCGTAGTGCACGATGTAAATACCAGCAAGTAATAATGAATATCACATAATATGTACGAATTCTTCCTTACATATTAAATGGCGGTAAGAACCGTTAAAAACCCAACTATTCGTACACCAGGTCACCAATCCTCGTCCTCGGATTCGGAGACAGTATACACTGGAACAGGATTACGAAGAAGTTCCTCTTCCCTTTCCTTTAACTGTAATTAGGAGACAAGTAGGAAAATTAGAGCACATAATGGTAAGGCTATACAGTACTATTTCAATTATATAAATTATAGAGTGTAGCATATATGATACCATGGGGCCATATTTTGCATGTAGATCCTTGATGTCATGACGCACTCTAGTAATGCCTTCCGCGGTAATAACACAAACTGCCAAAGAAAAATTCTCTTTAAATTTGTAAATAAACATTTACACCTACATAAATACAAGAGACTGCGAGAGGATCATAGACAAGAGAGAATATATATATACCATCAACTGCCTCAACTGCCTGTCCTTTCACTTCATTACAAAAAGCAGCAGAATAGATAGCTCGTAGGGCGACATCTATTGCCTCTTCTATTGGCATCTGCTTTTTGAATCTAGACAGGCAAAATGAATAATAGTAAATTTCTGGAGAAAAGTCTATAATTTCAAAATTACTGGAAAATCAATCAACTAAACGTTAACCCGAGATGTGAAATCTTACAGCATATCAAGGACGGACTGCGAATAAATTGATCCTAATCCAGTAGCATAGGCATCAGGATTACAGGACCCACTTGTGGTTGCATAACATAAACAAGGAACAAATTTCCTCCGCTGAAATGACAAGAAAAAAACAATAAATTTTAAAATAAAAACTCGGCAGAAATTTCCTCATAATTACTATTATTATGAGGGTAGGGAATACTAGTACCAGTTCATCCCAATCCAGGCCAACAGCAAGAAATTCTATTAAATACTCATTTTTTATTTGATTGCTGAATGCGGGAACAAATTCGGCCGCCTTTTTCACTGTCAACATTGGGCCGCCTTCTTCGACCAATTCCTTAACCTTTCCGGTCAAAGCTCGTAATGCTTTCTCTGCCGATACAGGTTGTTCTCCAGTCATTGCACATACCAAGGTGTCCTTCAATTCTATAGGAGAACATGATAAGTTATATAATGATCACTATTCACATATAGTGCAGCATAATCAGATAGATGATATTATGACTTACCATCAGTTTCATTCAACGTTTCCAGACGGTGTGCTGCCAAAACTACTGCATCTCCCAGAGACAAACCCACGGCTCGATCCCATTCTCTAACAATAGACGAGCCAAGTTGATTTGCGTCACTTCCTATAACCTAAAAACCGCCGTATACATCAAGTTTCAATCAATAAACAGCACCAACAACAAAATATAACACACTAAATCGTCATGATCATCAGAAGTGCTCACCATGATTTTCCGAAGGAAAAATAAGAAAAACACCTTCAAGGAAGAAAAAATACACCTCCAAGCGGAGATCGGTGGAACTAATCAGATGATACCAAGTCAAGTGGCCGTCGGTCTGTTTATATAACATCCGAAGCAAAAAAGCTATTTTCCTTATTTATATTTATAGGGGAAATTCCTACTACTGCACGGTGATCAATTATTGTTAAGGGCCGAGTTACAAGGAAATAGGTGGGCTTCTTGTTTTGGGCTTCTTCCATATTGACATGGGTTTCCTTTATTGGTCTGTTTCCACTTTGAAGGAGGTTTCCAAGCCACATGTATAAGTTAGGGGTGAGCATGGGCCGGTATGGACCGGTTTTACACATCCGCATCCAATCAAATACATTTTGGATTTTAAATTTGACATCCGCATCCAATCCACAACCAATGGATACACGGATGGACGGATTGGATACGGATACTCCAATGGATTTGTTTTAATTAAAATTTATAATAAAGAAAATAAAGCCAACACAAATGACTCCTCATAGGAATCTACATATCATGTATATGTATACAAATATAAAAATTTCATGTGCAACATCCAAAGCAAACACCTTAAGAATTCCTAAATGATCCATTGTATATTCTAGAACTATATAAATGTACTTAATTTAACGGATATGGATGTCCAACGGATTTTCAAAGTTGCATCCGGGCCCGATCCGAAATACGTTGGATTTCAAAAATTCCATCGACATCCAACCCATTAACGAACGGTTCGCGCATCCATCCGCAAATGAACGGTTGGTCCCGATTAAATCCGCGGATTACGTGCCAAATGCTCACCCCTAGGTATAACCACACGTTTTGTGTGCTTACAGCTTGTTTATCTTCTGCCTCTCTTATTATTTCTTCATTATTTTTTTTAAAACACCAATTATCGTGATCAGTATGCTTGGGGTATCAATTTGCACAACACCAGTGACAATTTGAAACTATTGCATCTAAACAGTTGTTCATTGTTGGAGGTCTTGGCATAAGAAGCTTGAAGGAAACAAACAAAGCCTTGTTGGCTAAGTAGAGTTGGATATTCACCGAGGAAAGGCAAGCATTTTGGAGAAAAGTAATCCAGCTCAAGACAAAGACTGCAGAGGGAGACTTGCATCCTTTTGAATATAAATTGCCATATGGGAGATGCTTCTGGAAAGGAATACAAAAACAGAAATAGGTAGTGTACAACAACTCATAAGTATTGATTGGTTATGGCCAAGAAGTAAATTTATGGCTAACTGGACACATAGAAAGGGGGTGCACCATTATGCAAAGCATTTCCAACTATTTTCAAAGCAACAAAAGACAAGAAAATAAAAATTGTGGATGTTATACGAAGATGAGAGATTAAAGATACAGCTAAGGAGAAATCCAACTCAAGATGTGCTGGATGAACTCACACATATTATTAACTTCTTTGGTCCTCCTATAATCCTGATGCAATCCCTGACTCCATCAAATTCCAGACATGAAATCGGTATACAACAAGAGAGCCTTCGTGTCCGTCTCTAATTAAGATTCACACCTACTTTTCCTTTTATATTACAAATAATATTCTTCCGAATTTTATTTTATTTTTGTGGTAAAAATAAGCTAAGAATTATTATTTCAAAGAAGAAGAATAATAAAAGTAATAACAGTTGCAAACTCAAGCCCAACTAGAAGACCAAAACCACATAGTCCAAAAATCAACTATACTCTATGATAGTTTTCGAAATTAACCACTAAAACTTTAAAAGAAAACTCTAAAATAAATAAAAAGAAAAAAAAATCCACAATTCGTTATCCATCATAACTAGAACCAATAAAAATAAGCAGCGGATAGTTTGGTGAATCATGCAACAGATGGAAATCAAACGAAAAATGTTGGATATTTTCATTGACAGTTAGAAAACTGAACATAAACATCGTTTTCATATAGACACCATTATTGTCTGTTGAAGTTAGAGATGTTTATTCACTTTGAAAAGATCTTTGGTTGGAGATGAAGAGTCACCTTCAACGGATGTATAATCCTCTATAAATAGCGTTATGGTCATAGATTTCCATTCAAAATTACACATCTCAACTCTCTTTGTTTTCTCTCTAACAAGCATCATCAACAACTAATCATGTGTGTTCTTGGTTGGGTCAAGGTTATATAAGCTTTGAATCCAACATTGTTGTGGGGGCTTCAAGTATCCTGACAGCAGTATTCATTGGCCTATTTGTACTCGCTAGTCTAATTGGGAAAGGTCGAATAATTGTCTAAAAGAATCTAACATTAGAGCCTTGAACCCAGAGACAACATTATTTTCTTCACAATGATTAGTGTCAATTTTCCAACATGAAATTTCTCAACAACAATTTGGGACCATATGATTCCATCCTTTGTTAATCAAATTGTATTAAATAACTCTACGAGTTGGATATACCCTCATGCACTTGTATGCTTGTTGGTTAGATAGATTTTATACTTCGAAAATAATGAAAAAAACTGATCCCTTATAGTAAATCATTTTTTTAATCTTATCCATGATTGTATTACCATCTGTTGCACTTGTTTTGTCCATCATCCATCATTTATTTCAAACCATGACATTAAATAGAATCGTCTTCCAAATTCACTTAGCCATGCTTTTTCTTTCAATGATTGGCTAATGCTCTAATTGTTTTTACAGGACCAATGAGGCAGCATTCTTGGAATAAATTAGTCGCATACATGTTGTTGATGGTGGTTTTTAAACAAAGGGTAAAATCGTATAAACACCCAAATAACCTAATGTTACCGGTGACACATTTATTAGAACGTTTAATGCATGTAGTCAGTAATTAATAGGGGGTATTTTTTCAAATTAGGGTTACAACGAACAAAACCCTAATTCACCTCCGTGCCAATGGCAAATCATGCCAGCCACACCTAGCCCAAGCTAGCCGCGCCATGTCAAATGCACTCTGCCTTGGCCCTAACTATGCCAGCCACACCAAACGCGCCAAAGCATGCCAACCATGCTAGCCGCACCTCCGTGCCAATGGCAAATCATGCCAGCCACACTAAACGCGCCAAAGCATGCCAACCATGCTAGCCGCACCTCCGTGCCAATGGCAAATCATGCCAGCCACACCTAGCCCAAGCTAGCCGCACCTTTGTGCCAATGGCAAATCATGCCAGCCACACCAAAACGCGCCAAAGCATGCCAACCATGCTAGCCGCACCTCCGTGCCAGTGGCAAATAATGCCAGCCACACCTAGCCCAAGCTAGCCGCGCCATGCCTAACGCACTCTGCCTTGGCCCTAGCTATGCTAGTCACACCAAACGCGCCAAAGCATGCCAACCATGCTAGCCGCACCTCCGTGCCAATGGCAAATCATGCCATCCACACCTAGCCCAAGCTAGCCGCACCTCTGTGCCAATGGCAAATCATGCCAGCCACACCAAAACACGCCAAAGCATGCCAACCATGCTAGCCGCACCTCCGTGCCAATGGCAAATCATGCCAGCCACACCTAGCCCAAGCTAGTCGCGCCATGCCTAACACACTCTGCCTTGGCCCTATCTATGCTAGCCACACCAAACGCGCCAAAGCATGCCAACCATGCTAGCCGCACCTCCGTGCCAATGGCAAATCATGCCATCCACACCTAGCCCAAGCTAGCCGCGCCATGCCAAACACACTCTGCCTTGGCCCTAGCTACGCTGGTCACGCCACGCCAAGCCAAACACCCTTACCTTGGCCCTAGCCGCGCCATGCCAAAGTAGCGCCCGCACATAGGCTTGCAAACCGTGCAACCTAGACCAAATTGGCCACGCATGCCATTGGCACATGCCATTGGCACATGCCAACACGCTCGCTGGTAGCTTTTCTCACCAAGGCGTGGCCCTAATGGCCGAGCATGCCATTGGCACATGCCAAAACGCTCGCTGGTAGCTTTTCTCACTAAGGCGTGGCCCTAATGGCCGAGCATGCCATTGGCACATCCCAACGCGCTCGCTGGTAGCTTTTCTCACCAAGGCGTGGCCCTAATGGCCGAGCATGCCATTGGCACATGCCAACACGCTCGCTGGTAGCTTTTCTCACCAAGGCGTGGCCCTAATGGCCGAGCATGCCATTGGCACATGCCAACACACTCGCTGGTAGCTTTTCTCACCAAGGCGTGGCCCTAATGGCCGAGCATGCCATTGGCACATGCCAACACGCTCGCTGGTAGCTTTTCTCACCAAGGCATGGCCCTAATGGCCGAGCATGCCATTGGCACATGCCAACACGCTCGCTGGTAGCTTTGCTCACCAAGGCGTGGCCCTAATGGCCGAGCATGCCATTGGCACATGCCAACACGCTCGCTGGTAGCTTTTCTCACCAAGGCGTGGCCTTAATGGCCGAGCATGCCATTGGCACATGCCAACACGCTCGCTGGTTGCTTTTCTCACCAAGGCGTGGCCCTAATGGTCGAGCATGCCATTGGCACATGCCAACACGCTCGCTGGTAGATTTTCTCACCAAGGCGTGGCCATAATGGCCGAGCATGCCATTGGCACATGCCAACACGCTCGCTGGTAGCTTTTCTCACCAAGACGTGGCCCTAATGGCCGAGCATGCCATTGGCACATGCCAACACGCTCGCTGGTAGCTTTTCTCACCAAGGCGTGGCCCTAATGGCCGAGCCTGCCATTGGCACATGCCAACACGATCGCTGGTAGCTTTTCTCACCAAAGCGTGGCCCTAATGGCCGAGCCTGCCATTGGCACATGCCAACACGCTCGCTGGTAGCTTTACTCACCAAGGCGTGGCCCTAATGGCCGAGCATGCCATTGGCACATGCCAACACGCTCGCTGGTAGCTTTTCTCACCAAGGCGTGGCCCTAATGACCGAGTATGCCATTGGCACATGCCAACACGCTCGCTGGTAGCTTTTCTCACCAAGGCGTGGCCCTAATGGCCGAGCATGCCATTGGCACATGCCAACACGCTCGCCGGTAGCTTTTCTCACCAAGGCGTGGCCCTAATGGCCGAGCATGCCATTGGCACATGCCAACACGCTCGCTGGTAGCTTTTCTCACCAAGGTGTGGCCCTAATGGCCGAGCATGCCATTGGCACATGCCAACACGCTCGCTGGTAGCTTTTCTCACCAGGGCGTGGCCCTAATGGCTGAGCATTCCATTGGCACATGCCAACACGCTCACTGGTAGCTTTCTTACCAGGATGTGGCCCTAAGGGCAGAGCATGCCATTGGCACATGCCAACACGCTCGCTGGTAGCTTTTCTTACCAAGCCATGATCCGAATTGGCCACGCATGCCATTGGCACATGCGAAACACGCACGCTGGTAGCTCAACTTGCAAGTCGTGCAACCTAGGCCAACTTGGCCGTACGCGCCATTGGCACATGCCAAAACCCAAGCTGGTAGCCTAACTTGCAAACCGTGCAACCTACCGCCAAGGAATTCCGCACATGCCATTGGCACATGCCACACACGCCACTAGCAGCTTTATGCATTGCCACTTACACTCAACGTACAACCTACCACCAAGGCATTCCACACATGCCATTGGCACATGCCACACACGCCACTAGCAGCTCTGGCATTGCCACTTGTGCTCGAGGTGCAAACCGCAACAAAGGCATTCCGCACATGCCATTGGCACATGCCACACGTGCCCCTAGCAGCGCCACTTTCACTCAAGGTGCAACCAACACTCGAGACATCAACACAAACTGGGGGATGCTTTCCAGGGTCTTGGTTTGGTGGTCACAGCTTGCAGCGTACACTACGCTCACATTAAGAAAGCGTGAATAGGAATAAAGCGGTCAAATAAATGAGGAAATAATGGTGAAAACGTTTTCACCCATAAACACCTTGCGGTTACCACCTCCTCCCATTATTTCACCCTTTACTCTCTTCCTTCATGAGGCCAGGGTACATTTCAATCTCGACTTGTATAAATAGGTCTTACCTATTTCCACCAGACAACAAGTCTCGGTCAGGAGAAAAATACAACACTCTCAGAAAAGGCAACTTTGCAAGCTCTTCAAAAAGCTTTCATCTCTTGTAAGCTTCCTAAGATTTCACTTTCTGATACAAGTCGAGACACTACTCTCCCAGAATTATTCTGGTCTCAACACCTTTCTTTGCTTCCCTCCCCAAATCAACCCTTCTCCTCCACTTTGTGACCAAGCAAGTCCGGGAACGGCCATTTCTTGGTTTAGGCCGGACTTGTATAGATTGATCTCTCGAATCTAGAAAGTGCTCACGTGCAGCACATTTGTTTAGGGTTTAAACCAGTTTCTCACTCACCTACCGAATTTACTAAAATCGGCGGAAACGATTTTTACCCATAAACACATGTACATCTGAAAAATGACAACGAAGTAAAATATGATTTACATTTTCCTCAGTTTGATGCATAAATAACAATAGATCTCATCATCTCACAACTGCTTCTGTTCAGGTTGTCAACGTTGGGCATGGCATTATATGTCACAAATTAGACGAACACCTCCATTTTCTTGGGAATGTTCTTCTTCCAAACATGATTAAGAGTTAGTGACATTACAATCGTATTTTTTGCTTCGCAATCAAACCTTTCAGCATACTATGTCATCCTTGACAGGTGACCCGTCGTCAACTCTGATGCCATTTGTCATGACGCAACATTCTACCCAATACTATTTCTACATAGCCACTACGGTTATCCGGTAGTGTGGGGTTTTCAACAGGCACCACTACGGTTATCCGGTAGTGTGGGGTTTTCAAGACGTCATATCTCTGGATCACTCTCGCCCGAGCACATACAAATGATGAGTTTTTTCCCAACTCTGGAAACTATTGTGCTGAAACGGCATCAGTGTAGGAAAAAAGAAGCCATTACGTATAATCCATAGACGAAGTCTACCTATTGAATCGTGGTATTGCAGGTATATACTAAAAGGGAAATTAGCTAAGATTTCTCTTATTCATGATTTCAATGTTTAGTTTTCTTTACTTTACGGTGTTTAAATATGACTAAAAACAAATAAAATTGAGAGAAATATCTTTTAACGAATAGTTGAACATGGGAACAAAGAGGAAAACTTGAAAAGAAACTAGGATCCCTTTTGGTTGTCATAAGTCTACCCGTATGATTCTAAAGGTCTCCCCCCTATAAGAAAAAGGGTGTTTCGATTTTCATTATGTAGAATTACAAAAATAATAGCCTTGTTTTCATGAGAGGAAGATAATATGATTTAGTCACCTAAACCTATTTCGTTGACAAATTCTCAGATATCTCATCTAAAAAAATAAAAAATTCAATTTTTTAGGTTGAGTTAAGGTTTTCTTGCTTTGCATATCATGCCATGAATAGTGGGCATGTGGATGTAACTGCCGCAACTTCCACATACCCCGAAGGATATTTTATCCACTTTTGAACGCAAAACTCCTTAAAATAGTTTTATTATTCATATCTTGTTTCCATATTATAATTTATTTATTTTTTGTTTGTAGGTTTGGTCTTGATGTTATCTTCTAAAACATATTCAACTTTTGGAAAGCTTGCGCTATATCACTAGATCTTCATTTTTCATATATGAATATAACTAATGTGCTACTTTTGAAAAGATTTCACCTATCCATGGACGATTGTTCTTGGTGTAGCTAATTAGGGTTCGGCCGATCCTATTACTAGTTAGTATGGTTCATATGGATAACTCTCGCCCGAGCACATTCAAATGATGAGTTTTTTCCCAAGTCTGGAAATAATTGTGCTGAAAAGGACTTGGTGTTAGGAAAGAAAAAGCCATTACCTATATTCCATAGACGAACTCTACTTGTTGAATGATGCGTGTCGTACCACAACAAATTAATTCAAGATTTTCCACCTAATTAACAAGTAATATAGTGTAGTCAAGTTCGTTCCCACGAGGAGCAAGAGATTCTAGTTGTAAAAATTGTCACAAAAGGGGGGTGTAAAAAGCAAAAGAAAATAAACAAATCAATTAAAAGATAAAGTTGAAAGTAATAAGAGAGACAAGACCAAGGAATCCTTCTTCGTTGCAAAACAATGATTAAAATAATGTTCTTTTCTACTTGTTATTAGTCACAGATAATCACCAACCGTAGGATAGCAGGTCCGCTTAGCTAGCCCCAAAATCCCTAATTTCACTGAGTAACAGGTCCGCTTAGTTATCAGATTCTATTCAAAAGAACCACCTTGAGGTTCGCTTACAAGATGTAATTCCCTGAATGCATTAAGATTTATGAATTTAAGTTTAGTACTAGTAGTTAAACTCGGTTCGCTTGGTTTACTTTCTAGCGTTGTTTCTACACACAATTGCTCCACGGAATCCCTCCGCAAGGTCTTGTGTTTGCTACTTATGTAAAGAGTCAAGAAACGATTACTTATCTCCTAACTTTCACTAGCTTTAGATCAAATTAACAAATCAATTTAGTTGGCCACCTAAACAATCTATCAATCAATCATGAATGTCTTTAAGATCATTCCTATTAGTAAAAACAAAAGATAATCATGTGAAAAACTTCAAGATAGAATTGAAAACAAAAACTCAAAACATAAATTAAAAACTAGGAATTCATCCTCAATCAATAATAAAATTAGCTACTCATGTTAAGGAGTTCACACAAAGAATAAGAAAAGAAAAGTGTTGTGTGTGTAGAGATGTGTCCAAAAGATGTAGAAAACTTCTCTATTTATAGGCTTCAATATTCTCCAACTCTTCCAAGGATTAGAATCCTTTTCCTTTAGCAATTCAATTTCCAAATTCAAGTCTTTCCCTTCTTCCATCTTCTCTTTCCAAGTTTGAGCCCAATTCTCCATCCAATTCCTAGTCCAAGTCTTCACACCCATGAGAGAAGTCCATAGAAAATTCTGGAATTTTTGGCTCGCCGGAAAACTGGTATTATGGCCGGGATTTGACCGGAATCCGTCACCGCCGGCCACCTGAAAATTTCTCCGTCAGTGGAATATTCGACGGAATATTCCGTCAGTCCACCGTTAGGACTAACGGTCAAGAGAGTCAATCGTTAGTCAACTGGGTCAAAAGAAGGGGAGTTAGCCGAGTCAGTTAGACATCTGACTGGTCTGAATCGGCTTACTCAACTGAGTCATATGGACAGATCGGTCATCGCCGAGTTGACTCGCCGGTGCAGAGAACCGGCCGAGTCTCGGCTGTTTACAGGGCTTTCCCGGCCGAATTCAGGCCGATCTATGTCTTCATTCCCTGTGACAGTCCTAACATTCATCTAGTTTAACACAACAGAGCTTCAGCTGCAGTACTGTAATTTGAGTCAATTCTTGCTTCCCTTCTTGTCTGCAACATTCAGTCTTCACACCTCCACCATATTCAATTACGGACACTCGCAACACCATCCCGTGCTCGCCAATTCAAGCACTTTCACTTCAATTGTTGTGTTTTATCTGCACCTGCAACATCAACTCGTTGTCCTGCTTTTCCATTCCAGAAACCCATCTTATTCTTTCCATTCAATAGCAACAGTGAGGTCTGTAATCTTCCAATCAATCCAAACCCGAATCTTGCTTCTTCCCTAGACTTTCATGGCATCAACCTTCATGAAAAGCAACATCAACAACAACTCTGTCTCGATGTTACTCTTGAATCCATCATCGATCTCGATATCCATTCTTTGAATTGCTAAAAACTCATCTCACAGCACTACCACCTTCACAGATTCAACCTATTTCTGTATCTGAGCTTTAATTGCAGACATGAATCGAAACCCTTAATTCAATTTCAGCTCTTTGATCCACTTCATCTATCTTCACCAGCAGATTCACCTTCTCAATTTCTCGATCGACACCAGCAAAAATAACCCATTCTCTACTTACATCTCAAGAACATCGATTTCTTCTTCTCAGTTTCTGCTATTAATTCTTCCTTTTGGTTGAACATCGACCACCATCAGCAATCAAGTTCTCCTCTGAGTTCAATTTCTCCCTGATGCAACATCGAACCCTAATTCAATTTCTGTCTGATCTTCATCTCGATTTCTCAAACCAAAACCCATTCAATCTCTTTGCTGCATTTTCCAGATTCAACCCACAAATACCCATTTGATTCACAGTCGTTCTTTATCAATTTTCTATTTCAGTTCTTCAATTTCTCTGCTGGGTTTTCGATCTGCTTCTCTCACGGTTTAACCAGCAGCAATGGCTGTTCTCTCTTTTCTTTCTCAATTTCAGTTTCAGAAACAAATACTCGATTTTAGGGTTGAAAATGATTGAGATGGATTAAAACGCCCCAGGGATAAGACCACCCCAGTTTGGATGTAACAACACATATATTTTCTGGATAAGGGCTACCCAGTAATGACAACCCCTTAACCATAGCTGGCTGCCTTTTGTAATTCTTCAAAAAGTAAGTTGCCCCTAAACCTCAAATGGGCTCCATATATCAATCGCCTGTAAAATGACCTTTTTGCCCTTGTGGCTCAAATAGGGTGATTTCTTCTTCTTTTCCTCCGTGCGACTCCAAAGTAGCTATAAAACTCGAAACAAGCGTAATATACATAATTTACAAGAAAAATAGCAAAGAAAGCATAAACTACTAGATAGTAAATTAGGTGTATTCTACACCTATCAAATTCCCCCACACTTAGAATTTGCTAGTCCTCGAGCAAATCAAACTAAAAACTCACAACTTCAAAGCGTTCAAGTGTCCCAAGCATCCAAAGAGTTATGAGGACATAGAGTTTCTGCATGCTAGTAATAAGAAGTTAGAAATACTAAAGAACATATTCTCATTCTTAAATGTTGAGTGAGAAATAACCACACCATAATGAGAGAACGCGTGTTTGAGAAACGATCAATAAGCATTTCGCCTCGACTTCGCCTCACCAAAAAGGATTTTATGATAATTGCACTCAAAAAGACGGCTTTTTATGGTTCTCACATGTGTGCAGGTAGGAATGAAGAGAGAAATCCTGCAACACGTTGAATGGTGGGAAGGACAACTTCCGAAATATTTTTTAAAAACCCACATCTTTTAATATTTTGAAAAACCATTTTTCTGACGATCTCTAAGAAAGGAAATCAACCATTTATTATTGAGGATGAGATTACTTACTCACCTTCACATCCGATCGCCAATTATGATAACACCACTCTCACGGCATCCAATAGAAACGTCTTCCGCTCCTCGTCTTGATACTCTTCTTGGTCTTCGTCTTCGGTTTCAACTTTTGATGATAAACCCTTGAATTTCATAAATCCTCAACAATTTGTAACTCTTTTTTTCCTTAAATCCTTGTCGCTTGAAACTTCCTTATAGATTTTCCTTCCCCACGGCTTATTAACAACAAAAATTTCTCTTGTTTTTCTCTTTTTTTTTTTTTTTTTCTTTTCTTTTTTTTTTTTATTTTTTTTATGAAATTTTCAAAATTTTTTTTTTTTTGAAACAAGAGAAATAAAATACAAAAAATAAACCATGGCCGTGAGAGAAGTATTTCACCGCTTGATTCTTCACAACTTGTATCGTCTTGAAATCATAAACTTCAAAAATTCTCACCTTTTAATTTTCTTCGCTTTTGTGAATAAGTCTTCATACTTGAATATAAAATTACCTCATTGTATTGTAAGTCCTCAACATATATGTGAATCCGCTCTTTGTATGTTGCTTTACTTATATTTGAAATTTGCTCTTTTTCTCGTTCCGTTGCTTGTAAACCTTAAACTTTTCCAACTTTCCTTGTAGATTTTCTCTGCCCAGGGTGTATAGAAAATAAGCGGCCACGGTAGCATTGATTCGCACCGGGTGCACCATTCCTTCCCTAACAAGGATTTCCTGAGTCTTCCATGATCCGTCCCTCAACTTCTTCATGTTAAACTTCTTGGTTAGTCGACCATCATTCTTGTCAAGAACATCATCCGTCTGAACCTGACTCCAACCGAACAATTTCTTGCTCAATTCGTAAATCTTCTCGAAAGAAATGGCATTATCGAATCCCTCGGTGACTGCTTTTCCATCAACCTCGAGGCCTAGAATTTTTTGAGCATCATCGGGAGTTATCGCCATCTCACCGAATGGGAATAACAGTAGTCGGTCTCTCCATAGAACCGTTCGAGAATGCGAGAGATGGTAACTTTATCATGATTAATATTCGAACTCTCCACCGCAGGCAACAACCCGGAGTTCCTCGCAATCACTTTCACCTCCTCACATTCCAAGTCAAGATTCCAAGTATGCATCACTGAACACGAAGCTTGGCGCCTCATGAGACGGATGGCATGCTTGTGATCCTAAATACCAAAAAAAAAAAAAAGAAAATGAAAAGAAATACAAACACTTGATGCAAATTTAATTAAGATAGTTACACACTTGAATAAATAACAAAGACGGATTAAGATTACTTACGATAGTATTATAGACCGTACATGCCCAAGTGTGTTTGTATCCAAAAAGAACAGCTCCACCATCTCGGGGTCCCTTTTGGAGGCTCACCTTCTTTCAAAGTGCAACCATCAAGTGTTTGGGAGCCATGTGAGAATCGGCTAGGTTTAGTGATCACCCTCTTCTTCATTAGGTTGAAGTTGAAGCCGAAGCTTCTCGGTGGCTTGAACAACAGCTAGAGTTTGTTCTCCTTCTCCATCTCCATCTCCTTCTTCTTCTTGTTCCTCTCCCTCTTCAACAATTTCATCTTCGATGATATTCTTACCTTTATCTCCATTACCATCATCATCATCACCATCATCATTACCTCCTCCAGGCTCATGCATGTCTTGATCACCACCATCATCATCATCATTGTTACCTCCTCCAGCAAATGGATTGGTTTCATCAACATCATCATCATCACCTCTTCTACCGGATAGAATTGATTGGTCTTCATCCTGGAGTCTCGTATGAATCATTGGGTTCGGATAGTGGTTCTAAGACCTTTGTCGTTCCCGCACAACATATACCCCTCGATGTTTTGAAGACAAGAGTTTATCACCAACACGAGGAGGGTTTGAAGGAGGACTAAGAGCGCTTTTCGTAGCTGCTTTCTTCTTTGCCATTCGCAATCCGAACAAGAACAATTCGGAAAAAAAAACATTACAGCCAGCGGGTTAGACATATACAACATATCCAGGCGGAAAAATGGCCGGAAAGGTCGACCAAAAGATGAGTGCCGGCTAAGACAAAGCCGAAGAAAAGTGTATCATCAAAACAAACCTTCCGTCGCACAAAAAAATATTGGATTTTTCACTAAACCCGGTAGGAAAGGTCCATTTCCCACACATCGCCGAATTGAAAAATAGCCTCTAATGGTTTTATATAAATACCCTTCCGGACTCAAAAACTCTAGGCATCAAGAAACATTCTAAACAAGTATGGAAGGGTAAACAATAATAAGATGCCGGCTTTATTAAAAAAAAAAGACGCCTAGGAATGGTAGACCGATGAATAACCCGGCACTCGCTAGTAACAAGCGATTACGAATCGCATACGGCAAGTTCTTCAACTTTATACCCTCCAGGCCAAACACCGACTATGAAATCCCGAAAGGTCGATAAAAAAAACCTTGCGGGCGTCGCAAATCGCCAATTCACAAATTCGAATTTTCCGACCTAATTTGACATGCAAACATGAAATCGAAGTACTAGAGTGAGTTTAAACAAGCCCTTACTTTATTAAGCGCACCATTTCACGTGTTTGTGGGTTCAATTCCTTCTTCTTCAACCGTTTTTTCTCTTCACTTTCTTAACAACCAAATTTGCAATTCCGTGGTTATATTCATTGGGTTTCGATTAGTTTCTTTCATACGAGTTGCCTTCTTCCGTGGTGGATCCATTGATGAAGATTAATCGGAGTTTTCGAATCGACGATTTTAACGAATTGATCGACGAGTTTTGGTGGTGGTGGGGGTGATGGAGCCGGTAAGGTTGTGGAGGAGAAGAAGAAGAGAAGAAGATGTAATGAAATGAAGAGAATGAAAACTGATTTAGGTAGTAATTAGAGTTATAATGGGAAAGGGTAGTTTTGTAACTTACCCATTAGGACTCCCCCTAAAACCCATAAAAAGAGTCCCTTTAAAATTGGGTATACCCCAATTAATCTGGGTATACCCCAATCTCGCCAGGATTTTATTAGCCAAATTTTATTTAATGATTCTGTGGGTACAAAATACCCACATGAAATAGCGCTTTAGTCGGTTTCTTTATGTTTTTCACATACTTCAAAAAAAAAAAAAAAAAAATAATAAAAAACCGGTTGTTGATCTACCAACATTTATATCGGTAGTTCATCTCATTTATTTTCTTTTCTCTCCTACGTAACTACTAATCCTCCTTACCCATTAGGTTATCCTAATCCGTTTCCTACCTTCCCGAAGATTCCAAACCCCGTTAAGAAATAACGTCATTACCAAGTATTCTAAGTCGGTTCCGTCGCAAAGTCCCTATAAAACATATCTTAATTTTCTTCATCCAATCCAATTTTTCTTATCAATTCTTTTTTCCGACGCTTTTCAATTTTTCTTCCACCGTCTCTCTAACACAAGGTATGCTATCGATCGATCTCTGCCTCTCGTCTTTTCGCTAGTTAGATTTTTATGAACATGATTTAGGGATTTTTATTTGATGTTGATTTTGGATTTCAATTCAATATTTAGGTTTCCTTGATCTGGTATTATCTCAATTTTATTATGTATTTGCCTCTAGATTTAATTGGATTTTAGATCTGATTGTGTTGTTTGAGTCTAATATATATAGGGTTAGGTTTTTAGTTCTTATGTTATTTGGTTTGTATTTAGCCTGTTTATTTTGATTTAATGGTGATTATGTTAGATTCTGGTTCCAGATTATCAACTTCTTTTTTATTGCATGAAATTTGTTTTGTTACTAGTTAGTATGGTTCATATGGATTGCTTATTTGGATGCAGAAATTTGTGAAAATTGTTAGAATAGAGCTAATTAGACTAGAAAATTGACATATTTTGTTTTTTTTTTTTTTTTTTAATTTCTTGTGAAAATTGACATATTTAGTTTTTTTTTTTTTTTTTTAATTGTTAGAATAGAGCTAATTAGACAAATGCATAGAATTTGTGAAAATTGTTAGAACAGTAGTGTCAGATTAGGTCTGTGTTGTTTCAATTGACATAATAAATTGAAATCTTTTCTCATATGCCATTAATTTAGGCTTAGGTTTGTACTGTTTCTATCCATAGACTATGAAGTGTTTGTAGTTATGGATGCAAATATTCGTTATCCCGGTTAGAGTTTGTTATGGATTGCTTATCTTGAATGGTTATTGTTCAATGCAGATGCAAATATTCGTTAAAACTCTAACCGGGAAGACCATTACTCTTGAGGTCGAAAGCTCCGACACCATTGACAATGTTAAAGCCAAGATTCAAGATAAGGAAGGAATTCCCCCAGATCAACAGAGATTGATCTTTGCTGGTAAACAGCTTGAAGATGGACGAACTCTTGCTGATTACAACATTCAGAAAGAATCCACTCTCCATCTTGTGCTACGTCTTCGTGGTGGTATGCAGATCTTTGTTAAGACCTTAACTGGCAAGACAATCACTCTGGAGGTTGAGAGCTCCGACACTATTGATAATGTAAAGGCAAAGATTCAGGACAAAGAGGGAATTCCCCCAGATCAACAGAGATTGATATTTGCCGGTAAACAGCTTGAAGATGGTAGGACTTTAGCTGACTACAACATCCAGAAAGAATCAACTCTCCATCTTGTGCTACGTCTTCGTGGTGGTATGCAGATCTTTGTGAAGACCCTTACTGGCAAAACCATTACCCTTGAAGTTGAAAGCTCTGATACAATTGATAATGTGAAAGCAAAAATTCAAGACAAGGAGGGAATTCCTCCAGATCAGCAGAGGTTGATTTTTGCAGGCAAGCAACTTGAAGATGGCCGTACACTCGCTGATTACAACATTCAGAAGGAGTCTACCCTTCACTTGGTGTTGCGTCTCCGGGGAGGAATGCAGATTTTCGTTAAGACCCTTACTGGCAAGACAATCACTTTGGAGGTGGAGAGTTCTGACACGATTGATAATGTGAAGGCCAAGATTCAGGACAAGGAGGGGATTCCTCCAGACCAGCAAAGGTTGATTTTCGCTGGGAAGCAGTTGGAAGATGGAAGAACCTTGGCAGATTACAATATTCAGAAGGAATCGACACTTCACTTGGTTCTTCGTCTACGCGGTGGTATGCAGATTTTTGTTAAGACCCTTACTGGGAAGACAATCACATTGGAGGTGGAGAGTTCAGATACCATTGACAACGTGAAAGCAAAGATTCAAGATAAGGAGGGGATCCCACCTGATCAGCAGAGGTTGATCTTTGCAGGAAAGCAATTGGAAGATGGAAGGACTCTAGCTGATTATAACATTCAGAAAGAATCCACTCTTCACCTTGTCCTCCGTCTTCGTGGTGGTGATTGTTGAAAGATTGTTGGCGAAATTCAATCCACAGAATATGATTTTTAATTTCTTATCTTTCTCGTGTTGAAACTATGCTATGTTTGCTGCTTTATCATTTGTTATCACTGTAATGTTTTCAGTTGCTTGGTTTGATGTTTGGTGGATCGAATTTGTGAACTTTTAGTATGCTTCTTTTTGATTGAATTTCGTTGTGTTGTGCCTGGGCAGTCTTTCTTGCAATTGCTCAAGAAAACAAGTGCAAAATGTAGCTGGCTGGGCAAGTCCTTCCAGTTTCGAGGCACACTACTTTTCTTACGCCAAGCTTTTGCATTAGGTCTTTATCATCTGTTTTTCCTAGCTGACTGCTTTTGGTTCTCAGTTGTCAGTACTGCACCTAATTCAAAATATTAGTTCTTTTTTCAAGCCCCGTCGTCATATTGCTTTGTGCTATTGTGGGTTAATCCAAGCGTGTGAGATTTGAGTAAAAATCTAGCAAACGTTTTTGTCATTTTGGGAGAGAGACGGTCGTACTGAAGATGATCGCTTATGGATAATGCATACACAGTTGAGAGCAAGAGTCTATTCAATGTAGATGATGAGAGTCTATTTAATCCAATAGTTTCCAATGGACAAACAGCACTAGTCTTAGCAAGCTGATCAACTGCATTCATAGCTGATTAGAGCAAAGACTATGGGTGGATTCCACTTCTTCTTTCAAATTGAAGGATTCTACTTAAGGGTGGAGGTGAGTATCCCACCATGAGAAGTCCTTTGCATCATAACAAGTAGATATTTTTATGGTAGCCGGCTAACATTAACGATTGGCGGATTAGGTGAGTATCCTATATGTGCTGCTCGAATAATAGCTAGCTAGGATGGTCTTTAGCAGCACCATCCATGTTCAGCTTCAGATGATCCTGTCTAGGAGGTCGCCACCGTACAGATCTGGTGTAGTGTGAGCGAGTGGAAGTATAATTAACATTTGTAAGGCATATATAATATCTATGGATTTTATGTAAAATGTCGGGGCACTTATTTTTGTTTTGAGATAAAGAATTTGATGCGGACTACTAGGATTTTTGTTTGCAGTCGATAAAAAATTTGATGCTGCCCGAATTTCGAACTCACTTTAATAAGATGATCATCCAAATAATACTCCCTCCGTCCTTAATTAGATGAGCTATTTGGTTTTAGTTTTGTCCACAAATAGATAGCTATTTCACTAACCAAGGGGATATTTCTAAAACTACCCTTTTAATTGATTATTTTTTCTATAAGAAATATGTATAATTTAATAGTCATGTTTATATTCGTTGCGTAGGTATTTTAAAATGTTATTCAACGGTATAAAGTTTATAAAAAACCATGGTATAGTTTAAGAGATAAATCGTTTCAAAATTTTACTAATTATTGCCCATAAGGGTATAATTGTAAAAAATACTTAAATATACTGAACTTTCCTCTTTGCCTTAAAATTTGTGCAAACTACAAGTAGCTCATCTAATTAGGGACGGAGGGAGTATTACCATTATTCTACAATGACGACAAATCACTTTAATAGTTTTGATGGCATTTCGTATCTCTTCTCGAGAAACAAGTGGGGTATTTCTTTGCAAAATTATGCTCAATTTCATATGTGGCAATTCCGCCAAGATATCTTCATTAGTTGGGGAAAAATCGCACGAGTCGGATTTTTTGAGGAACGATCGAGAAAGAGTTTGATTTGGTTAGACAATGTGTGGTTGGTAAGAAAGGATCGGTTTTTTTAGCAACGTACGGAATGTATCGTCAAATATTCAATATGATTCCACAAGATATATTTTCGTTCAAGTAACGAATTCTAGCCAATTGAAAGGATCTTCTGATCAATCCAGAGACCCTTTCAATTCGATTAGTAATGAGGATTTAGATATCACACATTGATCAATCAAAGAGAGATTCAACAACAAAAAGAAAGATCGATTCTTTGGGATCCTTCCTTTCTTCAAACGGAACGAACAGAGAGAAAATCAGACTGATTCCAGAAATGCCTTTCTGGATATTCCTCAATGTCCCGGATATTCACGGAACATGAGAAGCAGATGAATAATCATCTGCTTTCGGAAGAAATCGAAGCAATTCTTGGGAATTCTACAAAATCAATTCGGTCCTTTTTCTCCGACGGATGGTCGAACTTCATCTGGGTTCGAATCCTACTGAGAGGTCCACTAGAGATCATAAATTGTTTAAGAAAGAACAAGATGTTTCTTTTGTCCCTTCCAGACGATCGGAAAATAAAGAAATGGTTGATATATTCAAGATAATTACGTATTTACAAAATACCGTCTCAATTCATCCAATTTCATCGGATCCGGATGTGATATGGTTCTCGAAGGATGAACCGGATATGGACAGTTCAATAAAATTTCATTCTTGAACCAAAATCCATTTTTTTTTATTTCATCTATTCCATGACCGAAACAGGGGGTACATGTTACACCGCGATTTTGAATCAGAAGAGAGATTTCAAGAAATGGCAGATCTATTCACTCTATCAATAATTGAGCCATATCTGGTGTATCTAGGGCTGCACATGGGTTGGGTTGGGTCGGTTTTGGCCTCACCCACCACCCAACCCACTGATGGCGGGTAATAGGAGTTGTCACCCGCAACCAACCCAACATCACAACGGGTCGGTTTTCACCCGACCCACATTATGGCGGGTTGGATCGGGTGGGTGGTGGGTATACCCGTATAAAACCCTTATGTTCTAATTCTTTCCTGAAAATGTAAAGAAAGAGAAAACAAAACCCTATAAACTTTCCAAAAGATAAAATGAAGATTCAATAATGGTTTCTTTCTACTGGAAATACAGAGACAAGTATTAATAACATGCTTTAAAAAATAGAGATGCTCATAGCTCATCATCACGGATCTAATTCCTATGCAGAGAACACCAACACAAATACAAAAATACACTATTTTCATGACCCATCTTCTAATTTTCTTCAATTCCCATCAATCCCTAAATCTATTCTTCAAGAACACAAACCCAAACTCCAATTTCATACCCACCATCTATAATTGATTCGTTCTCAACAATTTCACCCCAAATTTCATCTAATAGTACTCGTATCACCACCACTCTGCTATCAAATCCTATAAACATCAACAATTTCTCAGATTTAATTTGATTCTCTCTGTCAAACTTGCCTAAAATTTGCCACATCTTGCTGTAAGCTCGAATCATCATACCAAAACTCCACTCTTCCAGTCCAGAATCGATTGTTAGCAACAGTTTCTTTTTATCTCTCCGGAAAATTGATGAAAACAAATAAAAGCGAAGAAGAGAAAGTGAGGCTGTGAATGGAGGAGAGAGAGAAAAAAGATTAGGGTTAATAGTTAGGTTAGATTATTGAGTTATATATGAGAATTGACGGCTAGATTAGTGGTTGGGAGATCTAAGGGTTAAGGTTGGCGGGTGGTGGGTTGGGTTGGGTGACAGAAGTTGTTACCCGCACCCAACCCAACATACGGTGGGTTTTGATGTTGTCACCCATAGTCGACCCGCGGCCAGGCGGGTTGGGTTGGGTGCGGGTATTTTTTGGCGGGTGCGGGTTGGGTTGGTGGGTTGGGTCGGTTTTGTGCAGCCCTAGGTGTATCATAAGGGATTTTCCTTTTCTATTGATTACTACGGGTTGGATAAAAAAAAATTTATTGAATGAGGTATTCAACTCCAGGGATGAATCGAAAAAGAAATCTTTCTTGGTTCTACCTCCTATTTTTGATGAAGAGAATGAATTTTTTTATCGAAGGATCAGAAAAACATCGGTCTGGATCTCCTGCGGGAGTGACTTGGAAGATCCAAAACCAAAAATAGTGGTAATTGCTAGCAACAACATAATAGAGGATGTCAATCAATATAAATTGGTCCGAAATATGATTAAAATCCAATATATCACCTATGGGTACATAAGAAATGTATCGAATCGATTCTTTTATGGAATTCAAAGGGATCAAATAGGAAATGATACGCTGAATCATAGAACTATGATGAAATATACGATCAACCAACATTTATCGAATTTGAAAAAGAGTCAAAAGAAATGGTTCGATCCTCTTATTTCTCGAACCGAGAGATCCATGAATCGGGGTCCTAATGCATATATATACAAATGGCCCAACGGGAGCAAGAATTTCCAGGAACATTTGGAACATTTCGTTTCTGAGCAGAGGAGCCGTTTTCAAGTAGTGTTCGGTCGATTACGTATTAATTAATATTCGATTGATTGGTCCGAGGTTATCGACAAACAAGATTTGTCCAAGTCATTTCTCTTTTTGTCCAAGTCACTTCTCTTTTTTTCCAAGTCAATTCCTTTTTTCTTTGTGAGTATCGGGAATATCCCATTCATAGGTCTGAGATCCACATCTATGAATTGAAAGGGCCAAATGATAAACTCTGCAATCAATTGTTAGAATCAATAGGTGTTCAAATCGTTCATTTGAATAAATTGAAACCCTTCTTATTGGATAATCGTGATACTTCCAAAAAATCAAAATTCTTGATCAATGGAGGAACAATATCACCGTTTTTATTCAATAAGATACCAAAGTGGATGATTGACTCATTTCATAATAGAAATAATTGCAGGAAAGACTTTGATAACACCGATTCCTATTTCTCAATGATATCCCACGATCGAGACAATTGGCTGAATCCCGTGAAACCATTTCATAGAAATTCATTGATTTCTTCTTTTTATAAAGCAAATCGACTTCGATTCTTGAATAATCCACATCACTTCTGGTTTGACTGTAACATAAGATTCCCTTTTTATGTGGAAAAGGCCCATATCAATAATTATGATCTTACGTATGGACAATTCCTCAATATCTTGTTCATTCGCAACAACATTTTTTTCTTTGTGCGTCGGTCCAAAAAAACATGTTTTTTTGGAGAGAGATACTATTTCATCAATTGAGTCACAGGTGTCTAACATATTCATACCTAACGATTTTCCACAAAGTGGTGACGAAAGGTATAACTTGTACAAATCTTTCCATTTTCCAATTCGATTCGATCCATTCGTTCGTAGAGCTATTTACTCGATCCCAGACATTTCTGGAACACCTCTAACAGAGGGACAAATAGTCAATTTTAAAATAACTTATTGTCAACCTCTTTCATATATGAATCTCTCTGATTCAGAAGGGAAGAACTTGCATCAGTATCTCTATTTCAATTCAAACATGGGTTTGATTCACACTCCATGTTCTGATATTTACCATCCGAAAAGAGGAAAAAACAGAGTCTTTGTCTAAAGAAATGCGTTAAGAAATGGCAGATGTATAGAACCCTTCAACGAGATAGTGCTTTTTCAAATCTCTCAAAATGGAATCTGTCACAAACATATATGCCATGGTTCCTTACTTGGGCAGGGTGCAAATATCTAAATTTCACCCTTTTAGATACTTTTTCAGACATATTGCCGATACTAAGTAGCAGTCAAAAATTTGTATCCGTTTTTCATGATATTACGCATGGATCAGATACATCATGGCCAATTCCTCAGAAAAAATTATGGGTGATTCTTCCACAATGGAATCCGATAAGTGAGATTTCGAGTAAGTGTTTACATAATCTTCTTCTGTCCGAAGGAATGATTCATCGAAATAATGAGTTACCCGTTCCATTGATATGGTTACATCTGAGATCACCAAATGCTCGGGAGTTCCTCTATTCAATCCTTTTGCTTCTTCTTGTTGTTGGATATCTCGTTCGTACACATCTTCTCTTTGTTTCCGGGCGTCTAGTGAGTTACATAAAGAGTTCGAAAAGATCAAATCTTTGATGATTCCATCATACATGATTGAGTTGCGAAAACTTAAGGATATGTATCCTACATCCGAACCGAACTCTTTTCGGTTAAATAATCTCTTTCTAGTTTCTCCGGAACAATTAGGAGATTCTCTAGAAGACATACGGGTTCTCGCTTTCCGGTGGCAACATGCTATTGGGTGGTGGTCCCACTTATGGGGTCAAATCAATACGTTCTAAGAAGAAATATTTGAATATCAATCTCATAGATATCATAAGTATCATACCAAATCCCATCAATCAAATCACTTTTTCGAGAAATACGAGATGTCTAAGTCGTACAAGTAAAGAGATCTATTCATTGATAAGAAAAAGAAAAAACGTGAACATTGATTGGATTGATGATAAAATAGAATCCCGAGACGTGAATGGTGATTCGATTGATGATGAAGAAAGAGAATTCGGGTTTAGTTCTCCACCTTAACGACAAAAAAAGGATTGATCAAATTCTATTGAGTCCGACTCATAGTGATCATTTATCAAAGAATGACTCGGTTATCAAATGGTTGAACAACCGGGATCAATTTACTTACGATACTTAGTTGACATTCATAAAAAAAATCTAATGAATTATGAGTTCAATAGATCCTGTTTAGCAGAAAGACGGATATTCCTTGCTCATTATCAGACAATCACTTATTCACAAACCTCGTGTGGGGCTAATAGTTTTCATTTCCCATCTCATGGAAAACCCTTTTCTCTCCGCTTAGCCCTATCCTCGTCTAGGGGTATTTTAGTGATAGGTTCTATAGGAACTGGACGATCCTATTTGGTTCAAAGAAAAAAATCACTTAGTTTTTTTTTTTGCAAAAGATGCGGAAGGCTGTCATTGGAAGAAGAAAAATTTTTTTTTAAGAGAGTCATCACTGCTCTTAGGGAAAGAAAATCAACTCTTGCGCATTCTTATTTCAGTTTGACTTGGCGAAAGAAATTTAAGAGAGCTTGTTTCAGCTAAGTTCATGATCAGCATCCAAGTACTCAAGGTTAGAAATCAAATTTTGTAAGAACAACTTTTCGGCCAAAGGAAATTTTGGTGAGAAGTCTTCCACTTATTTTATTTACTTTATTGTTCCAAATGGAAAGACTTTAGGCTCTCGTTGCCACCCCACACGAGCCCAGGCCCCGACGACCTGAGGGCTTTGATTTCCCACGAACTTTAGGTTTTTGTGTTTTTTTCATACCAAGTACTGACCATATATAGTATAGGCTTCCGACTCACATAAAAATATGTTAGACCCAAAATCATGACGCCCCCTGTCGCAAAATTAAAGAGACCAATGATTATACGTTGACATAATTTTCTCTGAGAATTTCTACCAAGAGCGAATCCTTAGAGCAACTGTAGTGGGCAACTAAACACATTTATTTGGTAAAAAAACCAGGGCATAATGACGGACCATCGACCAAATCCCAGACCATCGACTAAATCCCAGACTATATTTGGTCTGGGACCAAGACCAAACCCAAATTTTTAGTCGAGCGAACGTATAATTAACGCCCCACACCAGGCGAACGTATAGTTAACGCCCCACACCAGGCGATAACTATATATTCGCCCGGCTATTTTATTTTATTTTTAATATGTTGGGGCGGGCATTATACCTTCGCCCCATCATTTGATATTTGTTTTCTTGAATGGGGCGGGCATTATACCTCCGCCCCATAAACTTTTTTTTGTTTTTTGTTTTTTCCCAAGCACGTGAACAGGATCTCGCTCCATCGGGCGAACTTATAATGCACGCTCCACCATCGGGCGAACTTATAATGTACGCTCCACCATCGGGCGAACTTATAATTTACGCCCCACCAAATTTAGTCTTCTGCCCGTAGTGTCACAGCACGGACTAAACCCAAATTTTGGTCTTTTTTTCCCTCTTTGGTCTTTGGTTATGCTCGCACCACTGCAGTTGTTGTCAGGATGGTAAAGACCGAAAGTGGGTCTCCGTCCGAAAATTTTTCGGAAACACAGTTTTGGGATATCTAGTATTTTCCTAAAACAAATATCATTTTCCCTCTAAATTTCTCGCCGGAGGAAATCCAATCACCCCCCTCCAAAAGAATTTTCATAAATAAAATAGGGTAATTAGAGAACCCTTTGATTCTAGTGTCAATTGATATCACCTCCTCTTTATTCCGAGAGGAAATTTAATGATCCTCCTCGAAAAGCAAGTTGATAAATAAAATAATGACCCTTAGATTCTGGTGTGAATTGGCATTTAAGTATGGCTATTCTACTACTAAAACTTTGTTTTTTCCAACCATTTTACAGTGGGAAAGCAAAGCATTGGCTGAAATTTTTGAAAAGAACAAAGGCAGGCCATCACAGTCAAGTCAAAGTACTCGAGTGCTCTTGCGTCTTGTCAAGTAGCAGGTTTTGGGACTTTAAGTCAAGGTGGATTGCAATGATGAAAAAAGATAATTCGTACCCTGAGTCTGCAGTATTGGACAACCTATGACGGGAAACATTGAAGACATGATGGCTGACTTGCAGTGGTAGTTGTACTAGTAGGGTCGCCGTGGCTGGTCTATCAAAACCCACGATCATGCCCACAGTTTCAGAGTCCGAGCTGGAAAACGCCATGCATTTTGGTGTTCTTTTGTTTAATCCATTAAGCCTTTTACTCTTTCTTCCAACTCATAATTTTACATTCACGGCAATAAAACTCAAGTCTCTTGACTCTCTTCACAACAAAACTCACAAGGAGTCTACGGAGCTCTTCTCAAATTTATACAAAGCATAAAAATCATAAAATTTTAGATATCCTTGTGATTGCCCCCAATTGGATTTTGATAAAATAACCATGCATGATTGGCCTAGATTATCCTCCCTCCGTCCCTATTATATAGGCGGAGTTTAAAACTTTTGTAGTACCCTTAGATAGGTGAAGCTCCACTTCCAAAGTTGTTTTTTCCACATACACCCCTATTAATGATGCATGGGTATCAAACAATCTATCTTTAAATGTGAGATACAGATATATAAAATAATATTTATATTAGAACAAGGTAAGGATAAATTTGGAAAGTAAAAGGAAATATATGAAAACTAAGTATTTTCTTATTCTAAGAGAATACCACTTCTCCGCCTATATAATAGGTACTATGATCTTCATAATATACTAATACTAGGTTCACCAAACAAAAAATAATAATATGGTTTAGAAGTATAAAATTACATTCAAATATCGAAATTTTACGGTAAAAAAAGAACTTCACATATAAGAAATTGGTAATGGTGAGAACACGTATAGTAATAGAGATGAATATCAGATTTTTCGTAATACTTTATCAAGACCATCTTATATTCGGGCGTCCTAATTAATTGATCAAGAAAGCCATACTTGGGATAGACCCATACCAGTAGTTGTAGGTGAAGATTCTTTTTAGAAGATACCTCACTACCTTATTCATGCAAACAGAAATGTAGAAATTAGGTGGACTTTTAGCTAACAACACTCTGGAGCTCCAAAATTAGACGTGAGCAAAAGCTTCAATGATCAAAATACAGCAGCAATTTCAAATACTCAACATGATCCAAAGGTATCCAAAGGCATCCTACACAACCCACAAATCGTAGTGTACGCTATTATAAGAAGTCCCAGTAAGTAATGTATAAATCACTACTCGGGGTTTTCCCATAACTAGCAACACAAACTAGAACTTTACCACGTTTTAGCTACCAATTTATAAGTTCCACAGAGGTATCTGCATCTGCTATCAAGATAACTTACATTGCAGAAAGGACCACTCGATCATCGAGCTAGTATACTAGATAGCGGTATGAATTGGAAGAATTTCTGAACTCACTCTTAGTCATCAACACATTCATCAAAGATTAATCTAACCAAACACAAGTCATGAGAAACGGAATATAACAAATTGCAGGTCAGGTCCTTATCACCTAGCCTAGTAAGACAAGCACTAAAGTGATTAATCAGTAACGGTTTTACATACTTAATTTAACACTACATACGGCGTACATTCATAAGCAATTCTTCATCATAATCTTACATTACCGGTTTGAGCAGTCCTATTGTATCACACAGGTTTTGAACAGCCAGAAACCCAACTATTCGTACACCAGGTCACCAATCCTCGGAATCGGAATCGGAATCGGATACAGTATACTCGTACCTTGGAACAGGATTACGAAGAAGTTGGTCTTCCCTTTCCTTTAACTGTAATTAAGAGACAAGTAGGAAAATTAGAGCACATAATGGAAAGGCTATACTATATAAACCAGAGAGTGTAGTATATATTCTACCAGGGGGGCATATTTTTCATGAAGAAACTTGACGCCATAACGCAGTATAGTGGTGTTTTGTGAAGTAATGACACAAACTGCCCAAGAAAAATTCTCATTAAATGTTGAGCACATAAACACCTACACTCACGGAAATACAAGAGGGCGTGCTTGAAGAGACACAAGAGAGAATATATACCATGAACTGTCTCAACTGCCTGTCCTTTCACTTCATTGCAAAAAGCAGCAGAATAAACAGCTGTTAGTGCGACATCTACCGCCTCATCTATTGACATCTGCTTTTTGAATCTAGGCAGATGAAAAAGATAAATAAATGAACAATAGATACTTTCCTTGTCTGACTTCTGGAGAAAGCCGGTAATTCCGAAACTACTGGACAATAAATCAACTAAACATTAAGCCGACCGAGAACAAGATAAATAAGTGAAATCTTACAGCCAATCAAGGACGGACTGCGAATAAATTGATCCTAATCCAGTGGCATAGGCATCCGTTTTAACAGACCCACTTGTGGTTGCATAAAATAAACAAGGACGCAAATTCCTCTCCTGAAATGACAAGAAAAACAAAATTTAAATAGTAATTCAGATTTTTTTTTTAAATGCACCGCAAAGGCTAATATTAACAAAATAATCAAATACAAGGTACAACATCAATGGAGGGTAACTAGAAACAAGTTGTGCCCCGCACCTTTCTGAATGGAAAGACCTAATCTATAAAACAAAGAGTTGCCTATTTTATGATTAGGATCATAATTGGAAATACAATTTCTCAATCTTTTCAATAAAACCACGGTGTCTTTTCAATTTCTCAATCTATTATTATTATTATTATTGTTAAGGTAGGGGATACTAGTACCTCATCCAAATCCAGGCCAACAGCAAGAAATTCTATTAAATTCTCATTTTTCATTTGATCGCTAAATTTGGGAACAAATTGAGCCGCCTTTTTCACCGTAAGCGTTGGGCTACCTTCTGCTTTCAATTCCTTAATCTTTCCGGTCAAAGCCTGTAGAGCTTTCTCTGCTAACGCAGGTTGTTCTCCAGTCATTGCACATACCAAGATATCATCATGGTTTCCTGTATGAAGAATAATATGACATTTCAAGACATTGGATGGGCACATACAAATTCAAAACCTCTACCCCAATAATCAACCAAGCTAAAATGAAGTAGTTTTGAATACAGCATCCACCTCAAAGCCCAAAACTAAGACATAGTTAGATAGATCTAATCTTTCAGTATGCATTATTAATTCCCAATTTTTTACAACCTATATGGCACCCTGTGATCGACAATTCACAGATGGAATAACATAATAAGATACACAACAAGATGACTTACTGAATAGATGGAATGCATCCAGACGGTGTGCTGCCAAAACTACTGCATCTTCTACACGCAAACCCACGGCTCGATCCCATTCTCTAACAACAGAGGAGCCAATTTGATTTGCTACACTGTCTACAAGCTGAGAAACCCATACTTGATCATATTTCAGTTTCAATAAAAAAGCACCAACCACAAATTATGTAAAAACAATAAATTTAGATTTGACAATAAAACCGACACTGTGGCAAATTGATCCTACAATCTATACTAATAATCGGGAAAAAAACACATACATCATCACAGAGTATCGTCATAGAATCTCTTCCGAAAATACACTTCCCAGCATCCCTTAAAACTACAAAACAAACAAGAAATACACACAACCATGAGAAAATTGTTAAAACCAAATCGGGAACCGAATCAAATTAAAAATCAAATCGATTCACCTTTCTCTTCTTTGAAGCAGGCATCACCATGATCATCAGAAGTCGTAGCGTTCGACATGATTTTCGGGGGAAAAAAGAACACCTTCCAGCAGAGATCGGCGGAACTAATCAAATGAAGAAAACCCTCAATACTGTGATGAAGAAACCTAACTCAAGTCGGTCAGTTTCCAACCACACAAACAAAAAAATATTCTTATTTATATCAAAAGTGAAATCCTACTATTACATGGGGATCAAATTATGTTAAGGGCTGACTGAACTACACATGGAGAGGAGATTTTTAGATGTTGACCACATCCAACGACTTACGACGCATAGAGATTAGAGAGTATTATCACCGTGCCTTGCTTTAAGTCAACCTAAAAGGAACAGATAAAATTGGAAGGTTAAGCTCAATTTTCATCTTCATTTTCAATGAATATTAGGAACTTTTTCTAATGTTGGTTAAGTAAGTATTTAATGGTTATAATATGGTTTAATGAATGAAAGAATTAATACATTTCAAGTGTAAAATTTCATAAAAAGAAAACAAAAAGCTCCTCATTCCCGTTCTACTCTAACTAATTCTGTTTTTGATTTTCATTCAATATATAATAACTCTAATCACCAATTTAATTAGTTCATTAAATTAATTTATTTTTATACAAATTGATCGAGAGCATTATTGTGATTCGCTAAATTAGTAGGATTAATCCATTCTTCTTTTTCATTTAACTTTTACTTGCCCCCAAGTACACTCCAACTAACTGGTTTTCTTGTTTATATCTCAATCCTTTATTATTCTTGCAATGGACCCTCACTGAAAACCCTAGCTTACTTTTATGTGGATCCACCATGAGGATTTAAAGCTGAACATATAAGACAGATTCGTGGTGGGATCCACTCATACCCCACTCCACATCCCAATGCTGAAAAGCATAGCCGGGACCGTCGGATCCCCTGCAGTGCACTCCTTCGGTGAGTGTATCATTATAAGATACGATGATCGAGTGTAGCGAGAATTTAGATAGTCCATTCCATCAAGATATAGATCCCTGACTGATGAAACGAAGATCAAGATGGAAACCCCATCAACGGTACAGTCAGAGAAACCCTAACGTGTGTATCAAAATGACAATACAACAAAACACTCAGTAACACGTGTCAGTATACCGAGGCTGCTGATTTTTTTTCTTCTGCTATTTCCTCTCTGTCTATGTCTTTTCCAATTTCTATTCTCAGCTATGGCTTCTGAGTCTCAATAAAAGAGAAAAAAGGAAGACCAACACAAAAATTGAATTATTCCCCAAAACAAAAAAAACAAAAAAAAAAAACTCGCCCGATTTAACTCAGACCTAACTCTCACCCTCTCTACATCAATCTGTAAATCTCTGATCTCTACTACATTTCTTCTTCTTTCTCTGAATCCCATTTTCTGCTTTCATTTTTCAGAAATTTCTAGTAAAAATGGAGAGTAGTAGTGGAAGGAAAAGACGATACGAAGAAGTAGAAGAAGTTCACAAGGTTTACAAGTTCAGAGTGTTATTACCGAATGGAGTCACTGTGGTACTAACTCTTAACCAGTCAAAAGACGAGATGAGTGTTGAGAAGTTTATAAAACTTGTTAGGAGAGAATACATGAGGGGTCTGAAAGAGAGTGAAGATGGTAGTGATGAAACTGTGAAGAAGAAATCGAAGAGAAAAATCGATTGGATGAATCAAGAGTTGTATATACAAGATGATGCTGATGATTATAAGTGGAGAGATAAGGTCTGTTTTGAACGGTATGAGCAGAACCAGTGCTATCTATTAAGACTCAATGTAAGTGTTTTTTTAGGGTTGATTTTTGTTTTGTTTGTTCTGTATTTGAGATTTGGTATTAAGATTTTCATGATTTTGGGTTGATTTTTGTGGTTTGGTGTAGGTTGAACAAGCGAATCCAGTAAAGAAATCTAAGGTAAGAAATTGTTTTCTCAATTTGCTTTCAATAGTCAAAATCAACAAATTGAATTTGAGGTAACAAATTGTAAAATCTTGGCATACTCAGATGAAGCATGTCAACTTGAGAGAAGTGCTTGAATTAGCACGATTGGGCTTGTAACTCGGTTTTTGCAACAAAATGGACAATCGTCCAACCAACAGATTGATCATTGTGGTTGTTGGTTATGTAGTTTTGTTTGGTCAATTAGTGTTGGCAATGTAGATGAGTGGGTGACATTTATTGCCCTTTTGAGATGCTTGTATCGTATATCTTAGTATGACTTATGCCTGACATTTGATGCCTTCTCTTTTGCCTCTCATTCGAGGTCTTTCCTCTTCTATCTTCATTACCTTACCAAACCAAACCCAATGAATCATTGCTCAACAAACTCCACTTGATAATTTCTTATCTCTTTTGTGTGTTGCAGAATGATGAGCTTACAGCAGCCAAGACTCGCGGCCCCTTGGAGTTTAAGGTTTGATTTCTTAGGCTTAAATTCTACTTCGTATCAGTTAAACTGCCCGGCTTGTTTGAGGCTTCCTATTAGCCTCAAACATCCTCACAACTTACTGACCTTTATGCATATTTTCGTCTTCCCATTTTCAGTGAGAAGTCTTCTTGTTCTCAGTGAGACTGCCTGGTTTGTTTGAGGCTTCCTATCAGCCTCAAATATCCCCACAACTTACTGATCTTTATGCATATTTTCTTATTCCCATCCTCATTTTTATATTTCATTTAGTTGGCTAGGAAACTCAAAGGTTCTGTTGCACTCATTTAGGTCAATGGTGAAGATCCAGCAACAATCCTTGGTGGAGAGATGGACATTACGAACATGCATTCCTTCGATGGTAAGGAAGTCATTTTTGACTCTCATTCTATTTTTCTTCTAATATTGTTTTGTTCGATTCGTTTGTTTTCTTATGCACCTCTTCGTATCTCTTCCAATGGCTTATGTTAGAGAGTTTCTTGGCTTATTATACGTGTCCTGGTGGGTAACATTATATTCTTTTTATGGAAATGCTCTGGGACTGGAATATTTCACCCCCATATAAACATCTTACATATTGATCATACTACTCTAGTACGTGGAAGCTGCAGAAATTGTAATGTTTTAGCGATTCTTATTCTTGTTGTATTGTATTACTCGAGAATGGGTTTGGCATCAGATTTTTGACATTCGTCCTCGTTTATTATAGAAGAAACCATCACCGGCACCACTGCTGGTGCTTTCCGCTATGACGCTGGGATGGTAGTAGCTGCTGATTGCAGAGGCACTTCTGAAAACACCATAAGTAAGAAATGTCCAACTTTTTTTAAAGTTTTTTGTCCAAAAGTTTCCTAGTTTCAATAACCGTTTCTTGTTTTTGTTGTTGCAGAGAGTAATGTTAAGCATAAGATAAAAATGGTTGGCACCACTAGAGCCGTTGTCATGGCTGGAAATGCTAAGGTTGCTAAAAACATTGCTAACATACTGGATAGGCAGGTAATTTGTTTTATCAGTGAATATTTACTTCAAACTGATAGTATTATCTATTTTTTATTTTATGCGAAAGTGAAGTTTTATTGATCATTGAGGTTCAATCGGGGGAATATCCCTCATGTCCTCATCAAGCTTAGTACAAATAAAGTTAGGTGCTGTGTTCTGCCATACTTCAGACACCCTATATTTCCTAGAGTGTTTAGCTAATAAGTTTACAACATTGTTACACTCTCTTATTACATGCCTCACTTTCCAACGTCTGATACTCTTAAGATAGAATCACATCTTTAATAATCGGTAAATGTTCCCATTTTATACTTGTGTCAGCACCATTGATTCCCGCTGCTACATTGGCCAAGGAAAAACAAAGAACTAACTTCTTTATTGTTTTGTTTTCATATATTAGTTGAGTGATGTTGAAGAAGGAAACGGGGACTTAGAGACTGTTGAGCAGTCTTCGGAGTATATCCGTGAATACTTTTTACCTCCTAGACAAAAAGCAGATGTGGAATTGTTGGTGGCCGGATGGGATAGCTTGCAAAAGGTGTAGTATGATATCACCTACAAACTATTAACTACTGCATTTGATTTTTAATAATGATTTGATCTGTCCTTCCATTTACTTAAATGGTATCCTGGTAAAGGTTATGTTAGATTTCCAACAGAACCCCAAAATAGTTGACAAAAGTTGTTTTTTTTCTAAAGGAGGGTTCACCAGTTGCGTGGTATTCAAATAACACGTTCAATCATGTGGTGGAGGAGTACAAAATTATAGGTTGTGGGCGTAATTATGGTTATATACTTGTGGAAGAGTAAGTAATTTTGCTCCCTGGAGTTTGCTTATAAAAGAAGTAATTTTCCTTTTCTGATCTGCCTGAAAATTAAAATATGAATTTATGTATCTTTATATGTTTACAGTAAGAAGATAGCATCCAATACGAAGTATACATACGAAATGACAAAAGACGAGGTGGTGAAAATTGCTGAACAAGCAGTCTTGAAAGGTGCAATAAATTCCTGGAGAACAGGAGGTGCATTGGACCGTAAGTGTTTTTTTACCTGATAATTTTACTGTCAGTATTTATTAGGATTCAAATCTCTGATTACAAAGTTTTTTTTTTTTTTTTTGTAGTTTGGATATTGGAAGATGGAGGGGAGATAATACCGCAAGAAAGGCAATTAATGTCTGATGTGGCGTTAAAATACAATGTTCCAATAGAAGATCTTAGACAACATCCTCGCGTAGTAGTTCCAGGAGTATAGAGTTTTTTCTGAAGAGCAGTATAGTGTAGTACTATAATTTTGTCGTTATTACTTCTTGTTCTTGGATTAATCAGAAATCCTTGACTGATTTCTTACTGGATTTTTTTTCTTTTTTTTTTTTTTGGAAAGGAGAGTTCTATAGGGTTTCAATTTGATTTTGTTAATTATGAATTTCAATCCAGGAGAGAAGATGAATACAATGAAATATAGAGATTAGAACTTGATTGAGGGACTCATAAACTAAAAACACTAGAGAGTGTGGTTTATCACCAACTGTCTGACATAAGCTAGATTTTCACCTTAATTTAAGATCATATTAAAACTCTAAACCAACACTGCCTTGTGGTCAACTTAATAACAGATCACAGATACACTAGTCTGGCGTCATACATACTAACATTCTTCGTCATAATCTTACATTATCGAAACGTATAACTGGATAACAGTCTCCACAGTATTACACAGGTTTGAAAGGAAGGCTATATTAATTACTTACCACAGAACTTAGTATATGATCCTAGGGGCCAATATTTTGCATGTAGGTCCTCGATGGCATTAGCATGATCTTAACAACACATTCTTCCTAATCTCTCGGGAGTATAAGACAATGGTAGGTCACCCAAGGCATTCTGAAAGTTGAAGGATGTAGATAGCATGGCTTCAGAACTTGGAGAAACATCATTCAGGAGCTTGGAGTAAAATATTCATCACGACTTCCCCAAGGCAAAATAGGTTTAGGGATCATCCACATAATATATCCTGAAGAGTGACATGGATTAAAACTCTGTTCTCTGAAACAATGAAGGAAAAGAGCTAGATTGAAGTATACAATTATGACCAATTTTTATGTCCTTTCACCGATTTGAAAAAGGTATGTCTGAGTAAGTTCAAACCCAACTTCACCATATTAGCCTAGCCAGATATGAAAAGATATCGTAGTGCAATATGTATGTATGTATAATTTCTTGAACCGGGCCAATCAGGACAGCTTGTAAGTAGAAATAACGATATTCAGTTGTGTGATCCTATGCTGCAGTAAGTATGCTAGCTTCAATGAGGCCACCTGCCATACAAGTGAGTGAACAGATATCTTATTGTGCAACGGAAGCCGGGAGGGGGCATAAAGCCTATCCAATTCGTGCATATATTGGTTGCTATCCCAAGAGAATGTGAATGTTCGAGAGCTAATCAACCATGATTTCAATTAGCAAGATTCTAGAAGGGGTGAAAAATCATACCTACAAATAACCCCAAGGAAGATAGCAGGTAAAACTTGAGCCCAAACCAAATCCAGGCTAGTTACATGGTGTACATAGCTTTATTCCCATTCAGAGAATGCAGAGAAGAGTATTTCACAATCTCTGCTGTACACCTCCTGAAGTCACCCACCCGTGCGACATTACTTCAGTACATAACAGAACTACAGAAGACAATAATGGGTAACAACTCTGAGAGTTCGTCAGGCTCTAACCTTATCAATGAACAAGAAAGGTCAACCAATTGGCAGAATGCATGTAAAGAAGCAGTCAGGAATAATGTGAATTAACTCCCTTTCTATGAAGGATCAACAGCAGATGATGAACCCCGGAACGCTGGTTTTCAAGGATAAAGAGGTAGTGCAGCTGTCTCTCCCTGATCTGTCTGCCCCATTTAGAGCCTGAAGATTGACCACCATGGAAAAGGAAAGGTCAGATCACCGGAAGGGAGGCTTACACTTAGAAACATATATTTAAAAGGAATTCATATCGTTAGTATAACTAAAAGAGCAGTAGTCAGAGGAATTAGTACGAAGGTTCATGATTGAATACTTTAAAGTAAGGGCATTTCCCATAGTGGACTCATCTTTCTCCATATTCTGTTTCCCTAGGTTTTCTCCAGTGGCTGGGGACAGCAGTAGTCATGAGTTGTGGATGTGCAAATTAACTTCAATCTCACGTTTACTTGTAACAACACGATAATACCAATAGGAGCCTCAAGTATCAAATCACTACTCCCTCTCAAATAGCTCTACTAAATGAGATTAGGCACAGAAAACATGATAGCATCTTCTATTGAAGACCATGTACTATTGGATGCATAGACAGAAAAACAAATCCGAATATGTCCAGATTTGCATAACCTAATGAAGTTAATATTGTATCAACGCATGCAAGCAGCCTAATCCATCAACCATATTAGTAAACCAGAAAGCTACCATTGCAACAGATGTACTTCTGTTGGGCGATAGAGAACTGCCATCCTTGGATTCAAAGGCAAAGTTGGATCAGTCATGTCCATCGCAAGATTTATGTTGAGGCTTCAATCTAATCATTCGAGGTAACATGATTGTCTGGTTCTGTTGTATGCATCTGAAAGAAAGTTCCAGTAGGCTCGTACTCAAAACGTTGCAGCATTCAGGAAGTGTCAAGGGTAAGTTCTGTCATCTTCACCTGAAAGAGGAAAATGTAATTACAGCGATTCAACCTTTCAACTGTACAAAAGAAATGTTTCTGCCACACAAAAGTAGACGCATTCCTTTCTTGATGGTGTTTATGAACATTCAATGTGTAAACATAAGTTAGTATACCTCATTACGATGATAACTCGGCAATCATGCACCGTGCAACTTTAGAACCCTCTTTGCACGAGGGACATATGGTAGTGAGGTTGGAATGGATAACCGTCAAATTTAGCACAATATCTCAAAGGCTTGGCATCCATAAAAGTTGTAGCAGTATCAGACTTCAAATAGAAGCGGACAATTTCTTGCAAAACTAGTTTCCATTCTCCGAATTAGTCTCCTGGAGAAAAAACATCATTACTAAGAGACACAACTTGAATTCAATACTTGACATTCAACATTACATGGTTACTAAATCCCATGAATAGAAAAAATTAGATTAAAGAACACACACAGATTATGTGGAAACATCCCTTATATACTGATTACTGACTATTGTGTTTTGCTAGTATGAACGGTTAGTAGAATTCCACAGTAAGCCAAAATAGTAAGTAAATCCATCTTAAGATAGAATTTCAATTTGCTGCCTTGGATACAGATGTAGGTTAAGTTTATATAACCTTGAAGTTGAAACCTAGTGCTAAAAACCAAAATTCACTTATTACTCAAAATCCTCAAAATAACTCAACAGATATATACTTGTGCTTCTCACGTTTTGTGCATACTTGAGCATTGAAAAATTAAAACTGAACAGATTAAACCAAAATTCGACCCTTGATTCTCACCAAATCCTCAAAACCCCCAATTCCAAACTACACACATACTCCCAATCCCCTATCAAGATCCAATTAATTTTTAATCAAAATTATAAGATACGGAGACAAAATATAAATATTAAAAAAAAAAAAATTCAAATGAATTTACACTAATTCAAAGAATCACCTTGAAAGTAGATCTGCAGTCATCAACAAGAGCCTTTAACCTCTTAACAAGAACCTTAACAGTCGACTCAAAATCAAAGCAACGCCTAAAAATACCATGCAGACAACCTCAATTCCTTAAACTCCTCACTCCTTTACTCAAATTAATCGAGCAAATTCAAAATAAGCTCTATTTTTTTCAATTTTTTTGTTTTTAATCAAGAGAGCTCTGTGAAAACGGGTCTTCTATTGAGGTCAGCGCTGACTTGAAAAGGAAACTACATCTTAACCATTCATTATTTCATAGAGTTCTGTAATATAATTACATCTAACGACGTATCTCTTTTAATCTTCGATGTTACCACATATAAATATAAGGGGTGAGGAATTGATTTGGGAATTTAGGTTTGGGCAAACAAGGAAGAGAAACACAAAAGAAATCACTCAGAAAGAAATATGAGGAAGGCGATGACCGGCACGGCATCCGTTGCCATGCACTTCAACGGTGGAGCTGTTATTGCTGCTAATCGCAGAGGAACGGTTGATAGCGATACTGATTTCTATGGATATTGTTGTAAAGACAAAGTGGTTCCCGTTGAACTAGTAATATTGGGAACTACTAGAGCAGCTACACTAGCAGGATCCAGTGGTAAAAATCTCCGCTTGCTTCAGGAAGCAATACTTGATAAGGTAATTTTTTTCTTTTTATTTTTACATTTATTTGGGGCTTGAATTTGATTTTAATTTGCATAATTAGTAGACTTCTCCTCTTTGAAGAGCATTGGATATGTCTGGAATTTCACTAGTTAGCTAATACATATAGGCTAAAACACCAATTTTTTCATTGTGGAATTTCATGTTTTATCCTGCGTTGTTTCTATTTAATCTACAAATATGAGATCTGAATGTATAACAATAATAATAATAATAATAATACTAAAGCAGAAGAAGGTGAGGAGCTCAAAGGGTAGGGCTGTCAATGGATATTCGATATCCGGTATCCGTTTCCGAATATCAGGATTCCGTTAGGTTAATATCCGACATAACGGTTATCCGATAACCTTAACGTAACGGATATCCGTTTATTAACATAACGGTACCGGTTAAGGGAGTTTCCGTTAGGTTAATATCCGATACCGTTAGTGTATAACTATATCATAAAATTTTCGGAAATTTTCGATACCTAATACCCTTTAGGTTTACTCTTTAGCCATTTGATTACGTCTCTCCTAAGTAAATATCGGAAATTATCGAATATTAACGAAAATTAACGGAAATTATTGAATATTAACGGAAATTATCGGAAATTATTGGAAGTTTTTTGTATCATGAGTAGATAACGGAAATTATCGGAATAATATCCGATATCCGATAGCTTATCCTTAACCTTATCGATATTGAATTTTTGAATTCCGACGGATATTATCGGATACCGGATATCCGATAACCCTTAACCTTAACCTTATCGGTATTGCCAATATCCGATGGATTTTTATCCATTGACAGCCCTATCAAAGGGAGCTCTAGCAGCTGCAGAATAGGTATTTTCAGTCAGCTGCAAAAATATCATACTGAGCATTTAGAGGAATTCAATCATCATCTTTTGGCCAATGATTAGGTGGAGAATGTTGTGCATGCACTCTAAATTGATAAATTGTAAAATTCAACAATGCCATGATCCCAACCCATAATGTAAACTGTCACATGACAAGTTCAGCCTTCAATAAATTTACAATATGGTCAGAAATGTTCCTCCAGCGATTAAGTATTTAACCTCTCTCCTTATGTGTGTGTATTAGTTGGTAAAGGCAGAAAAAACTGAAGAGCCATTACAAACCGTCGAGGAGTCAGCTTGCTACTTGTGTCAACAATATGGAACTTCAAGAGAACCACTGCATGCTGAGATGATAGTTGCTGGCTGGGACAACATGAAGAAGGTATGATTAGTACCCCTTTCCGATTCTTTGCAAATTTTAAGGGATAGCTTTGCTTACCCCTTGTTGTAGATAATTATGTGTGTTTCGTCTTCTTTACTCATCTTTCTTGGCTTCAAGGCAGAGCCATGCTTGGACTAAGGAGGGAAATTGTCCTCCCTAGTTTTTGGTAACAGAAAAATACTAGAGATATTTTGACCAAACAAATTATTAATCCCCCCTAAATTATTGGTGAATAAGAGAAAACTTAGGTTTTACTAGTAAATTTAATGAAACAACAAGCATAAAACCACCTGAATAGATTCTCTTAACTTGTTGTCATATCCTATCATGCAAATATCCAGTTTCTTTCCCATACAGAAAATAATACTCCATTGTTGTGTGGTTTCCATAACGGAATCACTAATAATCAGGTTCCTATTGGTCGAGTAAAAGTGCAAAAATTCAGTCACTACTAACTGGATGTGAAAAAAAAAAAAGCACAAGATGGATTGCAATTACCGAGCTGAGATCGATATTTCTTCTCCAAAATTCTGAAACAACTCTGATTTGTTATTTAGGAAGCAGAACAAGGTTGGACAAGATCATCCAGCTCTGCTTGAACATCAATAGTTCCTCTTACTTTTTGCAACACCATCTTTGGTTTGATAAAGGTCTAAAAATTTTTTTGCAGTCTTCGGCTGCCGTTCAGGGAAAGATTATTTTTTTTCACTTTACATATGATTGTCCCCCCAGCCAAAACTTCCTGGTGCCGTCACTGCTTGGCTTGTTCTGCCAATCTGGGGTTTTCGGAACCGTTGTACACTTTTACACATGATCACGTATGTCTTGCAAAATAGGCAATGTCTTCATTTGTAAACTCCAGTAGTCATGATTCTCACCATTGAAGAGTGGATTAGATTTAGGGTTTAATTGGAACCATTAATGTGAACTTATCAGAACACATGAAATAACTTTTTCATAGTAAGGTGTAGTGAAAGGTAGTAATAAACACAGTCTTATTATGCTTAAGTTGTTGGACTACACAATTTTTATTTGATGAGAATAATTTTCTTCTTTTTTTTCATTTTTTATTAGGAGGGTGCACCGTGTATCTGGTATAGTAATGATATGTTTGCCTATAATGTGGTGCGGAACAAAGCCACGGGTCCTGGTCGACTTTTTGCAGACATTATTTTGGCCAGGTAAATGATTTTCTTTTCGGATTCGGTTAGAAATTTGATTCCGAACTTTACTATATTAATAGGTTAATATTTATTTGGCTTGTAGACATAGTAATGACATGAGTGAAAAGGAGGCTGTAAATTTGGCTGAAGAAGCAGTTCTTCAAGCTGCATGTGGATATGGGATAACAGAAGGTTCACTTGATGGTAAGTCTTCGTACCAAAACGAGATATAATCTTTTATGTACAATATCATTCCGTCGGTATGTGTTCGTTAGCCCATTGTGGACCATTCTAATCCAAAGTCGTGATGTTTTTGTAGTATGGGTGATTAAAGATGGGCAGATCATAAAGAACAAGAGTCAATTGATGACTGACGTCGCAAAGAAGTTCAGTGCTTCAAATTTAGAATCTTAAGCAAGCTAATAAGAATACAGTATCAAGTCTTTTGTTGTAAGGTGTGTGCTTCATTTTAAGTTGACAAAAAATCTATTTTGTTTTGTTTTTCTTGAGGAACTTAACTTATCGCTATTATTCCAGCAACCGTCTCTTCTATTTGGTCGTGTAACTATAGTTACTTTTTTCTTTGAAGCATGTGATGGTTACTGTGTTTGGGAAGTTATATTTTGTTTTTTTTTTCATCAAAAATGCTAGACTCATTGTGGGCTTAGTCCCATGGTTTGTGACGCTCTCACATTTTTTTTTTTTTTTTTTGATGGTTTGGAAGAGTGGTCTTGGACTACATTCTTAACTCCTTATATGGAGTTATTTCTAACAATTACGGGGTTCGAACCCCTACCTCCGCAGTGGGAGGGAGCATACCAACCATCAGACCACTTGATGGTTGGCACGCTCTCACATTGATGAGTGTCTCGTTTTTGAAACAAACATTGTGAAAGTGTTCTGCCAAAATACATAAGCAATATGGCTTGATCATTAATAACATTTCCTTGGGTATGAAAAACAAAGGCTTTACAAATAGCTAAATTCTCTTCTTGAGTATATTCAGAACCACTGCTAAATCCTCTTCTTGAGTATATTTGGTACCACGAACTCTGATAGACATTTTTCCTAAGTGTTTGAAAATAAAAGACTAAGATTGAGGTGAAATTATAAGAATTTATGGGTGTGGAAGGTCTGATTTGGAAGTTTAAATTGATTGAATTTATAGGGCATGGAATAAAGTCGTTGGGTAGGACTAGCTATTGTCGGCTCAGACTAGACCGCTGGTCTAAGTGTGAGACGAAACTCGTCTCTATTTGTAATGACTAAATTTAGAGCAATTATACATTGCAACCAATATTTTCAAAACATTCTCAACCAAAAACATTCTCAGCCAACACCATGTATTTTAAAATCAAGGAAAACAAATATTATGTGTGGAAGCAAAATAAGTATGTCTGTTATGTTTCATGGATGACCATGGTCTGATGTAATACCTTGGATATATTCTAAGTGTCCACAAGTATGTTGTTTAACTACTCCTAAGTGTCGACAAGTATGTTTTTTAGCTGACATAATGGTCATTAAATCACAACTAGAAAGGTTTGGGTATTTGCAATGTCAAGATCCTAACTGTTGTGAAGAACCACGAATGCTAGGAAGGCAAGAAGATGAAAAGGTAGTAGCATTGTGCAAAAACTTGAAACTTAAAGCCAAGTTGAAGAAGTCACAACACGACCACTCCGAGAAATAGAGTTTACAACACAGTTGATTAGTTAATGCTCAAGCCATAGTTGTGAATTTTGCATTTGCACAGTTCTAAAGAAGAAGACACGTATGTAAAACACTTATGGAAATGTCCATCGTTTTTTACGTTGGAGTGGACTGATTAAGTCATTGGATCAAAGAGAGTTCCAGATTAATACGTGATATCTACAAGAACTTAACTAGAGATAGTAAAAAAAAATTGGTATAGTTTACGAATCGACACTTTAATAATAACGAAGATCAACAATTAAAACCTTCGTTAGGGTTTGATCCAATGACTTAATATAACGAACAATTAAAAAATTGGTATAGTTTACGGAACGATACTTTATTCTTAGGGTTTTTTTATATTAAAACCTAAGAAGTCAAACGTTGGGACTTGTTTTGGGGATTTAAAGCCCTGTTTTTTCTCCGGAATATTCCTTTTTTTCTTCTAGAATATGTAACCTAGTATTTTTCTCCAGAATATTCCTTTTTTCTCTCTAGAATATATAACCTAGTATTAAAGAGGACGTTTTAAAGCGTTTTTGTATTGAAGCTCTAAAAAGTGCGTTTCAAAACGTGCATCAAAACGGTTTTTTAAAACACTGTGATCATCTATGGACAAAGTTGAGACAATACGACAACTATGGTATACACTTTGTGCGATCGTCTATGGATATGAAATCGAGACAATACAACAACAAAGTGTTCACTTGATTATAGGTACGGTGTTAAACCAAAACTCTACATGATCAATATCAAGTGACTAGGAATTAACACACGTGTAATTTACTTTAAATTATAATAAACAATTTATAATTGCGGAACAATAAAGAAAATAACACATCAAGAGTTTGTTAATGAGAAAACCGTAAATGCAGAAAAACCCCTGGACCTAGTCCAGTTTTGGATACTCTCAGAATTAAGCCGATATACAAAATCTAATACCAACTTCGTATAGTTGAGACCAAGTACATAGACTACCCCTAGCTACTTAGTTTCCTCGGTATCCCTGCACCTTCGGCTTCTAGAGACATGCACGTGAATAGCAAGTCCTTTGGATTGTATTCCAAACAACAAAGGAAGAATCTGTTTGGTAACCACTCTAATCAATCTTTGCTAAAAGATATGTGAGTTTTTGACAATAGCTCTTCCTCTTAAACTAATAAACTCCTTTGTCTGGTTAGATCAATCTAATATTTGATTACCGAAATACTCAGTTTCTAGATTCGTAATCAATCAATATAGAACTCAAAGAGTAACTATAGAGCGATGTCAATCTTACAAAACTAGACAATCAATTATATCAAAGAAAAACATGATTCTAGTTGGATCCCAGCAGATCAAGGTTTGTGCACTATATTCACAAGATACAAAAACTAATAAGAAAATCTCACTACACCATTTTTAAGGATTAGCAACGGACTCTGGATGTTGCTGACTGGGGTCGCAACGGCAGATCTCTGTTGCAAAACACGGTGTTGCAATTTTTCGCAACGACATAAGCTCTATTGCGACTCTCTGTCAGCAACGGGCATTCGCAACCGCTATTTTCGTTGCTAAATTGTTTATTCGCAACCGAATTCTGTTGTTGCTAAGATGTTTCTAATTAGAGGAATACCCTGCCCGGAACTATATGTTATTGGTTCTGGTTCTAATTTAGCAACCGATCGACGACGTTGCTAATTTTTTGCAACATAGAATAAAAAAAGGTCAAGTCTTCATTGACCTGGTCAAAATCCATTTCCCCCCACATTTACCCCTCTGCAATTACCCAGTTCCCCATATTCATCATTTCTATAGATATACAAACCACAATGTCATTCATTCAATGGACATACAAAACTGCATTATTTTATTTTATGAAATAAGGATTCTTCAATTGAAGTTAACAAATAACAAAAAGTATAAGTATTTGATACAATGTATACAAGTATCACAGCGAACTTACTGAGATGATCATCGAGACCCAAATTTTTGTGACTTGGCATACATTGTTCTATGTTGTCGTTCATAAATGGATGGGTGACCTAGTTTGTGTCAACTGAAAGAGGCATTGAAAAACAGGGATAGAAATACTAATACATGGAAAGAAAGACTTAGTTTGTGTCAACTGAGACTCCGCTTGCTTAACCAAATTCCTATGCAAATCATAGGTAGATTCGGCTGCAACTACAATATCACCAGAGTACTGCTTTTTGACTTAAGCCCAAATACCTGCATAATAACCAATTTGATGTTTCAGTATGGAGGTCACAAACAAAAGACTAAACCCTAGATTTTGTATAATCTGCGGAAACAAGTCAAAACCATGTGAAGCAAATATAACAAAATCTACTATAAGTGAACTGAAATGGAGCAGTATGTAGAAGCAAATCCAAACAAAAAAAGTTTGTTTACCTTCGTTTCAGAGTAGTTGTTGAACAGTCAGAAAATACTGTTATGAGTGTATCTGCATCAAGTTGAAGGTGTACAAATTGAATGGAAATTCACAGGTCAGTGCAGAATTTATGAGGACCTAGACAGCACAGGACATAAGCTTTTGCTAATTCCTGCGAAACTTTAAGGGTGTTAAACAACTCATATCACATATAAATACAATAACATATTGATACAAACAATCTAAGAGTAAGTAATAAGATTACCTGAATCCATCATCATCTTTTGTTGTTAATAGACATGTACTGGAACTCCCAATTACACAAATATGAAAGAATTAGAAAATGTTGACTATCTAGTGCAGATTCATCGTTACCATCCATATGTACAGAAAACACAATGAGCAGTTAATAGGATGACTGCATTAGATACCATTTATGGCCAGAAGTTGTCTCTACCAACAGTCAAGCCTAGATGCTCTATCAACAATCAATTCTAGATGCTCTAATAGAAACTATGGTCCATTGCAAGCATAGCAGGAACCCATACTGGTGGTGGAAAAAGGTATACAAAATGGATTTAATTTCTTATACGACAACCTCATAGCTTCAATCTCAAGTGACAACAATTAAATTTACAGAAAAATTGAAACTCACCTTCATGACACCCATTGAATCACAACACCACATTCAACTTGCAGGCAGTATCGGTTGCAACCGACCTTCAATATCTAAGCCTGCTTATCCACACCCTGCAAAACAAGTAGTTCACTAGTTGGAAACTTCAAATATACATTGACAACATACTTACCATCTCTTGGATACATGACTGCAATAAAGCTTGATAGTGATACCTACACACTCCCCATCTTTGATAGTACAATGGGATGCCTCCACCTACCTGCTTTCTCATAAATATAAGAAGTTATTCTTCTTATTTCAAGAAGCTCGTGTTTCTCAACCTGTTCAAACATGCATTATTAATATCAGCAAGAAAGATTTCAGCCACAAGATATTGAAAGCAGGTACTGTATAAAGTTGATCTTAAGTCTTAATCTTTAGTGCAAGGCCTATCTGATTAAAATTATCAGCATGTCGGTTGATTTGCGTAGCCTATCATAGTCTTGCTCCTCAATATAGATTTGATTCAATGCCTCATTCAAAGCAGAAACATTATTATTCTGAACTGCGAACACGTATGGTTTCACAAGGAACTCGTGACCAGCCTGAAACACAAGTAATATATATTACCAAGAGCACAAATTAGAGATCACTAAGATAAAAACCAATCGTCGATGTAAAGAACCTCAAGCTCGTCAACGATATTAGACCAGTCAAGTGACGAATTAGCCGATAGTAACTTTATTAGTTTAACGTGAACGTTAATTAATAGGAATTAATCTAACAACAATCAAGATACGAAACTAGTATCGTTAGATAGATCTCTAAAAGTTACGTGGAATGGACTACCCGAACGTGTCAATCGGATATCGAATGAAGAGGATTTTATCAGTTTTTTATGAAGGACAAATAAGTCATTTTGCTTTGAGCCGCCTGGATGCCCTTATCGTTGGACGGGTGCCTTTAGCAGTTTTGGTCGGCCTTATCCCCAATCAACCGAGAGGATAAACTCTCATTTCTATTTTCTTCTTCTTGATTCTTCTTTCTTCATCTCGTTTCTTCTCTTCTTCCTGTTCTTCGCTTGCGAGAGAGTTGAGAGTTGTGAGTTTAGTTTGAGAGATCTAGTTGATGATGAAGAGCATATTAAGTAGAATATGGTGATGATGAAGTTAGTTTCAGCACGGAATGAAGAAAAGTGAGATGTTAATGTGAATCAAAGATTAGGGTTCCGGGTATGATTGAGATATTTATTTTGAGTTGATATAAATGAAGATTGAATGGGTTGATGATGAATTGATGATGTGGATCTTTTCTGATGAAGAATCAAATAAAAAGGTAAATTAGGGTTTTGTTGAATTGAATTAGTCTTATGTGAAATTGTAGTTAATTGGTTGTTTATCTGGATGGGTTTTATGTTAATTGAAGATTTGTGTTGAAGTTATAAGTGGAATTGAGTTCTGGTAGGTTTGAGAAAATTAGGTTCCATGTTCTTCCCCAATTTTGAAATTAGGGTTTCTTGTTCTGAATTTATAGAAATTAGAAGTGGGATTTGATTAAGAACATGCAGGTTGATACTAGAAATGATTATTGAGATGATTGAGTCAATTAGGATGATGTTTAGGTTGAATCAAGTTCAGATGATGGGTTCATATCTCAGTGATGTTATTATGGTAATAGTTCAGTGAGAAGATTGGTGTTAGAGGTTATTGTGGAGATGATGTTGCTACTGTGGCGTTATGGAGTGCAGGGAAGAGAATTTTGGTCTGTTAATGAACTGGTAGTGTTTATAAAGCTCTGAATTTAGTGGATAGGGAATGAAGCTGTGTTGGTGGTAGTGAGAGCAAGGAAATGGTGTTGGTGATATTGTTTGTGCAAAGGGTTGGTTGTGGTTGAATAAGATGAATGGGTTAAGGGTGTATGAACTGGACAAGGGAATTGGAGTTAGTGATGGAACTGAGTTTAAGTAAGTTTGGTAGTTGTGTAGTTGTCATTGAGATATTGTAAGTAGTGATGTTGTTGTTGTTGCAGGAAATGGGCTGAGAAGATACAGGCAGTGGTGAATGGTGTTAGGAATAAGAGATTGTTGTTAAGCTGACAATTTGGTGTTGGTGTGGGTCTATTGAGTTGAGGTTTAAATGAATGAATGAGCTAAGGGGATTGTATGAGTTGTGCAGGTGCAAGTGGAAAATGAATAGAAATGGTGTTGAAGCTGTGATGAAGTTTAGTTTGGATGAGATGTCTGGAATGTAAGTCATGAGCTTCCCAAAGTGATAATTGATGTTACTACTGAGAAGTAAGAGGAAGTTGAATTGAGAATGATTTGGTGAGGAATTGGCTAAGATAGAGCTAAACAGCATTGAGGTGAATGTAGAAAGAATATTGCTATGAGCTGCAATTGTAGTTAGTTATTAACATCGATTGATTCAAAGGATGGACCAGTGAATCGTGGATCTCGAGGTAGGCGTGGCTTGTCATCAAAATAGGTGGGAATACTTTTAACTCTTTTGAAACCATTGTTGTTTCTTTTACAAAAGTTTATGTTTAACAAACTCATGCATTGTCTGTTCGTTCATAGTTTGTGTTATGATTGTTCTGTTGATTCTTTGAATCTTTCCATGAATTGGAAAGGACTTGTAATGTATGTCATTATGAATTGTTATGGGAAATAAGAATTTCCACTTGTGGTATATTGGATACGCTCCTTCACATTTATATCTACATGAATTCAGCTTTTATGCATATAAGGTGTGGAACAACCCGACATCAATATATTATTTGGTATGGAACAACCCGGCATCATTATTATACATTTTTTGACGAAGGAGTTAGTCCATATACATGTTTGTCTATTTCAAGTGACTTGGTCACTTGTTGATGTTTGGGAAAACATAAATTGTTTTCCAAATCTTTCTTATGATTTCTTTAAAGTTAAATGTTATTCCTTCTGGGAACCCCTTCTAGGGATGATGTGCTCACCCTTTCCCACTTTCAGTTTCAGAGATAGATCAGAGTTGCGCAGCGAAAGCTTCGAGGAGTTGAATTCGTTAGTTGGTTAACTTTTGTTATGTTTATTATGTTGTTGTTTGAGGGTGAAAATGGTTTCTGCTGATTTCGGTAATTTCGGGTGTACAGGTGAGAAACAATTTAAACACTAAACAATGTAGTGCAAGGGATTACTTTAGATTCGAGAGATCAATCTGTACAAATCCAGCCTAAACCAAGAAATAGCCGTTCCAGACTTGTTTCGGTCACAAAGTGGAGGAGAATGGGTTGGTTTTGGGGAGGGAAGCAAGGAAAGTGATGAGACCAGAATAGTTGATTCTGGAAAAGTAGTTGTGTTACTACGACTTGTATCATAAAAGTAGGAAGGCAAAGAAATGGTAAGCTAGCAAGTATTTTCTGATTGTTGTATATTCCCGAATGAACTTCTTGTTCTGTGGAAATAGGTAAGATCTATTTATACAAGTCAAAGTGAAACGTACCCTGGTCACATTAAGGAATGGAAAAATGGGTAACAAAATGGGAGGAGGTGGTAACCATATGCATGGTATTGATGTTCCATAAAATCGTTAACGTATGGAATTAATGTTCCATAAAACCATTAACATATGGAATTGATATCCCATGAACGTTTCACCTTTAACTCCATGTATTTATTAACTGCCTCCCCTTATGACACTTCCTTATGACGGGCGTAGTGTACGTCGCACGCTGTAAACCACCAAACCAATACCCAAAGAGGATCCCCCAATATGTGTTGATGTCTCGAATATTTTTGTGGAAAATATATAGCATATGGTTGTTACCTGGCAAGTCGAGCTTGGGAGACTTGGTAGCTTGGTGACCTACGACGGTCGATATTTTGCATCTTAAGAGGAAAGGTAGTCGTTGATCGTTGCACGCTTTCGTTCGTTGGTGGTCGCATAGGGAAGGCCAGCATGGTGGCGCGGCTACGTTGGCACACCATTGGCATGGCATGGTGGCGCGGCTAGGTTGGCACACCATTGGCATGGCATGATGACGCGTGGCTAGGTTGGCACGTTATTGGCGTGGCATGTCCTGGCGCGATTTGGTGTGACCAAACTAGGGTTTTGGGTCAAAGGTTACCATGTGTGGTCTGGTAACCTTGGATGGCTAGGATTTGCTCCTGGGATTGATGGGAAACCGTTGATTGTTGCATGCCTTCGCTTGGGTAGCCATGTAGGGAAGGCCAGCATGGTGGCGCGGCTATGTTGGCTAGGACCAAGGCAGGGTGTCGTTTGGCTTGGCATGGCGGGGCCAAGGGTTTGCCATGGGCACATGGTGCGGTTAGCTTGGCTAGGGCCAAGGTAAGGCGTGTTTGGATTGGCATGTGGGGCCAAGGGTTTGCCATGGGCACATGATGCGGCTAGCTTGGTTAGGGCCAAGGCAAGGCGTGTTTGGCTTGGCATGTGGGGCCAAGGGTTTTCCATGGGGGCATGGCACGGCTAGCATGGCTAGGGCCAAGGTAAGGCGTGTTTGGATTGGCATGTGGGGCCAAGGGTTTGCCATGGGCGCATGGCGCGGCTAGCTTGGTTAGGCGCGATTTGGCTTGGTAATAAGATTTTTTATTTGTCGTTGTAGTAGTAAAAGGGTTGTCGTTCACTCGGACTTGACGAGATTGATTTTAAGAATTAATAAAAGAAAATAGAAGAAAATATATACAAATATTGTCACAGGATGAAGAGTCACTAGGACGCAGGATTTCACTACTTTTCATATTCTTGTGGTTCAGTCATTAACTCGAGACAATATAGCTCAAACAAAAGAAGTTGTGACTCTAATTCCTTGCCAAAAATAGATTTCATAAAACATTATCTGTAAGTCGTAAGCATGACGCATCAAAAGTAATTTAAACTAAGCATGCGACATCAGACAAAATAACAGATAATTAATAGAAATCATAAAACAATTAAATCTATGCAAAAAGTCATATAAAGAATTAACTCATTTACCACAATCATGAAATGTTGCTTCCTCCGTTGTCCTAGTGATGGGTTCTAGCTCCGCATATTGGAAACACACTCAGAATAATTTTTCATTGCTCAAAAAGTGTTTACAAGAGGTGAAAATAGAATGAAAATTGAAAACCGGGTTTGTAACATTTATATTTGTTACAAACCAAACTGTTACAGAGAACGATATATATGATGTGTCGCTGGCACTATTCAAAAACCACTGCCACCTTAACTACGACCCTCAGTAGGGAGTCGTTGTCACTGTAGCAATACGATTGTCACCTACAGTCTAATGTTCTTCGTTCTCCCCTTTAATGGCAGCAGCAAAGACAAGCTCTGCAACTCTGATTTCTCACCCTGTTTCGTTCCCCTAACTCTCCATCCAAGCTCTCCCCCCTCTGCTCTGATACTCTAACACCCTTTATAAAGCAAACATGATCAAGAAATCTCGCAGTAAAGTCCCCAAATCTTCTCATTACTCGGAAATAATATCTCTTCATATTTACGGGATAATTTCCTTTTTTATCTCTTTCTTGCGTTGCATACAGGCTAACACACTCCAAACAGACCACAACACATACCAGAAACGCTGTAGACTGATTAATACTTACTGCAACCACACGAAATCTCGTGTATTTCTCCTCCCGTAACCGAGCTTCCTTGTTATTCTTCACGCGAGTTATCTGGCCAATTTTAGTCGAGCCAAAGACCCAAACTAAGCTTGTTAGGCCCAATCAAGTCGTCAAGAGGGTTTCAAACGATTGAATCTCTCCCGAAACACCCAAAAATCCAATTCTAAATTTTGCCAGTGAAGACCCAAAATTCCCGCCAAATTCAGTATTTTGAAAGGTTGGGGATGACCTCCCCTTATCCAGATGTGGGGTGCGAATAGCAAAGGGTTACCCCTTAGCAATTGGGTTACCCCTTATCCAAAGTGGGAGTCCGAATAGCATATGTCCTCCGGGGGTGTTCCGAGCAGCTTTTCGAGCCGAATTTTCCAATAATCTTTATTTCCAAAAAATACCTACAAACACACAAAACACCATAATAAGGACAAAAAGGAGTACCAACAATACAGAAAATTGAGGACAAGTTAGACACATAAATGCGTCTTATCAAATACCCCCAAACTTATTATTTGCTAGTCCTCGAGCAAAACTAATAAATAAAATTCTAACTCACTAGGTGGCCCCAGTGACCGAGTTAATCTCGGGAGGGTTTACCAGAGGTGTACCCACAAAACCATTACTCCAGACCCTAGCTATCTACGCAGAACCTTGGAAGGCACTAAAGAATCTCCTTGGTTGGCCTACAATCATTGACTATAGGAGGAAGTACCCTGATGCGAAATTCCAATTTTTGTACCCGAGTTTGCACTCAAGCATACTAAAATTCATATAAAGTGACAGAGCTCTACTCAGATAGTTTCGGGACATCATAAACCGGAGTCAACCAATCACATGGATAGATTAAGAAGACGCATGTAGAAAAACGTGTGATGCGTGTCGTAGGTGCAATCAAATTAATTAATACTTTACTACCTAATTAACTAGTAATATAGGGTAGTCAAGGTCGATCCCACGAGGAGCACGAGATTCTAGTTGTAAAAATTGTCACGAAAGGGGGGTGTAAAAAGAAAAAGAAAATAAACAAAGCAATTAAAATATAAAGTTGAAAGCAATAAGAGAGAGAAGATCAAGGAATCCTTCTTCGTTACGAAACAATGATTAAAGTTATGTTCTTTTCTACTTGTTATTAGTCACAGATTATCACCAACCGTAGGATAGCAGGTCCGCTTAGCTAGCCCCAAAATCCCTAATTTCACCGAGTAAACATGTCCGCTTAGTTATCGATTCTATTCAAAAGAACCACCTTGAGGTCCGCTTACAAGATGTAATTCCTTAATGCATTAAGATTTATGAATTTAGGTTTAGTACTAGTAGTTAAACTCGGTTCGCTTGGTTCACTTTCTAGCGTTGTTTCTACACACAATTGCTCCACGGAATCCCTCCGCAAGGTCTCGTGTTTGCTACTTATGTAAAGAGTCAAGAAACGATTACTTATCTCCTAACTTTCACTAGCTTTAGATCAAATTAACAAATCAATTTAGTTGGCCACCTAAACAATCTATCAATCAATCATGAATGTCTTTAAGATCACTCCTATTAGTAAAAACAAACGATAATCGTGTGAAAAACTTCAAGATAGAATTGAAACAAAAACTCAAATCATATGTTTAAAAACTAGGAATTCATCCTCAATCAATAAAATTAGCTACTCATGTTAAAAGAGTTCACACAAAGAATAAGAAAAGAAAAGAATTGTGTGTGTAGAGATGTGTGAGATGTGTAGAAGTTGTAGAAAACTTCTCTATTTATAGGCTTCAATATTCTCCAAATCTTCTAAGGAATAGAATCCTTTTCCTTTTGCAATTCAATTTCCAATTCCAAGCTTTTCTCAACTCTTCCACCTTCTCTTTCCAAATTTGAGTCCAATTCTCCATCCAATTCCTAGCCCAAGTCTTCACACCCATGAGAGAAGTCCATAGAAAATTCTGGAATTTTTGGCTCGCGGAAAAGCGGGATTATGGCCGAATTTGGCCGGAAAACGTCGCCGCCGGCCACCTGGAAATTTCTCCGTCAAGAGAATATTCGACGGAATATTCCGTCCGGTCCTCCGTTAGGACTGACGGTCAAACAGGTCAACCGTCGGTCAACGGTTAGTCGGCGGTCAAGGGAATCATCGAGTCGTAACCGAGTCGCCTAGCTAACTCTAGTGGTGGTCCTAGCTGTGCCACTTTGCAATTTTGCACTTGCCTGCAGTTCACGGCCAAGATGGCTCGTGCATTGCACCTTCCGTATTTCATTCCCGACCAAGAACAAAAGCCAACTCTACACACCACCTGCTAAAATCATAACCACCGCACTTCCCATCTCTCTCGCCATTCCTCAAGCCATACACATTCCATTGAATCCCTCCTCGGCAACTCCATAACTCGCAACCCGCAATACCCCGAGCCACCATCTCGGACTCCGCAACAATTCTCGCCCGGATCAAGTCCATCGAGCCGCAATCTTGAGCTCGCTCAATCAACACTAGTTCATAAGCAACCCATGTACTGACTCCATAACCTCATGCCAAACTCAGCATTGCCAGATTCAATCTCCAGCTCAACCCTGCCTTTCCTAACACATTCATCTAAAGCCATTTCAAACACTCCCTGTTCAGCAGCAAGTCTATCCCCCAATTTCAGTTCAATTTCCTTCTCAGACTAACAGCTCAAACCCAATTTTCACCGATTCAATGGTAACAACACATTCTCGATCCTGGACCTTCTCTCAATGAAAGACGTGTCTTCATCTCTGTTCTCAAAACCATCATCGATTACTCCCTCTGCCTCACAAATTTAACAATACCTAAATCATAAGACCCATTTCTTCATCTTCGATTCCACAGCAGCATCCATCTCAGTCTAGCCACCTGCTCGATTCAAAACCCTGAGCTATTATCAATCGACACAGAACATCACAGATTCACTAAACACGAATACCCGTTCTTCAACACAGACCCATCTTACATCAGCAGAATCTCAAGCCTCACAAAGACCAAAACCCATCTTCAGGTTTCAACTCAACCAACACCATCCTATCTCCTCTTTCCCTGAATTAATTGCTTCTCGAATCACCATTCTCCCATGAATTTCTTCATCTGCTGTAGCTTCATATTCATCATCGATTCGCTCTTTAACAAATTCAATCCCAAGAAGACAACGTCGCAATATCGAACCCATTTCTTCCTCGCTTCTCGATCTAAATTGATTTCTCCAACATCGATCTCTATCAGTGACAATCGATCCCATTTTCTCTCGTGTTCTTCATGACTTCAAGATAACTCAAATACCCGTTTCCGATCTCTCTTCCGTGGCTTAAATCTTCAAAGAAATCCCATCACCGAGCTTCACGGCAGGCTCCTCTCTGTGTTCCTCGATTTCGTCTCAACATTAACGGCAGACTATGGATGCTTCTCTTGGTTTCGAGGCATAGGAATGATTGAGAGTAAAGATAACTCTCGATTTAGGGTCTAGTAAGAGATGGCGAACGACACCCCAATGGATAAGTACACCCACTGATAAATGATAAGGGATATCCTAAATGGTAACCCCTTAACCATAGTTGGCCTGTCTATAGTGCTCTTCAAAAGAGTTGCCCCTTAACCTGGACTGGGCTCCAAATAGTGTTCGCCTGTAAAATGACCTTTTTGCCCTTTTGGCTCAAATTGGGTGCTTTCTTCTTCTTTTCCTCCGTGCGACTCCAAAGTAGCTATAAAACTCAAAACAAGCGTAAAATACATAATTTACAAGAAAAATAGCAAAGAAAGCATAAACTCTATGGATAGTAAATACGGTGTATTCTACACCTATCAAATTCCCCCACACTTAGACTTTGCTAGTCCTCGAGCAAATCAAACTAAAAACTCACAACTTCAAAGCGTTCAAGCGTCACAAGCATCCAAAGAGTTATGAGGACATAGAGTTTCTGCATTCTAGTAATAAGAAGTTAGAAATACTAAAGAACATATTCTCGTTCTTAAATGTTGAGTGAGAAATAACCATCCCATAATGAGAGAATGCGTGTTTGAGAAACGATCAATAAGCATTTCGCCTCGACTTCTGCCTCACCAAAAAGATTTTATGATAATTGCACTCAAAAAGACAGCTTTTTTATGGTTCTCACATGCGTGCAGTAGGAATGAAAGAGAATTCCCGCATCACGTTGAATGGTGGGAAGGATAACTTCCGAAATATTTTTAAAAACCCACATCTTTTAATATTTTGAAAAACCATTTTTCTGACGATCTCTACGAAAGGAAATCAACCATTTATATTGAGGATGAGATTACTTACCTACCTTCACATCCGATCGCCAATTATGATAACACCACTCTCACGGTATCCAATAGAAACCTCTTCCGCTCCTCGTCTTGATCTTCATAGTCTTCGTCTTCGGTTTCAACTATTGATGATAAACCCTTGAATTTCATAAATCCTTAACAATTTGTAACTCTTTTACCTTAAAAATCATTGTCGCTTGAAACTTCCTTATATATTTTCCTTCCCCACGGCTCATTAAATAAAAATAAGAACAAATATTTCTCTTGTTTTTTTTTTTTTTTTTTTTTTTTTTTTTTTTTTTTTAAACAAGAGAAATTAAATACAAAATAAACCATGGCCGTGGAAGAAGTATTTTACCACTTGATTCTTCACAACTTGTATCGTATTGAAATCATAAACTTCAAAAATTCTCACCTTTTAATTTTCTTCGCTTTTTATGAATAAGTCTTCATACTTGAATATAAAATTACCTCATTGTATTGTAAGTCTTCAACATATATGTAAAATCCGCTCATTTGTATGTTGCTTTACTTGAATTTGAAATTTGCTCTTTTTCTCGTTTCGTTGCTTGTAAACCTTAAACTTTTCCAACTTTTCTTGTAGATTTTGATGTCGCTCCTTGTTGATGATGAATGTGTTTCTATGGATCCGTTGTTGTCGAGAGAGAGAATGGTGCTAACTGCAAATCGAACTACAAGAAGGAAGCTTTCATCCATGGACGTCACCCTCATGATTGACAAAATGAACACTCAAGAGATCAAAGAGTAGTGCTTTTATTGGTGGGAGGTTGGGTAGCTCACCATTCTACCCGGAATTAACTTACGGTGACACACACTCAAAAGAAGCTCTTTAGTAGATGGAAAAATTTCTGGTCGGTGCCTCTCATGATATGAATACGGGTAGTCTCCACTAATGATTGATCAGCAACTCTAATAACGCACTTCTCCCTGCACCAAATTCGCATCACCGGCATGATTAAATCCATTATTTAACACTCAAACAAACAAGAAATCCGAATGTAGTTCTCTAACATTTCCAAGTTCAATTATGTCGGTCAAAATCTCTATGTAAACATACCTAGAAGTATGCTAGTGAATCTAAAATCTTTAAAAGTTGGAATTTTTATGTAAAACTTTTTTTTTTTTTTTCAAACTTTTTTAATTTTTTTTGTAATTTTTGTTTTAAAAACATGCTTAACCACTCCCCCACACTTAAACCTTACATTGTCCTCAATGTAATTGAATCCTCCTAGTAAAGTCAAGGTGGGAAATTTTAACATGATAAGAAACAAGAAAAAGAAATAACAAAAAGCAAAAGGATAAGAAATACAAAACCGATGGGTTGCCTCCCATTAAGCGCTTGTTTTAAAGTCGACGGCCCGACTTGGCTCTTGTAAGATTCATTCCCCATATACTAACAATCGGAAAATTTGAGGATCCACCCATAATACCTGTTTTGCAAACAATAACTCCATACAAATATTAGCACAAGAAAACAATAGTGAAATTATCGCTCGATAGAAATTTCCCCCACACTTATTCTTTTCCACACTTGGAAGTGTATAGAGAACATAGAATTCGGGAACTTCCATGTATTCCTCTTGGCAAACCTGCATGGTGTTAGCATCAAGTGTTTACAATGGTGGATATTTAGAAACAAAATCATCCAAAAATACTTTCGAAGCACATACATTCAAACCAATAAGAGGTAAAGGAGAAGAATCAATATGCAAAGGGTTAGACAAACCTTTCACAAACTCTTGTATTATAGAATCCTCTTCATCCTTAGAGAATTCATGTGAATTACTTACCTCATGTATATCGTGGTCCTCTATTAAACCTTGCAACCATTCTTCATTGTTTTCTACCTTAACCATAGTCTCGATATCATCATAATCATTAGCAAGTTCAATTGGGTCTTCCACAAAATCAATGAATGTGGTTTCATCCTCTAGTATCATCTCTTCAACATTCTCATCATCGGAATCGGGCCATTCACTAAAGTGATTCTCATCGGTATAGATTGTACAATCTTCTTGTGCGGGTGTTACTTCGTTTACAATAATAGGTAAGTCACACCCAATCTCCTCCTTTTGAATAGGTGAAGGATCGTTATTATGATCCGGAGTTGGAATAACTTCCTCATTGTCGGAACAGTCATACACTTCCGCGGACTCCCATCTTTCCTTAAGAAAGTTTTGCCAAGCAATAAATGCATCTTCCTCAAGCTCGTCCTTTTGAATAGGTGATTGATCATTATTAAGATCAAGGCTCGAGTAAGCTACACTATCGTCATCAAAAGTCTCCAAAGGTTGGTTAATTAGTTCGTATATTTTCTCCGAATTCCTTTGAATTTCTCGATGTGATTCTTGCATCTTTTGTTGAATATCCCCAAGATCCCCAATCATGGCCAACATCTTATCTCGCAAAACTAGAGAATTTCGATCATAAACAAAACTATCCTCCCATCCTTGTGATTGTCCACTTACATACCCGTCATAAGGTTGTTGATATGTATGAGAATATTCATAATGTTCCGTAGGAATTTGATCATAGCCAAAAGATTGGTTTTGATTGTATCCGAAGGATGGTTGGAAGTTGCCATAATGTTGAGGTTGAAAACCGTATTGATTGTTGTAATATGCTTGCTCTTGTCCACCGTACATGGAAAACCGATACGAAATAAGATTCAAAAACCAAGTTAGATACGGAATAGAATCCAACAAAGCAAGAATAAAGCAAAAAGAAAAATAAAAACAACTAAAATCATCCATTGCTCCCAAGAATGGCGCCAAAATTTGATGCGTGTCGTAGGTGCAATCAAATTAATTAATACTTTACTACCTAATTAACTAGTAATATAGGGTAGTCAAGGTCGATCCCACGAGGAGCACGAGATTCTAGTTGTAAAAATTGTCACGAAAGGGGGTGTAAAAAGAAAAAGAAAATAAACAAAGCAATTAAAAGATAAAGTTGAAAGCAATAAGAGAGAGAAGATCAAGGAATCCTTCTTCGTTACGAAACAATGATTAAAGTTATGTTCTTTTCTACTTGTTATTAGTCATGATTATCACCAACCGTAGGATAGCAGGTCCGCTTAGCTAGCCCCAAAATCCCTAATTTCACCGAGTAACAGTCCGCTTAGTTATCGATTCTATTATAAAGAACCACCTTGAGGTCCGCTTACAAGATGTAATTCCCAGAATGCATTAAGATTTATGAATTTAGGTTTAGTACTAGTAGTTAAACTCGGTTCGCTTGGTTCACTTTCTAGCGTTGTTTCTACACACAATTGCTCCACGGAATCCCTCCGCAAGGTCTCGTGTTTGCTACTTATGTAAAGAGTCAAGAAACGATTACTTATCTCCTAACTTTCACTAGCTTTAGATCAAATTAACAAATCAATTTAGTTGGCCACCTAAACAATCTATCAATCAATCATGAATGTCTTTAAGATCACTCCTATTAGTAAAAACAAACGATAATCGTGTGAAAAACTTCAAGATAGAATTGAAACAAAAACTCAAATCATATGTTTAAAAACTAGGAATTCATCCTCAATCAATAAAATTAGCTACTCATGTTAAAAGAGTTCACACAAAGAATAAGAAAAGAAAAGAATTGTGTGTGTAGAGATGTGTGAGATGTGTAGAAGTTGTAGAAAACTTCTCTATTTATAGGCTTCAATATTCTCCAAATCTTCTAAGGAATAGAATCCTTTTCCTTTTGCAATTCAATTTCCAATTCCAAGCTTTTCTCAACTCTTCCACCTTCTCTTTCCAAATTTGAGTCCAATTCTCCATCCAATTCCTAGCCCAAGTCTTCACACCCATGAGAGAAGTCCATAGAAAATTCTGGAATTTTTGGCTCGCCGGAAAACAGGGATTATGGCCGGAATTTGGCCGGAAAACGTCGTCGCCGGCCACCTGGAAATTTCTCCGTCAAGAGAATATTCGACGGAATATTCCGTCCGGTCCTCCGTTAGGACTGACGGTCAAACAGGTCAACCGTCAGTCAACAGTTAGTCAGCGGTCAAGGGGAATCACTGAGTCAGAACCGAGTCAGCTAGCTAACTCGGCTGACTGGTCCTAGCCAGGCCACTTTGCAATTTTGCACTTGCCCTGCAGTTCACAGCCAAGATGGCTCTGTCTGTTGCACCTTCTGTATTTCATTCCCAGCCAAGAACAAAAGCCAACTCTACACACCACCTGCTAAAATCATAACCACCTGTACTTCCCATCTCTCTGCCATTCCTCAAGCCATACACATTCCATTGAATCCCTCCTCAGCTCAACTCCATAACCTGCAACCTGCAATACCCTGAGCCACCATCTCAGACCTGCAACAATTCTCAGCCCGGATCAAGTCCATCGAGCCGCAATCTTCGTGAGCCTGCTCAATCAACACTAGTTCATAAGCAACCCATGTACAGCTCCATAACCTCCTGCCAAACTCAGCATTGCCAGATTCAATCTCGGCTCAACCCCGCCTTTCCTAACACATTCATCTAAAGCCATTTCAAACACTCCCTGTTCAAAGAACAAGTCTATCCCCCAATTTCGGTTCAATTTCCTTCTCGGACTAACGGACTCAAACCCAATTTTCACCGATTCAATGGTAACAACACATTCTCGATCTGGACCTTCTCTCAACAAAGATCGAGTCTTCATCTCTGTTCTCAAAACCATCATCGATTACTCCTCTCGCCTCACAAATTTAACAATACCTAAATCATAAGACCCATTTCTTCATCTTCGATTCCATGGCAAACATCCATCTCGGTCAGCCACCTGCTCGATTCAAAACCCTGAGCTATTATCAATCGACACAGAACATCACAGATTCACTAAACACGAATACCCGTTCTTCAACACAGACCCATCTTACATCAGCAGAATCTCAAGCCTCACAGCACCAAAACCCATCTTCCAGTTTCAACTCAACCAACACCATCCTATCTCCTCTTTCCCTGAATTAATTGCTTCTCGAATCACCATTCTCCCATGAATTTCTTCATCTGCTGTAGCTTCATATTCATCATCGATTCGCTCTTTAACAAATTCAATCCCAGCAGCAACGTCGCAATATCGAACCCATTTCTTCCCTGCTTCTCGATCTAAATTGATTTCTCCAACATCGATCTCTATCAGCAGCAATCGATCCCATTTTCTCTGTGTTCTTCATGACTTCAAGATAACTCAAATACCCGTTTCCGATCTCTCTTCCTGTGGCTTAAATCTTCAAAGAAATCCCATCACCGAGCTTCATCAGCAGATCCTCTCTGTGTTCCTCGATTTCGTTTCAACATTAACGGTGACTATGGTATGGTCGCTTCTCTTGGTTTCAGGCATAGGAATGATTGAGAGTAAAGATAACTCTCGATTTAGGGTCTAGTAAGAGATGGCGAACGACACCCCAATGGATAAGTACACCCACTGATAAATGATAAGGGATATCCTAAATGGTAACCCCTTAACCATAGTTGGCCTGTCTATAGTGCTCTTCAAAAGAGTTGCCCCTTAACCTGGACCGGGATCCAAATAGTGTTCGCACCGTAAAATGACCTTTTTGCCCTTTTGGCTCAAATTGGGTGCTTTCTTCTTCTTTTCCTCCGTGCGACTCCAAAGTAGCTATAAAACTCAAAACAAGCGTAAAATACATAATTTACAAGAAAAATAGCAAAGAAAGCATAAACTACTGGATAGTAAATACGGTGTATTCTACACCTATCAACGTGGATGATGTTGACTAAGGTGAACCTATCCTAATGGACTGAGACACTGGTCTGGACTACTATCAACACACTGGCATATACAAGGGAACCAGTGGTCGATAATCCTAACTCTAGGTCAACTGTTTGGCATATACAAGGATACCTGTGGTCGTCTTTATTGTATTTTTTCCGGTTGGTCTAGTGGTCTGGTCTCAATTTTTTTTTTTTTTTTTTTTTTTTTTTTTTTTTTTGGTATCTCAGTCACTCTATTTCACCCTAGCAATGGTAAAAAGAAAAAAAATAAAAGAAGTGATCGGATTCTTTCGATGTTTCCATCACGAGGATATGGCGAAACTACCATGTTTTCTTTTTCTAAAAATTGAGCTCTGTGCTTTTATGAATAGAATCTTTAGATGTTTCCATCTAATCGATTGGTTCCTCAACTACTACAACCAAAATGCTTCCATGCACTTAGATTGGTTAGTGTCATCCTTAATAAACATAAATTTCTAGGCTCGGAGTTTATTTATTGCAATTAAAAAGTTTCTCCCATACCCCCAAACTTAAATCTAACATTGTCCTCAATGTTTAAAAGATGAAATTAAAAGCATGAACAATGAGAAACTGTTACCACTTGAAGCAAAGAGTTAAGGAAAAATATTACCGTGTTGAAAGAGCATGGGTTACCTCCCAAGAAGTGCTAAGTTTAAAGTCTTCAGCCAGACTAAGAAAGGATTAGTCACCTTATAAAATCATAAAGTAATAATTTGAAATTTACGTGGGTCATCGAAACCAAATAGAGATATCACAAGTAAAAGGAATCTGCAACATTCCAAGAATATTAACAAATAAAGCACACCCTTGTCTAGTTTCCTGTTTAAGACAACTACATCTAGATGTGGTTCAGGTTCAGGTTCTATAACTGGGTCCAAATAAAATATTTTCATGGGTTGGATTTCCTCGTAGCTAAGATCCGGTTCAGGTTGTAAAGTCTGTAAAAACTCAAATAAGAAATTAGAAGAACATAATAATAACCTGAATGATTGCGGATAAAGTCAATCAGTTTTGACTCACACAATTGACCACGATGAAACTGGCGGTCAATCATAAGCAAATGTGTCGATACTAATTTCCTAAAGTACTTAGGATCAGTCTCAAAACTTAATATTTGACACATTTGAATTTCATAAGTTCCCACAATCGGAGAAAAAGTTTTTGGTGGGAAAACAAAGTCAATCGAGGTATCGTAGCCTGGGTTAACCACATCAATCAGAGGATGGGTTTCTAACAACTGAACTTCTTTCTGGACATTATTGGGTTCAGGAAAACGTGTATGAAGATAATCTTGTAAAATGGTTGAGGCACATATGTCAAGTCCCAAGTGAGGGATCTCTGTAAGAGCTAAAGGTAAGGCACATGGAGAATGATAATCACCCCTAAACTTAGAGTTTTGGGTGTCTCTAGATAGACTAGCTACAATTTCCCTAATTTCTAGATCATCGGAATCCTGAAAATGGTCAATTGCTTCTTCTAAGCTATACTCAGGTGATGCATCCTCACTCATATTTAAAAGCTCTACGAGTTCATCTTCTTCGTCTAAGACTATTGTTTCTAAATCCTTGGACTCTAAAACAGTATTCTTAGGATAAACCCGTTCCCCTAAACCATTATCGGCTTTGTAACTAGGGAATTCTACATCGTCTAAAACGGAGATACTTCTAGTCAAATCCTCATCCTTTTAAATAGGTGAATAATTATTAAAATTATTTGGATTTAAACCAGAAATATTACTATCATTATAAAGCTCAATTGGAGACACAAATTCCTGATCACTATGCCTAAAAACTTCAGATTCTTCATCAACACTTTCCACATCATGATTATCACTATAATAACATGAAAATGATCGAACCTCATCTAAACAAGTAGTGTTACCAATTATAACCTCGTCATCTTGATTATGCGAATAACTGTCTTCATTCTCAAGGGTATTATTGGATACACTATATTGGCAATTCCAGTTATTTCGAGCAATAATTTCGTTCGTCTCTAACTCAAGTCTACGTGTCGACTCAGCTATACTCTCAAGGGTCTCTTCCAAAGAAAGTTTTCTTTCGTCATAAACTAAGTTATTCATCTTAGCTAACTTACATGTCGTCTCCTCTAATTTCCTGAGAGACTCTTCTAAAGGAGAAACATAAGAATTTTGCTCGTATGACCCGTGCGTGTGTGGATAGTAATTGGGCACATCATGGTATGAGCCATAACCTTCAAAAGGTTGATGTTCCCAACCACTATTCACACTATGGTCAAAGTAGTAACGTCCATTTTGAAACTCAGTCGGATAATCATTGTATTGGCTGTTATAATACCAGTTTGACATCCTAACTGCAAGGGAATTCTACACAAACACAAACAAGGCTGACTCGACCACAACAAACCTACTGATTTCTAGCAAACAAAAAGCATGATGGCTCTACTTAGATTATTTTCTAGACCAGCTTCTAATCCTTCGAAAGGGAATTCGTTACAATCTGAGCAAACCCCTCTGGGAATCAATCCGAGTTTAAGTAAGTTGAATAGAGGCGAGGAAGCTGCGTGGAGCTTTGATACCCAAGGCCTCACCGCATTACAAGGCGCAGTCACGCATTCAACTTACGTAAACCATCATGAACTTCGAAGTATGCTTAAAGAGTAACCAATATTTTTCGAATGACTTTCCTATTAAGCTCGTTACCCTATCGGTCTCGTTCTAGTCAAAATTTTAGGCTTAGGTTCGTGTTTGGTTTCATTTTCATAAGGCGGGCAAGAAGAGAACGGTGATGAAATCCGAACCCTTATCTTGTATGGCCAGTCTTTGCCCTTTACTAGGAAATTAAAGAATCCGGATTCAGTTCCTCGACATATATTCACACAAAATCATCCAGTAAACCCGCTGACAGGGGATTCGCGGGTGTTTAGAATTCTTACCTCCCGTTCCAGACGGGGGATGAACCGTTTAAGTCGACTCGAGCCACGACTCCTATGTCATGTACGAACCCGAGGGGCCGAGACGATATCGTAATCGTCGTCCTTCCCTGTGCAGTTTATATTTAAATAACCCTTCCTTAGGTTTTTTAAAAAAATAATGTCCAAAAGTCCAAAAGTTAAAGTCCAAAAATAAGAATAAAAATTACAAAAATAATTACCTAATTCAGTTTCTAAAAATAAATAAATAAAAAAAAAAATTACACTATATACAAAATTTTCTTCTTCACTTCGTTCGGATATCTCTTTTCTTTCCTATTCTGGCTTTGCTTTTCTTTTCAGCACTTTCTCTTTTTCTTTCGCTCCACTCCAAATCTGAAAGCAAACAGAAATACCAAAAACGCGTAAAAAAGAACAAAAGTAATAATAAAAAAAAATAAAACCTAAAAACAAATCTATACACAAGTCCGCGTCGGCGGCGCCAAAAATTGATGGTTATTTTTCAATGATGTTGTAGTAATAGGGGTTGTCGTTCACTCGGACTTGACGAGATTGATTTTAAGAATTAATAAAAGAAAATAAAAGAAAATATATACAAATATTGTCACAGGATGAAGAGTCACTAGGACGCAGGATTTCACTACTTTTCATATTCTTGTGGTTCAGTCATTAACTCGAGACAATATAGCTCAAACAAAAGAAGGTGTGACTCTAATTCCTTGCCAAAAATAGATTTCATAAAACATTATTTGTAAGTCGTAAGCATGACGCATCAAAAGTAATTTAAACTAAGCATGCGACATCAAACAAAATAACAGATAATTAATAGAAATCATAAAACAATTAAATCTATACAAAAAGTCATATAAAGAATTAACTCATTTACCACAATCATGAAAAGTTGCTTCCTCCGTTGTCCCAGTGATGGGTTCTAGCTCCGCATATTGGAAACACACTCAGAATAATTTTTCATTGCTCAAAAAGTGTTTACAAGAGGTGAAAATGGAATGAATATTGAAAACCGGGTTTGTAACATTTATATTTGTTACAAACCAAACTCATTCAGAACGATATATATGATGTGTCATTTGGCACTATTCAAAAACCACTGCCACCTTAACTACGACCCTCAGTAGGGAGTCGTTGTCACTGTAGCAATACGATTGTCACTTACAGTCTAATGTTCTTCGTTCTCCCCTTTAATGGCAGCAACAGAGACAAGCTCTGCAACTCTGATTTCTCACCCTGTTTCGTTCCCCTAACTCTCCATCCAAGCTCTCCCCCCTCTGCTCTGATACTCTAACACCCTTTTTAAAGCAAACATGATCAAGAAATCTCGCAGTAAAGTCCCCAAATCTTCTCATTACTCGGAAATAATATCTCTTCATATTTACGGGATAATTTCCTTTTTTTTTATCTCTTTCTTGCGTTGCATACAGGCTAACACACTCCAAACAGACCACAACACATACCAGAAACGATGTAGACTGATTAATACTCACTGCAACCACACGAAATCTCGTGTATTTCTCCTCCCGTAACCGAGATGCCCTGTTATTCTTCACGCAAGTTATCTGGCCAATTTTAGTCGAGCCAAAGACCCAAACTAAGCTTGTTAGGCCCAATCAAGTCGTCACAGAGGGTTTCAGCGATTGAATCTCTCCCGAAACACCCAAAAATCCAATTCGAAATTCTGCTAGTGAAGACCCAAAATTCCCGCCAAATTCAATATTTTGAAAGGTTGGGGATGACCTCCCCTTATCCAGCTATGGGGTGCGAATAGCAAAGGGTTACCCCTTAGCAATTGGGTTACCCCTTATCCAAAGTGGGAGTCCGAATAGCATATGTCCTCCGGGGTGTTCGAGCTGACTTTTCGAGCCGAATTTTCCAATAATCTTTATTTCCAAAAAATACCTACAAACACACAAAACACCATAATAAGGACAAAAAGGAGTACCAACAATACAGAAAATTGAGGACAAGTTAGACACATAAATGCGTCTTATCACTTGGCATATGGGGCCAAGGGTTTGCCATGGGCGGATGGTGTGGCTAGCTTGGCTAGGTCCGGTTTGGCTTGGCATGTGGGGCCAAAGGTTTTCCATTGGCGCATGGTGTGGATAGCTTGGCTAGGTGCGGTTTGGCTTGGCATGTGGGGCAAAGGGTTTGCCATGGGCGCATGGCACGGCTATCTTGGCTAGGTGAGGTTTGGCTTGGCATGTGGGGCCAAGGGTTTGCCATGAGCGCATGGCGCGGCTAGCTTGGCTAGGTGCGTGACCAAGCTAGGGTTTTGGGCTAAAGGTAGTTTGGTAACCTCGGACGGCTAGGATTTGCTCCTGGGATTGAAGGGGGACCGTTGATTGTCACACGCCTTCGTTTTGGTAGCCGCGTAGGGAATGCCAGGAAGGTGGCGTGGCTAGGTTGGCATGGGGCCATGGCAAGGTGAGTTTGGCATGGCGTGGTAGGTGTGGATGGCACAGTTTGCCATTGGCACAGGGTTGCGGCTAGCATGGTTGGCATGCCTTGGCGCGGTAGGTGTGGCTGTCATGGTTTGCCATCGGCACTGGGGTGCGGCTAGCATGGTTGGCATGACTTGGCGCGGTAGGTGTGGCTGGCATGGTTTGCCATTGGCACTGGGGTGCGGCTAGCATGGTTGGCATGCCTTGGCACGGTAGGTGTGGCTGGCATGGTTTGCCATTGGCACAGGGGTGCGGCTAGCATGGTTGGCATGCTTTGGCGCGGTAGGTGTGGCTGGCATGGTTTGCCATTGGCACATGCGGTGTGAGAATTAGGGTTTTGGCATGTCGAAACCCTAATCAACATTAAAAAAAGGTACCCTGGTAATTTTCTCGCAGAAAAATTAAAGGGTTCAATAAATGTGCTTGGTTCGGAAATTATTACTCAAGTTCTATGACGTCACTGTCTAACTACGGTTTTACGATTTTACCCCTAAGCTACAAACCACCATCAACATTAAGTCCCCTGCTTAGCTCGGAACAGGTGCCTTGTTGTGAGGTAAGCATATGAGGGTGATAGACAAGGACGGAATCAAGACGTAAATCATTGCAAAGATGGTCAGGAAAATCCAACTAACCTTTTTTGAGTGGTGAAGAGAGTTTTTTTTTTCTTCCCGTGTTGGCGGCCCTGCATAAGTTGTACTGGGGATGCAGACCGTGGAGTGGTGAGACAAAAGTTGTTGGCTTGGTCTGGCCGTACATCACCGAGGCAAAACGGGCGCGGTCTTGGAAGGCAAATCATAGTGGACGGCTTGGCACGTGGGTCCAAGAGGTGGCGTGGTCTTAGGAAAATTTGTTGGTATTGGCAGTTTCACGGCTCGGACAGCTTGGAGAGGCAAAGCGCGCGTGAATGACTTGGCATGATAGGGCCGTGATAATTGAGCGGGCGGCCTGGCATGGTGCGTCCATGGCAAGGATAGGTGTACACGGACGGCTAGGCGTGGTGGGGCCGTGGAAAACAGAGCGGATGGCTTAGCGTGTGGGGCCAAGGCATGGCGTGAGCGGTCTTGGGCGTGGAAATTGGTCTTTGCGGGACCGGTTTCCTCTTTTCCGTTCTTGGCTCAAAATAGGAAATTCTTTCCTTGTTTAAAATCCCACGTACCATGTATATATAAAAGGGTGTCCGTCTTCTCTTTCATTTAACGCCTATTTTTTTTTTATCCCAGCCGTGTGGTAGCAGTAAAGCAAAGCGGACAAGCAAATCTCATGTACGCCTTCCAATACTTCTTCTTTAACTTGTTTTCTCTTTTCTTTTGTGTTGGTGTAAACCTTAGTTATAGGTGTACCTTTTCATGACCTTGTAGAAAATGTTGGTGTGAATCCTAGTCGTAGGTATGTTTTGCACGAGCTTGTAGTAGTACTTAGGCATGAATACCATAGTAATGTTGACCGCCTCAACTCACTGTGCAAAGTAAGCTCACGATAGTAATTGCCATCCCTTCCCCACGAAAACCTAGTTTTTAGGTTTTACTCCTTGTTTTGGTGTGGTCGTGTGCATGGTTCCCATGGTGGGGCGCACCTCATCGGTCGGACAAGAATTTTATGCTGCAGGGTACGACCTTGAAACAAACTTGCTTGCGTCTTGGGTGGAAAAATAATTTCCGTGCACTTTCCGTAATAATTTATCTTCGTATTGTTCCATTGTAGTTTTTTGGAAGGTGAAAGTAGCGTGGGGAAGTATTCATTATGATGTCACTTGAGAAAAGTTCTGTCGTACCGAAAGATGTTGGCAATTCCAAGACAAACGTAGATGATGAGTTCTTCACTATAGTCTTTGCCAGGAGGAGTCCTCTTAAGCATGTGCCGCTTTTTCTGACCGATCTGGAGAGTGAGGGAGGGGATCGGTCGGTTCCGCTTGTAAATGTAATACGGTTTTGTCTTCAGAGGAAAGAATATTCCGCCTCTCTTATTGATTTCAAAACTTCAGTGAGTCCATTGCGTTCGTTTGATAAATGGATGCAATTCATGATAAGTCAGGAGCTTGTAAGAGCTAGTTTGACCAAGGCGCAAATCATTGATACCGTCACGGCTTCCACATCACTTCAAATTAGGAAAGACATCCCGAGTTTGGTTGCTTTCATCTCCAGGTGGTGTCCAGACACTCACACGACCATACGCATGTGGGGAGAACTGACCATATCCTTAGAAAGTGCGGGTATCCTGCTGAATCTTCCCATGACAGGAAACCTTAACATCAAGCTGTCTGGTGATGAGGAAAAAATGCGTACTTCCCTAGTTGCAAAGTCGAAAGGGTTTTTCCGAAAGGAGAACAAGACAAAGTGTTTCTATGCCTGGTGGATGTCTCAATGGTTCCCTGATGAGATGGTACCAGATCAGAAGAATAATACACTCCATGTCGCGACATTCTTGGCTCTTTGGTTATCCCGAGATATTTTCGATGATGGCTCTGGTAAGAAGGAGATAAGGCTGGAAATCATCAATTTTGCTATAAGATTAGCGAAAGGAGTCGTTCTCCCCATTGGCGGCCTGTTTCTCGGTTCTCTGTACACACACTTGGATCATTTGGCTGTGGACATGCATGCTTCAAATGGTTACATGAAAGTGGATTCGTATGTTCATGTTGCTTTTCTCCAGGCGTGGTTATGGGAGCATTTTGAAAGATACGCTCCTATACCATTGGTTTCACTTCCCGCATCTTGGGGTGGTTCGAGAATACTTCGTTGGTCAAATATGCGCCCAAGAGCTGGCTCCAACCTGGTTGACTTCCTTGATAATTCGAGCGTCGCTACTTTTCTTCCATGGGCCCCACTGTGTACATCCATAGTCCAGGTTAATACTTTTGCTTCTGCTCCAAACACGGCTTTGCTTTCTGACGAAGAGAATCTGGGCGTTGGCGAGATTGTATTCATGTGAAGTTGCACGTCTAGTTATATACCGTCTTTCTTTCGAGGATCTTGTCAGGCAATCTCTTACAATATTGATCGGGCAACTCGGCATATGGGTTTCGACCAAGGGGTCCCTCTAATCCGTCAGCTAGAATCTCCAGAAGACTCATTACCGACCGTTCTTGATGCTTGTTTTCTTGTGCCGAGCAAAAGTCTCCCTTTTTTGCTTTCGGAACGAAATCCTTCGACCACCTCCAAGTATAACGCATTGGGCGAGAGTGAATTCCTTGTCATCCAGGAATTTGTGAAGGTCGTAGTGGAGAACACCTGTGGTAGGCCTTCTGCCGCGATTTTAGCAAAGCATCCGTTGTTAAGGGATACTTCTTTAACTAAAAGAAAATATGTGGGTCCAGACGCAGACGGTCCCCAAGAGAATGAGCGAAGGTCCAAAAATCGTGCGGGCGGTTTCGTCGATTCATGACTCTACCAACTTTTAGTTCATCCAACATGCGGGTACGCATGATTTTCCTCTTGACTTTAGCTAGATCTTTTTATGTCCTCGTTTCTTTTCTGAGAATGCGTCTTTGTATCTTGCCCATGGTTTCAGCAGCGTGAACGCCTTTGCCAAACTTGCAAGTAGTCAGAAAAAATCGTTTTTCGAGACAGAGGGTGGCGGTGCCGAACCTATCCATGGTGATGGGGAATCCGAAAGGATAAAGGTTCGAGAGTCCGGCGATGGCGAGTAGTTCTTCCGAGCAACGGTCTTTGGATCCTCCTCAAGTCGGGTCCAAAGCGACTCGGTGAGTCTTCTCCATGTTCTTCTTCTTCTTCATTCTTTCTTCCTTCTCTCCTCTTTTTTTTTTTTGAAGAAAAACCAAATCTTGATATTCTAAGAGGAAACCGTTCCTGGGAACGGCCTTGAAGTAGAACCCCCCTCAGAGTCAAGGCGTAGCCATTCTTTCAATCGCGGAAACCGTGTCGGCCGGTGATTAGGGCATTGAAGTTCATCATTCTGTAGGCCTTGTTATGACTCGAGTGGTAGAGAATACTCCAGGGACTGCTGGTGCGATTGTAGTCAGGAATCCTTTGCCGGTTGCTGATGCAGTGGAAGGCGCCACTTTTGTTCCTCCCTATCTGGTTCCTTATCCGGGTCACGTGTTGGTTGGGTGTTTTAGCGTGCCAGTTAAACATGCGGCGTTGTACACCAAAATATGGGATAGCTATGGACATATTGCCACAACCAAACAAATTACTATTCGATTTGCGCTGGTTAAGCGGGTGGAGGAAGCTTTGTCTTCGATTGACAATATGTGCAACGTGACTGGTCATACGGTTTCTGAGGATGTAACCTCAAGCTGGAGGTTCCATCGTGACATGTGTGTGGGCTTCGAATTCAATGTTCCTTGGTTCGTTAAAGGATTCTCTGAGGTTAAAAAGTCGTTGGTTGAAGCAGTCGAAGGTCCTTCCGCAGACATAGTGAAGAAGCAGGAAGAGGAATTCAAGAAGTTGTGCATGCAGTTGAAGTTGAAGAGGGCGGCTCTCCACAGTACAAAGGAGGCCTTTGCTAAGAGGAGCAAGCCACTGCTGAAAAACTTTCCTTGAATACATTTCTGTCTTTTGAACCTCTTATCTTAGTTTTTTTTTTTTTTTTTTTTTTGAAAGGCAAATGAGACGCCTAGTTTATGGTTTTTGATTTTTTGGTTTTCTTGGGTTGATAGATAAATGTTACCTTGACGGTTTTGGATTATTCTTTTTGGAACGAAATATTTAGGAATGGATTGTTTTGATTATGATTGCAAGTGATACATATATTCCAGGAAAATCTTAGAACCGTGTGTTGGTAGATGACATGGGGTAAAGCGTAACATAGCTAGCGATTTTATCATTCCCATGAAAACTTGAAATAGTAAACCATGTATCTTGCCTAGGTAAGACTTACTCGGTTTTAGGTCTCCTGATGAAAGTGAACCTTTTGGGTGTAAGACCGAGTTTTATGGGAAACACCGCTGTGGAAAGTCCCCAGTTGTTACTGAGATGTCTGATAACCGAGTTGTTGATCCTTGGGCGGATCGTCTGCTTCTATCCTCTGGAAAGTCCCCAGTCATCCCTTGTCGTGTCATGACTGATAATCGAGTCGTCGGGTAACCGAGTCAGAGTGGATCGTCTTCCTCTACCATCTTGACGTCTGGGTCGAAGGACAAGATCGACGGTCGAAAATTGACATTGTAACCGAAAGATCGAACCTCCGACTGTGGTCACCAATTGTTTGAGGGTGAAAATGGTTTCTGCTGATTTCGGTAATTTCGGGTGTATAGAAGAGAAAAAATTTAAACCCTAAACAATGTACTGTAAGGGAGTACTTTAGATTCGAGAGATCAATCTGTACAAATCCAGCCTAAACCAAGAAATGTCCGTTCTGGACTTTCTTCGGTCACAAAATGGAGGAGAATGGGTTGGTTTTGGGGAGGGAAGCAAGGAAAGTGATGAGACCAGAATAGTTGATTCTGGAAGAGTAGTTGTGTTACTACGACTTGTATCAGAAAAGTGGGAAGGCTAAGAAATGGTAAGCTAGCAAGTATTTTCTAAGTGTTGTATATTCCCGAATGAACTTCTTGTTCTGTGGAAATAGGTAAGATCTATTGATACAACTCGAAGTGAAATGTACCCTGGTATCATTAAGGAATGGAAAAATGGGTAAGTAAATGGGAGGAGGTGGTAACCGTATGCATGGTATTGATGTTCCATAAACTCGTTAACGTATGGAATTGATGTTCCATAAAACCATTAACGTATGGAATTGATGTCCCATGAACGTTTCACTTTTAACTCCCTGTATTTACTAACCGCCTCCCCTTATGACACTTCCTTATGACGGGCGTAGTGTACACCGCACGTTGTAAACCGCAAAACCAATACCCAAACAGGATCCCCTAATATGTGTTGATGTCTCGAATATTTTTGTGGAAAACATGTAGCATATGGTTGTTGTCTGGCAAGTCGAGCTTGGGAGACTTGGTAGCTTGGTGACCTTCGACGGTCGAGATTTTGCATCTCAAGAGGAAAGGTAGTCGTTGATCGTTGCACGCTTTCGTTCGTTGGTGGCCGCATAGGGAAGGCTAGCGTGGTGGCGTGGATAGGTTGGCATGGCATGGTGGCGCGACTAAGTTGGCACGCCATTGGCATGGCATGATGGCGCGGCTAGGTTGGCACGTTATTGGCGTGGCATGTCTCGGCGCGGTTTGGAGTGACCAAACTAGGGTTTTGGATCAAAGGTTACCATGTGTGGTCTGGTAACCTTGGATGGCTAGGATTTTGTCCTGGGATTGAAGGGCAACCGTTGATTGTTGCACGCCTTCGCTTGGGTAGCCGTGTAGGGAAGGCCAGCATGGTGGCGCGGCTATGTTGGCTAGGGCCAAGTCAGGGTGTGGTTAGGCTTGACATGGCGGGGCCAAGGGTTTGCCTTGGGCACATGGTGCGGCTAGCTTGGCTAGCGCAAAGGTAAGGCGTGTTTGGCTTGGCATGTGGGGACAAGGGTTTGCCATGGGCACATGGTGCAGCTAGCTTGGCTAGGGCCAAGGCAAGGCGTGTTTGGCTTGGCATGTGGGGCCAAGGGTTTGCCATGGGCGGAGCATGGCGCGGCTAGCTTGGCTAGGGCCAAGGTAAGGAGTGTTTGTCTTGGCATGTGGGGCCAAGTATTTGCCATGGGCGCATGGCGCAGATACCTTGGCTAGGCGCGGTTTGGCTTGGCGGTGTGGCTAGGTGTGGTTTGGCTTGGCATGTGGGGCCAAGGGTTTTCCATGGGCGCATGGTGTGGATAGCTTGGATAGGTGCGGTTTGGCTTGGCATGTGGGGCCAAGGGTTTTCCATGGGCGCATGGCGCGACTAGCTTGGCTAGGTGCGGTTTGGCTTGGCATGTGGGGCCAAGGGTTTGCCATGGGCGCATGACGCGGCTAGCTTGGCTAGGTGCATGACCAAGCTAGGTTTTTGGGCCAAAGGTTGTTTGGTAACCTCGGACAGCCTAGGATTTGCTTCATGGGATTGAAGGGAGACCGTTGATTGTCGCATGCCTTCGTTTTGGTAGCCGCGTAGGGAAGGCCAGCAAGGTGGCGCGACTAGGTTGGCATGGGGCCATGGCAAGGTACGTTTGGCATGGCGCGGTAGGTGTGGCTAGCATGGTTTTCCATTGGCATAGGGGTGCGGCTAGCATGGTTGGCATGCCTTGGCGCGGTAGGTGTGGCTGGCATGGTTTGCCATTAGCACATGCGGTGTGAGAATTAGGGTTTTGGCATGTCGAAACCCTAATCAGCATTAAAAAAAGGTACCCTGGTAATTTTCTCGCAGAAAAATTAAAGGTTCAATAAATGTGCTTGGTTCAGACATTATTACTCAAGTTCTATGACGTTAATGTCTGACTAGGGTTTTACGATTTTACCCCTAAGCTAAAAACCACCATCAACAGTTGTATATTTTATTGTAAACCAAATGACTATCGTATATGTATCATTTGAGAGGAGGTCTTTTTTATATATATAATTTCAGATCGGGGCTAGTTTTTGGGTTAAGTTTTTCAATAGATTTCTTAATTGAATGCTTAAGTATATGTCGTAGATTCTTAATGTCTCTTTATTTAGTTAAACTATTAGATTAGACAACTGGTAGCTTTGGGGGCGTTACAGTGTTGGTATCAGAGCTCACTATTAGATCTTATATGGGAAAAGATAGGAATTAGCCAGTGCCAGTTAGTGAAATAGATTAGTTTAGAACTGGGTAGGGTTGTGAGATAAATCTTAATCACTAAAAGCTATCAATAATTAAAAGAATTATTTGATTGATTCATTGATTCATTTGTTTGTTTGGTTGTTTGTGTATGTAATGAAGTAAAAATTGTAGGGTACACCAATAACTTTAGCTAATAAAGATTAAGGAATAATTAGTCTAAAAAGTGTGAACACGTAGATAATTCTATACTAAAGATAGTGAGATTAGTATTATTGATAAATCTTGAAAGTCACATAGAAACTTATTGAGACTTATACGTAGAATCAATAATTTATAATCACATAAATATTAATAATATTGTTGGGACTTAATAATATTTGTCAGAATAGTTAGAATAATAGTTCAACCATCAATTTTAATAATAAAATATTATAATAGTAATTATAGATGATAATCTAAATAATAATAATTTTAATAAATTAATGATTAGCATTTATCATTTAGTATTGGGGCTGTCAATGGATAAATATCCGCCGGATATTGGCCATACCAATAAGGTTAAGGGTTATCGGATATCCGATATCCGATTATATCTGGCGGATATCAAAATATCCAATTCGATAAGGTTAAGGTTAAGCTATCGGATATCGGATTTTTATCCGTTAATATCTGGTTTTGTGGGAATAGAAGCAAAAGCTGAAATTTAACTGACTTTTCAAATGTTTAGTGTAACTGAAAGATAGAAAAACCCACACAAACACTACTCCCAGTGTCTCAGTCACATCACACATGAAAAAAAAAAACTACAAACACCCAACCAAACAGTCTGCAAACTAAAGTACACAACAACAAAAAAGAAAAAACCATGTCTTCTTAACAATAATGTCAAACAACATGCTAGTGATGATCTTCCTTGGCTGCCTGGTTACATGTTGCATCAACTTCAGTCGATGACTTCCATATCTACATTCACAAACAATCAATTAGAAAAGAAAAACGAATAGTCTTAAACAGGAGAGACATCTCACATCTTCATGACTAGAAAACAGTATATCAATATGGATATACAAAAGGACATAAAACTCGTCCACCACATAGTCATGGGTCCTAGTAATCCCTTAAATTGAATGGCTTCAACAAAACCAACTTCAGATATGAGAAAGATGGATAGATAAGCTGTAATGCCAATAAGCATTAACTCATAGCTATAACATCCTTGTTTGATTCATTCACATATAACCAATAGTAAATGGTAACATCAAAACAAGAAAAGAAAAAGAAGAAGCAGTGAAGTCTTAAGATACATTGTTGTTTTCAATTTCTTGTTACATACTAGTGACAGTCATAGACTCACAGTAGTTGAACTTTCAGTAAACTGCGAAAATCTAAAGCAATAAATCCAAGGGCACTAAAAGAATTTAAGGCAATAACTATAAAGGAAAAGGTGTTTAACGGCTCAATTAACTCAACTATGGTATCTTCTCATGTCAAACTCAGTCTTACAAAAAATTGTACATGATGCAACGTAAACCAATTGGCACAATTTAGCAAAAAAAAAAGAAGTGGGTAACAGGTAAAATGGATTTCATAGATCTTAGTATGATGTGTTCTCTAACAAACAATACAATAGATATAAAAAGCATAGAACCAAACACAGCAGGAGACATTTACATTCATATCATTAACAACATTTTCTAAAGGAAAAGCAACAACAAATTAACTAGACTAGACATTCAAAGTGCTAAGACAGTGCTTTAAGACTAAGAAACACCCACACTATAACTAAACCTAAAGAGACTCAAAGTCTCGTAACAAACCAATAGCTACACAATCAAAGTACAACTAACTTGTCTACACTGCGTACATGCTCAGGTCCAGAATAGAGTGTAAATTTAACAAATTGGACTATCCTGAAAGATCAATCCATGGTTCACAATGCTTTTCAAGTTTATTATGTACCTAGTTCCTATAACAATCATGGGATTTCATATAAACCCCCTAACAATTCCAACCAAAGATTACAGCTAACAAATCAAGATAATGTAAAAATTAAAAAAGTATTCAAAATCAAATCGAAAACCCAATAATCAGTCATCAACTCGTCATCTCTATTCAAAATGAAAACCTAATCAGGAGTCTTCTCTATTCAAATTAAAAACCCAATAATCAAAAATTCAAAATCAAAATCGAAAACCCTAATTTTATCTGAATTGAGTTGTAATAAAAAAGCTAAAAGAAGAACATGATTGATTCTAACAGTTAAATACAGAAATATTCAAACATCAAACATGCAAATACGCAATCGATTTGGGGAAAAAAAACCTAACTTCGAAACAATCGATCAGATTCATGATTAATGATTAATGACTTACTTCTTGAGTGACAGTCTCTGATCAAATCACGATCAATCAGTCCTTCTCTCTCGATCAAATCACGACTCACGAGTGAACCGATCTTCTGAGTTTCTGTGTTCAGTTTTTCTAGAGAATGAGAATGAAAAAAAATGAGAAAAAATGACTAAACACTAAACAAACTGAATGGTTATTCTCCCGAAAGATAAAACCTAGGGGTAGGAAATTACAAGTATACCCCTAGGCTATCGGATATCGGATATTAACCTAACGGAAGAAGCCTATTCCGATTCCGATATCGTTAAGAGGTAAAATCCGATAGAATATCCGATTTCGATATCCGATATGTCGGATTAAATCCTATAGGATCGGATTTCGGAAACGGATCTCGGATTTCGGCTATCAGTTGCCAGCCCTATTTAGTATCCTATTGAACTTATCTTAACTAAAATTTCATTAAAGATATAGAAATAGTAATTATAATTAAATAGCTATGAAAAATTATTACGCTTATTCACGACTAAAGTTTGTAAATTAACCTAACGATAAATTAGAAATATATGTTTTTCATTTAAAACTAGATAGTTAATGTAATACTTATGAGGGAGGAACCATGGACACTCTTAGATGGACAAGGTCAGACAAGATTTGTGCCATTTTCTTCTCAAAACCCAAATGATGATGAATTTAAGTCTAATATTTTGATGATATGTTCCTATTATAAGACTTTATATTCTTACAAAAAATGAATGCAATTCGAGATAGCAAAACTGACCATCTACCGATCTTAATTTCAACCTTTAATTTTGAACGGCTGATATTCAAAGGGGTAGATGGTTGTTTTATACATCTCGAATTGTGCTCATTTTTTGTAGGAATGTAAAGTCTTATAAGAAGAATATACCGTCAAAATATTAGACTTAAATTCATTATCGTTTGGGTTTTGCGGAGAAAATGACGCAAATCTTGTCCGACCTTGTCCATCTAAGAGTGTCCATGGATCTTCCCTCAATACTTATTAGGCGTTAGACGTAAAAAGATGAGGATATCTATAATACAAAACGGCATAGGTTTTTGAGCTTGGACGGACGGATAACATTTTGGGAGACAAACAACTGATCCGACCATCCCAATCTCATCCCAGCCAAAGACATCTAGCGGCCACGGTGTTTGTAACCTCCTTCCATTATGGAGATATTAATAACCCTCTTAATTAGTTCCTCGTCAATTAAAACTATAATGTGCCATTAAAAAACTAAAATGAAAAATTAAATGTTACAACCATAGAAAAATAATAAAAACATCTTTGGACCATATCTTTAAAAAATCAAATTAGCAGACTTCACCAATCTTCAAAATACAAACAACGTATTTCCTTAAAAAATAGATAATTTTTCATTATGGAGAAGAAGAAGAATAAACTTCATTATAAATCGGAAAAAAAAAATCATTATACTAATTGTATAAAGGGAATAATCGAAAGCAAATAAATATCCAAAAATTTACGCTTACATCGTAGGGCTGATATTATTTTCGCAATCGTGTAAAACCTAATGCAAAAAAAAAACTTTAGAATAATTTTATAACATTCAAAACAAATGTATTTTTGACTGTGACATTTAACCAATCGAAAAATGAACCCTATTTTCACCCATAACAAATTTACCATTCTTTGGAACAATTGAGCATTCTTGACCAATATCATGATTGTCTCTTCATCAGATCTTAATGCCATGAATAGTTTAATCAAAATCTGCAACACAAAAAAAAGAAAAGAAGAGAAACTCAAACAAAAGGAAGAGCAAAAAACCTTGATTGGTTTTTCTTTTCTAATCGATGACACAAAAAAATAATAGAAACTCAAAAATGTAGAATGGAGAAACCATTTCGTGGGAATACTGAGTCGTGTAAGATTCAAGTTACTTTGATATTAATTTTCCAGTAATTCTTTAAAAAATCAAAAATATGTAACATCTTTAATGAACAATGGACGTGAATTTTTCATAGTATATATACACTGACTGTTACTATTTGATGTGTCTCAGCTAAGGAAAAGTCAATGGATCGCAGTGGTAGTTCAAAAACTCAAACAAACCAAATGTCTAGGATGAGAAAATGAAGTCAGGAAAAATCAAATAAGAAACCACGTCGACGAAACATATATGACCCAGAGTATGCAATGAATAATGAGGCATACAGATACTTGGAATCCGTGAAGCGAGATGAAATGGAACGGATGGTTCCCTGCCATAATTTAGATCGGGGCACCCGTTGGGCCGGTCTAAGTCTAAAGCCGACAAGTGGATAACACAACTTATCAAGGCTGTTAAAGAATATCATGAAGAATGGAGACGACGGTGTCGAAGAGAGAATATCAATGTTCCTTTGAGGAGGAAGATGAAGAAAAAGCCATGTATCATCATCTGTATGCATAACAATTGATGATTCGGGAAGAGAATGATGAGAATGGATTTGAGACTGCGTCGAAACTGAAAGGACTTGGGATCATACTGAAATGTAACCACCAAAGCATATGGATAACGAAAACATGACGATAGTCCTAGCGATTGAGGAAGAATTTCTAGGAGGATGTAAACTGCTCATCAGATGAAGATTCAGCATAATAGTCTTAATACAACACAAATCAATATCACAGACTATCAATATATGAGGATCGGAAATGAATACATTATTTAAGGGAAAAAAACTGAATTTTTATAAAAAAAATCACTATTTTAAGTTTAAAGAATACTGTGAGGAATTGTTAAATTATTATTTAAGCGTAATCGAATTTATAATTATTTGGATTAAGATTTTCATGTCTTCAAATTCCCATGGGCCGAATTAAACCTCATAGTGTGTGGTAATTATTAAGATTATTATAACAAAAAATTATTCCGTCACATGTCGTGCCGTTACGGCACGGATTATTTCTAGTCATTAGTACAAAACAAAGCTAGGAGAAGTTAGCCTGTGTTAGTGGTGGTCAGGATTTGTCCAGACAAAGATAAATCAAGGGTTTTGGTTCTCCTGACCACCCACTACAACTCGCACGCGTGGCATTAATTCCAATATTATGAATGAAAAACGAATACTCAAGTCAAAATATGGATTTTCAAAAATTATAACGTGGAGGTTTGAACTCATGACATATTGTGTCATAAGAGTTGCCTCTAACCAGTGTTCCACCTTGGTTGGAATTAATAGAAAAGATAAATCAACGGTGGTGGTTTGTTCAACTTAAATATCATAATTGCTTTATTAATTAGTGTTTCACTAATTGCACATAATAAATAATCTATTCATTATAAAGTGTTTTATTAATATGTGTTTCAATAATTACTCATAATAAATGACTAATCATTTTTTAATTATAAATGTTTTAATTAATTATAATTATAATATGTATTTCTATTAATAAGTAATTTTGATAAATAATATCAATAGACATTTTTGGCGACAATGAGTAGTAGAAGAGGTGGAGGCCGAAAGATTAGTGGTGGTTAAGGGCGGCGCCAGGCACAATTATATTTATTTTTGTTCTTTTATCATAAAATGGGATACGAAGTCTATTTTTCACATGTATCCAACTTGCCAAGAGTTTTTTTATCCCTCTTTCCTCAAAATCCTGGCTTCGCCCCTGGTTTGTGGTGGAAGAAGTACTGACGGTAAGTGCGGGTGAGTAGTGATGGACAATATCAATTTTATGTTGTCGTTACAACATCGATAACATCGTAGTTTGGAAGATGTGGTTGGTTGTTTTTAACACTTTTGATAAAGGTACCATATATTTCCTGGATGATATCATACAAGATAATATTTTCATGATCGTAGTTGGATCACCCAAATGGTACCCCTGTTATCTTTGGTATTATATCGTATAAATCATGATTTTTTAATGTTAAAATAAAATTGATTGAAATACAAAAAAGAATATATACACGGAAAAATAATAATGAAACCAATCAATTGACGATATTTTGTTCAATCTAAACCTCATACATGTCATTTGTGATTGAAATTTAGAATTGCGTCCAACAACCTACATGGGGTGGGCGGCAGTGATGGTGGCAGTGGTGGAGTCAAAAATTGACATTGAGGAGGCCTACTTTAAAATAAAAAAAAAACATGTAAACTTTGGTGGACTAAACCATAAATATATATGGACAAAGTACTATTTATAAAATAAACTAAAAAAATCATGTAGTTATTAAAAATTTAAGGGGTTAGACCCAGGTTAGTCGACCCTTGACTCTGCCACTAGGTGGTGGTGGAAAAAAAATGGATTCATATGGTTTTATGGTGTTGGCGGGTATTGGTGAACAAAAACATGTTATGCTAATTTTGTAATGCCACAAAATATGTAACGTTATATTATAAAGTATAAAACGTGGTTGATCATTCTAATGTTAAAATAAACTCGAAAAAACACATGTCCATTTTAAAAAATTGGTGCAATTAATTGCCATGTTATGTAATAACTAAACGAATGACATGAATCAAGATCAGGACATATGAAATTATTTATTATCGATTAGTATATGTAAAGAGTGGTCAGGATTTGTCCTTGGAAAAGATAAATTTATCGCTGGTTTTTTTTTAACTTAACCATTTAAATATTTTATTAATTAGTGTCTCATTGATTGTTCATAATGATTAATTAAATTTCTATTATAAATCTCCCTTTAATAATCTAACATAAATACATAATTTATTAATTAAATTTCTATTATAAATCGTGTTAAGCATGCTCAAGACTACCTCCTGGCGGTACCTATCAGTGGGCTTAACCAGTGCCTTGGTCCGAGACAATTTAGAGCTGTGCTTTGTTATCGCCTTGGCATTCCTATGTTCGTTGGGAACAGTTTATGTCCTAGCTGTAGAAAACCTATGGACATCTTTGGGGATCATACGCTCCACTGTGCCAAGGATATTGGGTACAAGTTTCGTCATGATGTTGTACGTGATGTTATCTTCGACATTTGCTACAAATCCAATGTATCGGCGCGCAAAGAGGCTTCCCCTGGCCTTCAGACAGATGATGGTAGAGATCTTAAACCTGCTGATATTCTTGTTCTTAACTGGGAAAACGGGCAAGATGTTTGTATGGATGTCACAAGTGTCTCCCCTTTCACTGGTGATGGGGTTCGTTCATTTGCTCCTGGGAAGGCTATCTCTAGTGCCGTTGCCCGCAAACATGCCAAATATTTGGACAAGTGTGCTGCACATGGATTTGGGTTAGGCGTTCTGGCTTTCTCTACTTTAGGGGAACTCGGTGAGGACACTCTTGTTTTTTTCAAGCGTCTACGGAATTGCTTGGTGAGCAATGATGCTAGTTGCGGTTTAGGTAGCTTTATTTTTATAGATTAGGCATAGCTATTCAAAGAGGTGTTGGAGCCCAGCTTGTCGCTAGGTTACCAACCACAAGCTCTGTATGATTTAATTAAATGTTTTTTTTCATCTTTATCTTACAAAACATTTTATATTAAATAATAATAATAATAATAATAATAATAATAATAATAATAATAATAATAATAATAATAATAATAATAATAATAATAATAAGGAAGTCGGAATCAAGTTTGTGCTGTTCTTTGTTATAGACTTGGCATTCCACTTTTTGCAGAAAATAGTGTTTGTCTGTGTTGTAATAGAGATATGGATGTATATGGTGACCATGCATTGCATTGTGCTAAGGAAGTCGGAATCAAGTTTCGACATGATCTTGCTCGTTACACCTTTGCGGATATTTGTTATAGGGCTGGTGTGCACACTAAAGTTGAAGCACCTTTAGGTTTCTTATCTCGTGATGGCGGCGATTCCGAGACTGTGCGGACATTCTTGTATACAATTGGGAGGACGGCCGAGATACTTGTATGGATGTGACGGGAGTTTCTCCTTTCGCTGGAGGTGGTGTAGACACTTTTACACCGGGTCTTGCTTTGTCTAAAGTCGTAGAGCGTAAAAGATGTAAATACCTTGATGTATGTAGAGCGAATGGGTATAACTTTAGTACCTTAGCTTTTACTACCCTAGGTGAGCTTGGTATTGAAACTATAGAGTTTTTGTTAAGATTGAAAAATTACATAACTAGACATGATGCTAATATTAAAGTTCGCAATTTTCTTTTTATTAGATTAGGTTTAGCTATCCAAAAAGGGGTTGGAGCGCAACTTGTTGCAAGGCTACCAACAAGTTTCTTGTAAAAATGTAATTCTTCTTTTTGATAATAATAATAATAACAATAATAATAAGGTGTTGGTGCCCAGCTTGTTGCTAGGTTACCCACCATCTCTTGTAACATTGATTTTGATTCTCAATAATAATTATAATAAAAAATAATAATAATAATAATAATAATTTGATAATAATAATATTGATAATTTGATAATAATAATTTTGAATGATGATAATAATAATTTCGTTGATTAAAAAAATAATAATAAAGCTATATTAATTCTAATGGTGGTAGTGGAAGTAGGTTTAGTATAAACGGTGGAGGGTGTTTGTGAATGGTGGTGGCGGTAACATTACTATTGGTGGAAGAAATAGTGGCAGTGGATGGTTTTTATGGTGGTGGGTGTTGGTAATTGTGGTGGATAATAATAGTTTTTGCTTTTTAGTGAGTTTTATTGGCCGAGTAAAAAAAAAATCTTCACAAAACATGCAACATTGTATTGTGAAAGATGTAATTGGTTGTCTTTAGCACCATTGATAAGGACAAAAATCAAATATTTCGAGGATGATACAGGAACGTATAAGACAATATGATCAAGACTGTTGTATCACTGAAACAGTATTCGTATTATATAAAGGCAATTGGTGTGCCCGCGTAAGAGAACATTATCGCTCTCTCAAGTACTACTACATTTTTTTTTCCTGAAAGACCATCAATGTCGATTTGTTTCGCGACAACTACCTACAAAGACAACAACTGTTTGAAAATATTTATTTTTTTATCAAAATCATCATAAAAAACTCTAAATCATAAATCTAAATTTCGCCTTCGATGTTTATAAAATATTTTTTATATTTTACATTCTCAAATCATGTGACCTCTTGATTACAAATCAACAATATCAAATTACGGATCAATATGTATAGGTTTCATTCACTAGGTTAGAAGGTAGAGTAGATACAGATGGGTAGTTCACACAAAGCAGAACATGACTGAGAATACTTCAATAATTTGGTCAAGAAATAAGGTCAAAACTTTAAGATTAACTTTCTATAGGACTAATTAGATCGGCTTCGATAGGAGCCGACTAAAATATGGATTAATAATAATTTCCACGTAAGACAATTTCAAAACATAGTTTGGCTAACTGTGCCTATGTAAAGAGTGGTCAAGATTTTTCCTTCCTCCATTGCTATGTTATGTGAGAAAAAGGTGATATCTAAGATTGAGGTACAATTCAAATCCATTAGATTCATACCATTTACAACTGGACGCCTTGAAAAAAATTGACGTGTTTTTATTATTATTACATGTAAGGGATACATTGACCACACTTGCGCAAATAGCTCACTTCTAAAATGATTGGTGTTGCATGTACTGTCTAGAATGCAACGATGAATTGAGGAAACAAGGCACCAGAAGCAGTGTCCGGAGTATTTTGGATATAGTAACTTAGACCCGATGAAATACTTATGTTCTTTTTTTTTCCACAATCTATTTATTTAAGAAAAATGAACATTACAAATACATAACATCAACAAAAATTAGACAGATTGCGTTTGATAATAATGGCTATCGATGGTCCGGAAATGGTAAAAGAAAGGAATTGCTGTAGAAGAATTGTTGGGATATACGATGGATTACTTGATACTAATGAAAGAGGTATAACTATTTCGATTATGAAATCACATAAAGTTCACAGTAGAAGATGACATCAAGTTTAAAGTTAGTAACAAACATAATATGGCTAAACTAAAATGTTAAAAACAAACAGGATATATAAACTTAGAAAGTCGTGGGACTTGAAGAGACCAATTTTGAAAACTACAATCTTAGAAAAACGATCCACAACACCATAATTTATTTTATAAATATTCAATGTAGAAGATGTCAACATTTGGTAAAGGATCTATTGACAACATATAAATTTGAAATGGGATTAGGGAGTACAATATGTGTTCAAGGTTCTTTATGAGGTAATGTGTCGCCAGATTGTATTCCAAGTGAAGGTAGGAACATATGGAAGTGACAAAATGTCCAAGACTTTTGAAGTTACCAAAGCCTTCGTTAAGACGAACTGTTGGGCACAATACTTTGTTGAAGATTTAATGACATGGGTTTGCATATATACAATCCCTTCGAAAAGGTAATTGGTACACATTTTAAACATTGTCATCTGATGGGGTGTTGGAAAATTACTGGAAAATCATGTCACATTGGAGAGTTTGTATCATCCGTTCGATGCAAGAAAATATTATTCTTTGCATATTTGGAGGATCGACAACATGACCATGATAAATGAGTCAGTTGGAGGAGCATGGGGAGACTTTTATGGACGATATTAATTAGTTGATTTCACAGAGATGAGCGCTGCTGACGACATATTTCCAAAAAATATTTAAACTTCCATGTTCACGTGGAGCATTATCTCATTATAAGCAATGAACCTAAATAAAAAATTGTCTGGAAGTTAAGATTATATTTCTTTCGTTTGAGAAAATCTCTGGTGGTAAAATATTAAAGGAAAAAAACAAAAAAAAAAAAAGAGAGGAAAATCCCGACTATTTTTATGACAAACCCATATTAAATCATAAGGATTTGATAAGTATTCAGGACACAAATTATACGATATATTAAAAATGAATCAACATCATGGCCCGTGCCGTTACGGCATGGGTTAAGGGCTAGTAATATACAAAACAAAAAGACTTAACTTGTTAGTAACCTTGAATCGGAAGTATTTTTAGTCTGGCAAATGATTCAGTAAATCTTTAAAATGAAACAAATATACATGAAGTATTAAATGTGCTTAGTGTAATATTATAATTAAAAGAAAATAAATTCGTATATTAATAGGATACTTACATTAATAGCAAAATCTAAAGACTATTAGAAGAACCCACAATTGGGGGATATGAAAACTAATTGGGGGATATGAATTACTTCCCCCAACCCATGATTTCGGCTAAGGGGTGACCATTGGTTATGAAAATACTAAAATACCCTTCCCACAAAATAAAAATCAAAAACTTAAAATCAAAAAACAAAATCATATCCCCCATTTCCATCTCCACTTCTTATTAATCTTATTTAGGGGTGGAGCTTTGAAACCCAAATATTTCTCATTCCCTTTCAAATTCTAAACTCTCCCCACTCTATATCAAATTCTCTTCTCCTCACTTTGGAAACCAATTTTTTTTATTCTAAGTGATGAAGATCATCCGAAAGTGATGATGACCATGCGGAATTGATGAAGACCATGCCGGTATCATGATACTGGCATAGTCTTCATATCAACCGACCATGCCGTGAGGGACTCGATTAATACCGTAAAAAATTCAAAACGAAGTGATGAAGACCATGCCGGAATTGATGAAGACCATATGTCGGAACATGATACCGGCATGCTCGAGAATTTCCTATCAATGCCGGTAGTCAAGTGAAAAAAAAATCAACATTCTCGGATACTTTTCATCCTGCTCCTAGCATAGAAATTTAAGCAAAATACTATGTTGGAACATGTACCAAGCATGCTCGAATCCATGATTACCATGCCGATAATTGCTCAAAACCGAAAAAAATCAACATCAAAACCGAAAAAAATCGTATAGTGGCAAACAATTTATGAACATTTCCAACAATTGCCCGCATGGGTTTTTGGTTGAATACCATGCCTACACCAAGCTTTTTGCTGCAACAATGGTGGATTCAAAGAAAAAAAAATCAATTTTTCAACCTCTTATTAGCGGTAATTCTCTCATCACAATCATCTTCCATTTTCAAAAAAAAAATTCCACTCAAATTTTTTTTTTCTCTCCTTCTACTCCTCACTCACACAAAAAATTCCCCCAAATACTTAAGTTTTTTACTAATTATTATTAACCACTAAACATGATTAGTGAGGGGTATATTAGGATTTAAAAAAATACTTAGATAAGGGGTGACCCAGCTTTGCTATTTGGATCCCTATTTTGTCTTGTAGCTATATCCCCCAATTAGTTTTCATATCCCCCAATTAATCATTCTATTAGAATATATCATAAAACTATGCTTTAGACCAATAATATCATACATAGCTTGTGGTTGGTAACCTAGCTACAAGCTGGGCTCCAACACCTCTTTGAATTGCAACACCTAATCTATAAAAGATAAAACTATCTAAGCCGCTACTTGCATCATTGCTCACCAAGCATAGTTATTATAATTTTATGCAGACTTAAATTTAAATCATATTAAATTACCAACGTCAAAATTTAATAAGATATAGTATTTGGATTCAATCAGAATGAATAAAATTTGTATATCAATCTTTATGTAAAAGTAGAAATATGTTTACAAGATTAAGGCTTAGGGTATCAGCCGGACTATCAACTTAAGAATAATGAGAATAATAATACAGTTGATAATAGTATGTGAATAATTAGGCTGGTAGTAAGTTTATAATAGATAATATTGTGAAAATTTATATATGGTATTACACTAAAGTTAAAATATCAGATATTATAAATCGACGTGAATTGAATTGGGATTACTTATATTGGTAAAATAAATAAATAAATTCAGATAACTAATCTTTGAAGTAAAATTTTAGATTACACCAGTTACGATAAAAGTTTAAAGACTAATTAATAATCTTAATAAACCAATACTTAGTTAATCCAGTACTGGGGAATAGTGAGGTTGGTAATTCTAATGTGTTCGGGTGATACTTGTTACGTAGGTAGGCATTGTCAGGCGTCGCGAACCTAGACAGAGCAACTGCATTCTTGTATCACTAGGCATAGAAGGGGGACTTACTTCTATTAGTGGACTGATAGATCCCAAATTTTACTTAGAAACTTTATTATAAAATATCTTTTCTTGTAATTAGAACCAATAACTTATTGAAATAAAAACTAATCTATTGAACCTAGAGCCACAAATTTTAATTGTAGAAAGCCATATAAGGTTATTCTTTGTTTCATGTTGTTTTGCGCTTAGACAAGAAATATTTGTATTCTTTAAGGTGGGGAGTTTTGAAGACTAGAAGAATGGTTCGATTTTCGAGGACGAAAATGTATAAGGTGGGGAGAATGTAAAGACCCTCAAGATCGTCAGCGATATTAGACCAGTCAAGTGACGAATTAGCCGATAATAACTCGATTAGTTTAACGTGAACGTTAATTAATAGGAATTAATCTAACAACGATCTAGATACGAAACTAGTATCGTTAGATAGATCTCTAAAAGTTACGCGGAATGGACTACTCGAACGTGTCAATCGGATATCGTATGAAGAATATTTTATCAGTTTTGTATGAAGGACAAATAAGTCACTTTGCTTTGAACCGCCTGCCTTCCCTTATCGTTGGATGGGTTCCTTTAGCAGTTTTGGTCGGCCTTATCTCCAATCAACCGAGAGGATAAACTCTCATTTATATTTTCTTCTTCTTCATTCTTCTTTCTTCATCCCGTTTCTTCTCTTCTTCTCTCTTCTTCCTGTTCTTCGCTTGCGAGAGAGTTGCGAGTTGTGAGTTTAGTTTGAGAGATCTAGTTGATGATGGAGAGCATATTAATTAGAATGTGGTGATGATGAAGCAATCAATTTTATCAAAGATAAACACGATTCTAGTTGGATCCCAGCCGATCAAGGTTTGTGCACTATATTCACAAGATACGAAAACTAATAAGAAAATCTTTTTAGTCTTCAAATCTTTTATTTCCTTCAATTACCTGCACAACACAACTTGAATCTTCTTGTGATCAATCACACACAGAACGGAGTCTGTTAACAATGGATTACCACAAGATGTCTTTAGATCCTAAAATGGTTCTAAAGATCCGGTCAATACTTTGATCTAGTTTGAGTGAGCCTTGTATCATAAGAGAAGGTTCTCAAGAATAAGCAAACTAGGTGCAATCTTAAATTTTCAACAACCGTTAGTCAATCAAATAAATAACCGAAAACAAAAAATAATGCAATTATCTAGTTTATCCCACAGAAGTCTTTAAACGAGTGATCGTAAAAGATTTTGCCTAATTAAGGTACTTTCCTCTCCGGATGGATGGCTCCACCAGAGACAACAAGAATGAATTTTGTCTGGCTCTTAGGATAGTTTGCAAGAAATGCAAACTCAAGTATTTATAGACCAAGGTTTTTTGGACAATTAGGAAATTCCAAAATGGAAAATATTCTCAAGATATTAACATTAAAGTACCCAATTTCTGTTTTCCTATTTCCACTTAAATGCCAAAACATATTTCCGAAATATCTCATAAAAAACTTGTATTACTAGTGTAGCACATTAACTAATGATATTTTCCAGAGGATATGCTTTAATTGCTGGTAATTAAAACATACATTATGAAAATCATAATTAAATGCTTTTCAACATTTTGGTATGGGATCACCCTGAACATTAAGCAATATCTTTGAACGATTAATGATAAGAGTTATGTATATGTTCAAATGATGTCGACATCTAGAAGTTTCTCTCATCAATCCTTAATTCCAAGATCACACAAAACATGAAGAGATATGTGAATACTGGAAACTCGGTTTTGCTGCTTGGGATTGGTTGTTCCATGACTCACAATGTAAGTTGTGACCAGTTATACCATGCTTCTAAAAATAGGTTATGACCGGCTACACCATGCTTCCCAAAGGTAGCTTGTGATTCGTTACACCTTACTTCCCAAATTAGTTTGTAATCGGTTACACACATTGCTCTTAAAAGTAGCTTGTGAATGATTACAACTAACTTCCCGATGTAGCTTGTGACCAGTTGCACATTACTTCACAAAGTAGCTTGTGACCGATTGCAACATGCCACACATTATAGTCTATGACCGGTTATACCTCAATTCTCAACATAAGTTAAGATAGGTTCTACCTGGACCGGTTACTTCTTCTCATTTCAAGTCTTCGGAGTAATACTTGTACGTATCAACATTCCTAGACTTTCTAGTCTAACATAAACGAATTTGACTCTAGTATTTAACCAAGCGACTCTAGATACTAAAATATGACAACCAAACTTGACAGACCAACGCTTGGTGGGTTCAACCGATCTATGCTCTAACAGAACCAATACTTGCATATGGTTTATGCTTCAAAAAAAAAACATTGATATGTCCCTTAAACTTGCAATGTACATAATTAGAAAAAAATAATGCTCTGATGTGCAATACACAAGCTCTTGTATCCATAATACTTATAGACCTGTAGGAGATTACACAACTTATGGATACATGATCTCAAACTTAATTAAAGGTTCAAAACCAATAGATATCAAAGTTACTAATTAAGTTTGGAGGTAATTTTCATACAAGCTCGGAGTTACAGTATCCATAATGCGTGATACTAGACCGACCCTAAAAAAAACATTTTTTTTTGGGACCATGACATTTTGAGAGGACCCTTACCCTAGTCCATTCATTGCAATAAGCTAAGGGGTTTTCTAGTTATAATAAATGACCTAGTTATCCCCTACTTAAATTAACCCAAACCTAATTCAAAACTAATAACCTAAATTTCATACCTTTGAATGACGAGGGTACCAGGTACAATAAAACTTCGATAGATTAATAGTGTTGGGACCAAAAAAAAATTATTATTTTAACGAAGTTATTAATTTATTGAGTTAAAATTTAGCCAGAGAATTTTATTATTTTAGCGAAGTAATTAATTTATCGAAGTTCTATTGTATATCAATCTATTTGTATCAACTTATACAAAACACGCCTTGTGTAATCTAATACATACATAAACCATCAAGGAGATCACTTAAACAAGATGAGTATACTTGGTATATAACGTAAGCTCGAAACCGAATCAATCTATGAAATCAAACCAAGTGTTGATTAACGTACACTACTATTACTTTAATTATAACTACTATAACAGGAATTATAATGCAGGAAGTAAAGTAAAGGCGCACGATAAGATTTTGTTAAATAGGAAAACTACAAGGATGAAAAACCCCGGACCTAGTCCAATTTTGAATACTCTTATAATTAAGTCGCTATATACAAATTGATTACCGCAACTTCGTCTAGTTGAGACCAAGTAAACTACAATGGTTACTCAGTTCTTTCGGTATCCATTCGCCTACAACAAATCCAGTCTACACAACTGAATCCCAAGATAAAGTTCATTATCTCAAGTTTCTTTACTGCTGGGAAGACTTCAACAACTCAACTCCTTTGGATCGTAATCCGAAATAGTAAATGACTAACCTGTTTTAATAACCTCTCTTTCAATCTTAGTAAATCAATCAGGAGTATAAATGATCTTCCATTTAATCAATATAAACTTATTTATTGGTCGCAAATCAACCAAAACAAATGATCTTCCATTTAATCAATATAAACTTATTATCGGCCGAAAATCAACCAAAACAAAGAATATTGAAATAATAAATCTTAATTTACAAATCAGATCTCAAAAGATAAACAACTAGATAGATTATCGATGTATACAACAATCCTGATGTCTATCAAGATAAATTTTGTACCAGATTTCACTCAATCAAGTGTGCGAGGAGTATCACAAAGATCAGAATACCAAAAAATAAATCTTCTAGTCTTCAATCTTTAAAGTACCCTTTTTTTTTTGAAACCAAAACTAAATTTTATTAGAATTAAACAACATTGAGTACACATTGAAAGGTCAGACCCATTTGCTCCTGGATTACATAATTATTGAGAAAGTTAGGGTGCATATCGATCCAGATGTGTCTTGTGCAGAGTATCCTAGTGATTGAGTCTGGTCAGCAGCAAAATTTGCTAAGGCATCCGCGAGTTGATTTGCTTCTCTGTGAATGTGGAATATCCCCCAATTTGGTATTTGTTGCAGCATCTCCATGATATTGTGGATAAGAGGTTGGATATGCCATGGTGGGATAGTGTCTGTGGTAAGGTAAAAAACCAGGGACATAGAATTTGTTTCTATAATTAGGGATGTGATGTCCATTAGACAAGACTGGTGTATCCTAATTAACATTCCTTTTGTCTCACCTATTATTGTTGTAGTAATTCATAGTGGTTCTGCTATAGCACAAAGAACCTTTCCTTCATTATTGCGCAACACTGCTCCTGCTCCAGCTATACCTGGATTGTTTCTTGACACACCATCACAGTTGATTTTAAGTGTACCTGGTGGTGGTGTAGTCCATCCGATCGAAGTCGTATATTGAGTAACATGTTGGGTATTGTTGTGGTATATTGGAGCGAGTCCAGGTGCTAGAGGAGGTTGATGTAATTGTGTCCATAGCAGTTTGGTGATGTTTGGTGCTTCATTGATATTTTGGAAATATAAGTTGTTTCTTCGAATCCAGATGTGCCACAAAGTGAACCAAAGGTGTCTTGTGAAATCTGATGGTGGTTTTGTATTTGGGTATAAGGGGTGTAACAAACTCTCCACATTGGTTAGAGGAGTAATTAGAAGCGGTACCATCGGATATTTAATCCGTAGGACAGAACTTATATGTTCCTATATTGATTGACCTTGAGGACATGTAAAAAACAGGTGTTGGATGGTTTCGGGGGAGCTGTTGCAACTTGGGCATATGGGAGTGTTGGTGATATGGCGATGGTGGAGAAGATCTTTGGTCGCTAGACCATTGTTCAGTGTTTTCCAAACAAAAATTATAATTTGGGGGGGGGGTGGGGGTGGGGGGATGGTAGAGTCCAAATGAAAGGTTTAGAAGCGGTGGCTTGGCTTGGGTTGGTTTGTTGGTGGAAAAGTCTATATGCCGATTTGACAGAGTAAACCCCAGATTTTGAGGGATACTGTATGAGCTTGCTATGTCAAGATTTTCCGGTAAAGGTGTGGCAATGATTTTTAGTGTGGTGACTGGGTCAGTGATGGTTTGTATGAGTTCAGAGTTCCAAGTATTTTTCCGGGGATGATGAGTTGGGATACATTATGAATGTTTTGAGATGTACTATTGGTTATTGAATTCATTCCTGGAATCCATTGTTGAGACCAAATTTAAGTTTGCTCACCTGAGTTTATCTGGTGGAACAGACCCAAGTTGAACAAAGGTAATTTATTGATGTCCATCCAAAGAGGGCTAGGATTTGAGTTGGTGATTGAAAGATGTAACATGGACGAGTTAGAGATATACTTACCTGAGAAAGAGGATGAACACATTGAATTTGTTTGATCATGAATTGCCCAAAGTCTTTTTAGAAGTAGAGCTTTGTTCATTGTTTCACTTGTTCTAATACCCATACCTCCAGCTGACTTGTTATTGCATATTGTTTTCCAATTGATGGGATGTAGCTTCCTTGTTTTGACTGAATTTCCCCCAAAAAAATTCCTCTTTATTCGATCTATCTTTTTGTGAATGTGTTGAGGAAGCATAGCGGTTTGCATGACATGATTAGCAGTGGGTGCGAGAGAAGTATTGATTAGTAGTATTCTTCCTACTTGGTTCAACAAAATTATTTTCCATCCTTGTAACTTGCTAGTGATTCTCTGCACTAGAGGATTATATCTATCTTTCGATAGCCTCCCATGAGGAATAGGGGCACCCAAGTAGGTAGGGGGGTATTGAAGTGGTAGTGAAGTGAAAAATGGATTGCAGGGTGTAAATTTGTTGGGATGGAAGGTGTGGGTGGTGAATGATACAAGATTTTGATGCACTAATTTGTTGTCCTGCAGCTATGCTGTATTGGTTTATTTGGACCTGGACAAACAACTTGATCTACACTAATGATCGATCACGCAGAAAGAGAATCTTTAATTTTAATAACGGATGATCATTAGTCTTATATTCAGATCTAGAATCAATAAAGCAGATCTGAAATCTTCGATCCTTAAACTATTTCGAGTGACCTTATATAAGATAGAAGGACCACTGAATTAAAAAACCAGATATTTCAAGGTTCAACTTCACCGTTAATCCATCAAATAAATAAAGTAAAAATACGATTTAGTTTCTTACCAATGTACTACTAAAAGCTCTTTGATCCCAAACAATACTTTAGTAACATTTATCTTACACAACAACAAGCAGTTTATATTAAAGCTAGATAGATTGAGGAAAACTCACGTTCGTTCACCAAGTACAAGTTCTCCAAAAATTGGAGAACATGATGGGCATAAGGAAGCAAAAATGGGTATTTGAAGAACTTTTACACCCTTGAAAATTCCTAAAATTTCTAGAAAGGATTTATCAGTAATTACTTTGTTATAAAATCTCACAATTCGCTACTGAGAGACGATAGATTCTCGTCGAATCCCTCTCGAAGAAAATGAACGGGTTGCAAAACAGGTCAGACCATGACTGATTAGGACATTATCACCATAAGTTCTATAAACATATATAACAAGCCTAATACATTTAATATTTGTTGAAATTAAATTGACCCAAGTTAAACACAAAAGCATTATAATTAAGATAACAATTCTAGAACCTTAAAATCAAAATTTAATGTTCTGGATTCGAATAAAAGACTAAGAATTGTACATACCATTTCACAAGATCTCTACTTATAGTCATATCTTTTGTTGTTGAATAATTTTAAATAAAAGTAAACCCAAGAAAGAAAAAAAAAAAGTTTCAGAACTCTCCAAGGATTGTTAAATAATTTTAAATAAAAGTAAACCCAAAAAAGAAAAATGAACAATTAGATTATCACGACGCATCTTTTTCTGTGTTATTTTCATTGTTGGAACAGAGAAATTAAGAGAGGTTTGAGGGTGGAGGGTGATTGATTTGGTTTACTGGGATCTAATAGATGGTTAAGGTTTGTCTATGTTTTTTTTTTTTTTTTTTTTTTTGTTTTAATGCGATTTTTCTATGCTCTCATCGGATCGAAATTTCTGGTAAAGGATGAAGAGATGAAATGGCATTGAAATGAGGATTTTTTTTTTCTCTTGAAGATTGAAGTAGTGAGTGAATGGAGAAGTAGAAGATGGTGGTAGCTGTGGTCGCGGAGTGAATAGAGAGAAAGAAAATAATCTGACATGGCATTATATGTGGCTAGCTAGCTTCTGGGTACACAATACAAGACTGATGGTGGGTGTAGAAAACCTAAATCATTTATCGCACTCATTCAGTTATTTATTGGTTCATTATTAAATCACATACTTAATAAATTACCACGTTTGAGAATGATGCTTTTTATGCGTAAAATGATAGGTCCAACTGTTTTCATTTTATATTACAGATTTTTCTAGTGAGACCTTATTTACATAATTAATACCTCATTTAAAAGCTATTTATAACCCATTCTAGACTAGTATTTGCATACTTGATTGACTAGAATCTGACAAGAAGTTTAACTTGACAGTGAAAACGTGGGGGTACCAAAATACACCACCAACTTTTTCTTTATAAGCAACTTGTATGGACAAACTTAAATACAATTCTGAGAGTTCAATTTAATGAATATCAATCAAGGAATAATATTAGAGTTATATCTTTTTCTCCCATAATCAGAAAGTTTACAGAGACAAGTCTGTGAACTTGATTTGCGTGTGAGAGTACTTGGACGATTCCATGAATCAATATCCAAGAATCAATCAAGTCGTATCCAATAAACAAGGATTGATGTATCTACTTTGATTGATAAACGTACAACTTGTGATATTTTAATTATTAATGCGAAAAAGAATAACACATACACCAGAAATTTTATAAACGAGGAAACCGCAAATGCAGAAAAATCCCGGGCCTAGTCCAGATTGAACACCAAACTGTACTAAGCCACTACATATACTAGCCTACTACCAATTAACTTCGCACTGGAATGTAGTTGAGACCGAATTAAACCCACACATCTATTCAGTTACAGTTGTGCTCTTTACGCCTCTTAAATCTCAGCAGGAATCCATGCAATTGATTTCCTTAGCTGGCGTCCTTTACATCCTAAGAGTTGCTTCAACACAATTGAAGATCCTCCTCCCACCGATAAGCTTATATGTGTGATTTCGTTTTTGATCGTAGATCAAGGTGAGATTGGAAATCGATAGCAATAGACAAAGTCTATCTAACCTCAAAATCAGACTTATGCTTCCCGAAGAACAACCTAGATTTATTCACCTTACAAGTATTAAACTTGTGGAATCAAAAAATTCTGAGACAAAAAGAACTTTGTGATTTCTATCTATCTTGATTGATGGAGCAAGCTCAACAATAAAACAATATAAGGATACTCGAATTATCAAGATAAACGATAGATGGACCTAGCTTCACAAACCCCTATGAAGCCTTTTTAGTCGCTAAAACCTACAAGGGTTTCAGGAAGAAGACAACTCTAGTTTACAACTACAACACACAAAAGTAGTGTCGGGATTCAAAGATCTCAGATGCTTGAGGTTCCCTTTTATAGACTTTCAAGGCATAAGTTGCTTTAGGTTTAAGCTAAGATAGCTTTGAAACCAAGCAATCAATATCCACCGTTATATGAATCTTTGAAATATGATTAACATATCAAAAAATACACATATATACAGTTTTTATCAACTAAATCTGACAAAAAGCTTGACATATTAAATTTTGGGTATATTAATTAAATACCCTTAATTTTGGAACCCTTCAAAAATACCCCTATCACATTATAAATATACCCCTCCTCTTATATATAAAGCTTATCCTCTTAAAATAAACTATTTTAGTAATTTATTACACATAATTTTTTATTTTTTTTTTCAAAAAGCAATAATTTTCTTTCTCAATCACTCCACCACCGCCTCCAACTCCACCGACGGCAAGTCACCACCACCACCAGTCCACCACCACCACCACCACCACCACCACCACCACCACCACCACCACCACCACTCCACAACCATCACCAACATTCCACCATCACAACTCCACCACAACTCATCGTCACCACCGCCACCGCAGTTGCGACCACCATCTCCTCCAAATCCACCATCGTTGCCGCCAAGTTGATAAAAAAAAAAATTGAAAATTTAGAAATAAGTTAGGTCCGCATTTTTGTATCAACAACCGAAGTTGATCCAGCTTTTTGTATCAACAACCAAAGTTGACACCAAATTTTGGTGTCAACAAACGAAGTTGATATCATATCTGGTGTCAACAACCCAAGTTTTTACAAAAATTGAAAACTCGGAAATTAGTTAGGTCAAGATTACGTGTCAACAACCCAAGTTGGCACAAAAATCTGGTATCAACAACAAAAGTTGATCCCAAACTGGGTGGCACCACCACCTTCATCGCCAAGCATCACCACCATCACCACCTCCAAAGATGTGAGATAAGAAATGAAATGACTTTCATCTAAATTTTTATTAATATTGAAAGGATATTTATATGATTCAAAATTAAATGGAAAACATTTTAGAAGATGAGGGGTATAATTATTGTGGATAAGGGTATTTGTGAAATCCATGAAAAGGAGGGATATTTATAAAATTTCCACTTAAATTTTTTGATTTTAATAATGCGATGGTCTAACATGTTGATCATCTTCGGATCAACGATCATTAACATATTGAGTTTGAAAGAATAAGAGGAGGAAGAGATGACGTTCTTTTAGATAGCAAATGAATAGTCTTTGTGAATAAATGAAATGGCCGGTTCATTGCGATTAGTAAAAAGAGTGGAATACAATATTTTCACTCTTTGTGGACACCCCATTAAAAAGGCCATGGATGTGACTAGAATTCATACAACAACTAAATCATTTTTTTACGGACATAGTTGGTCACGAACCATGTTCAGGGCACACTGGGAACTTTTGTGTTCTACAAATTAATATCCGTATCCTAAGAATGATGATAGATACGTTCGTTAATTTATAAAACACTAAACTTATTTTTTTTTCTAAAGAATATGAAACTCAAGGATAAGAATAAGAACTTAATTGCTAAATACCTATTGAATCAAGTGAAGTAGGAGAGTGAGAACCAAATCTTGATTATGTGCAAACTTGTCTTTTTTTTTTTTTTTTTTTTTTTTTTCCTTACAAAAATCTCATTTTTTCTTGGTAAATTAAGGCTAGTTTGGTATTGTTGTGAATTTTAGAAAAGCGCTTTTCTGTTTTGCTGTGTTGTGCGTTGCTGTGCTGTGCTATGGAAATAAATCTGCATGACGTTTGGTAAACTATAATTTAAAAAGCACTGTGCAATTAACAAACCGTAAATTCTGTTTGGTAAACTGGTATTTAAAAGTGCTGGTGATATAGTTAATAACGAAAATAGACATATTTCAAAAATTAGTTTTAATACAATTTTATTATAATAAATTATATTTCTAATTTTAATACATTTTAAATAATACATTTTAATACATTTTTAATTTTAACCAAAAGCTCTGTGTAATTTTAAATAATAATTATTTTAATATATTTAATAAAATATAAGTAATATTTTTTAATTGTTTTTATTATTTAATTAAAAAGATTATGATTATGGTTTGCTATGAAAATATTATTATTTTATTTTTTTTTCAAAAAAAATGTTTATTAAATTTATTTATTTTTTCATTTTTTATTTTAATATTTATTAAATTTTGTATTATTTTATATAATAATTTAAATTATTATTGTATTTATTATTTAAAAAATTAAAAAAATATAGAGAAATAAAATAAAATGAAATTATAATTTTAATGTCAAATGTACAATATTTGAGGGTAAAACTTGTTTTTATAATAAATTAACAAGGTTAAAATAGAGAATCAGTTAAATTGAATTATGTGGGTCCACAGCTTCTGCTTTTGCAGCTTTTAAAAGAAGAATTAATTGGGGGATATCAAAACTAATTGGGGGATAGAGAAAAAGACAAAAATTGGATCCAAATATCAAATCGGGGTCACCCCTTATCTTAGTATTTTTTTAATTCCTAATCTAGCCCTCATTAATCAGGATTAGTGATTAATAATAATTAGTAAAAATCTTCAGTATTTGGGGATAGATTAGTGTTTGTTTTTATTTTAATTTGTGTGAGTGAGGAGTAGAAGGAGAGAAAAAAAAATTGAGTGGAATTTTTTTTTTGAAAAATGGAAAATGATTGTGATGAGAGAATTGCTGCTAAGAGGTTGAAAATTTGATTTTTTTTTCTTTGAATCCACCATAGTTGCGGTGAAAAGCTTGGTGCCTAAGATGGTATTCAACCAAAAAACCATGCCGGCATTTTTCGAAATTTTCATAACTTGTTTGCCACTATAGTTCGGGGGGGGGGGGGGGGGTAATTTTTTAGGTTTTGATCTTCAAAACCTATTTTTTTTGTTCTAAACAGTCCACTTCCGGCATAGTTATTTGATTCTCGAGCATGCCGGAAGTAGTTCCGGCATTGAATTTCATCACTTCCGGCGTGGTCTTCATCATTTCCGACATGTTCTTCAAAGACTTAAGGCGTGGTCTTCATCCTAAATAACCATGCCGGAACTCACTTCCGGTGTGGTCTTCATCCTAAATTTCTATGCCGGCACATGATGAAAAGTATTCAGAAAATTGATTTTTTTTTCACTTGACTACCGACATTAATAGATTTATATCGAGCATGCCGGAAGTTAGTTCTGGCATTGAATTACTATCAATTCCGGCATGGTCTTCATCACTTCCGGCATTGACTTGTTACAAATTTATTACAAAGTGCTTTTGGTTGAAAAAAAGCAATCCCAAACGGGGCTTTAGGTTCAATCGACAAAAACTAGTTGTTTTTTCTTTTGTAGTTGCATAGTCAAATTCTGCTGTCCTATTTTTTTTGCTAGAATCAGCCAAACCTGATGTTGTTCTTGGTGAAAGTTCGGCTTATAAGTTGTTATCCGAACTTATGTGCAAGTTCAGCTAATAAGTTGTCAACCGAACATAGGTATATGCAAGTTCAGCCGAAAGTATGTGTACATAAAAAAAAAAAAAACAAAAAGTTCCGCTGACACGCTATCATTCGAACATTTCAATCGGTCGGTCGATCTAGGTTGTAAAGAGTCAAATTTGACCAATGCAACCTATATAAAACCTTCAAATACCACTATGAGCTGCATTACGAGCAGAAGGTTCAACTTCCTCCCATTCGTTACTTTGGAACAAACTTTTTCTAATCTTCTTTAATAAAAATCTAACTATCTCTCAAGAAAGTTTATTTCCCTTTAAAAACTAACACTAACACTAAATTTAATTACTCAACATTAATCATCAATATTAACCACTAATATTTTTCACATTAATGGTGTATTTGGTTACAGAACTCACAATTCCGATGAATTTATAATCCAATGGGATTACAAATCAAGGGATTGACGCAAATCCCTCGTGTATTTGGTAACTCAGCTTAAATTCCTAGATTCATATGTTTTTTTGTTTTAAAGTCCATGTGCTGCTGTTTGACATTACTCTCACAATATTAAAATTGTATATATATCTGGAAATTTACAAAAAAAAAGGGTCCATAAATTCTTTGCTAAGTGTCCTAGCAAATTTTAAGGGTAGAGGTGAACTCCATGTGGAGGATTTTGCTGAAATAATAATTTCTACAAAAAACGTAATTCTTGTAGATTTGAACAACCAAATGTACCGGAAAATACGTAATTCCAAACATGAATCCACCAAATTCCCTAGACCCGTAAATTTTATCTTTAGAATTCTGAATCCAAACTTACTAATCAGATAAGACACTACTCTCATTATGAAAAATTGGTGGATACATGACTTTATATTTTTACTACTCCCTCCGTCCCGATTATATAGGCGGAATATTTGATTTTCATAGTCCCACTAAATAGGCGGAGTTCTAGTTTCAAGGTGTTTTTTTGACATATATGGCCCTATATATGTTGTATGGGAAATTGTATTGATAATAAGACAAAGGGTAAAAACAGGAAAAAAACATGAAAATTTATAAAAACCATTAAATTTCTTAATCTAAGAGATTTTGTCTTCTCCGTCTATGTATTAGGGATGGAGGGAGTATGCAATATTAATCTAATTTTTGTCTTCCCAAAAAAAAAAAAAAAAAAAAAAAAACTTTTTTGTTTATATGCACCAAAACAGGGTTATTGGTTATGGATTGAACATGTATGCACAGAAGATGTAAACGGCCCGGCCCAGATACATCATCAATATCATTTCTCTCAATAAACATATACTGTAGATATTTCTTTATTACTTTCAGCAACAAAAATTGCCTAGAGAGAAATTCTGAGTGAAGGAACTCTTTGTCGAGAAAAATAAAAAAAAATGGAAGGAACTTCTTCATCACCACGTTCGAATAAACGCCTAGTACATGAAGACACCGATTCAAGTAAATTTACAGTGTAAGCAAACCCCTAATTTCTTCTCCCCCAATTTTCTGTTTCTAGGGTTTATGCGATTAGAAATGTGTAGGGTTTCTTTCTTATTTTGTTATTTTTGTGAGGTACAGGGAGAAGAAACTGAGATCTCCACCAATTAAGGATGAGGAAGAGGTGGTGGTATGTGGATCGGCAGAGGCGGAGATGGAACCAAAAGCTGCTGAGCGAGCAAAGAGACAGAGTCAGACGATTGGTGATCTAATTTCTGGTGAAGAACCAAATGCTCTTGATAAAGCAGAAGTTAGAACGTACAAGGTAAGCACAGCAGATTACCTAATAGTTTTAATTTTATTGATTCTGTAACATTTTGTGTATGTGATGTTATAATTAGGCTTCATTGTTCAACTTAATTTTAGTTCTGCTGTATGTTGTCTGCAGTATAGTGAATAATGGTGGATGCTATGTATTGGGTTAGACCCAATTTTGCTAGTAATGCTATTGTGGTCTGAGAGATGAGCTAAAGCTTGTTATGCCTTACATAACCCAACATAGTGTAGGGAAAGATTCAGGAAAGACAAAACTTACGTAAATGGGATTTGATGTATAATGAGGATACTATTCTTGCTTGGTCTTGAATTATTGGTTTATAAAAGTTACATCTGAAGTTCTGGACCGGTGTTTGGTTATTGCATTACATACATGGTTGTTCTACTATATAGTCTCTAGTGTTTGATGGAATGGAAGGCTGATTCTCATATGCAATATGTTGAATAATGAGATGTTATTTATGGCATTATTTTCAGTAAGCATTCGTTTTGTATCTAGTTATTCTGCAATATGTATATATGATGTAAGAGGAGTAATAATGGGATTTAATGTGCTATACTTGGGTGCCTAACTTTACAGTTTCACCAATGCATCATGAGTTTATAAGTTGGAACCATTGGTTTTTTGTTGACCCGGGACGTTCTTTAGTGACTGGACAAGTGATAATGAAAGTTTACGGTTTAGCAGGAAAATGCAAATTTTGAGCAAGATTGCACTGTCATAAAATCATTTAACCTGGAACAAGAGAAAGATGAAGGCTATTTTGATGACAGCAGCAACTTTGTTCATTGTGCCACTGGCAAAGGCATTAAGGTAAAAACAGAAACAAAAACGTCTTATTGTTTCAATCTGATGATGAGCTCATCAGTCTACCTCTTTAGTTCATCTATAGCCTTCCTATTGTTGGAGGAAACTTCTTACTCTTGTGAGTTTGTAGGATGCATGGCCGGATAGTGTTGATGCTGAATCAAACTTCGCCCAAAAAAGCTTTGCTGAAAAACGCTTAAATAAGGTAAAAGAGGACGATCAACTTCCATATGATGATGTCGGTAAGATCATGAGGCGTGTCTCAAATCTTCTTGAGCCAGAGGAAACTGTAAGTTATGTTTTCCTCTTTACTTCTGTCTTACCAGATTTTCCCCTTCCATTTTTTTAAATGTGTTTCCTACTCTAAAGCTTTTCCTTGTTAATCTTCCTAACTAATCTAGTTTCCAATTAAACTGGATTCTTCAAAGCAAAATGGTATAAACATGCAAATGCATAATATATGCAGTTGATGTTAATTTGTAGCTTAAGTGTATGGTAAAGTGAGTATGATATGCGTATAATTGTGAAGAAAAATAATTGATACATTAATAATATCAATGTGAAACGAAGACTACTAGAATGAAAGATCTATTCTGCCCCCTTACATGCATGCTCTAGAGAAAATTGTATAATACATTGTTACCTATGCTTAATGATTCTATGGTGAATGCAAATATGGCCAGAAGTGGTATTATTTTACATAATGCATCTCTTACATCACTGTTTATAATACACTGTTTAATGTCTACTAAACTGTTTAAGGTGTTCATTACCATTCATTTATTTTACATAGCACTAGTTAGATCCCATACTTGCATCTCTTACTATACAGTTAACTATGCTTAAGGTGTTCATTACCATTCATTTCCTCAGGTTCGACAAGCGTTGGAAAGGTTGAAAGGGGCCTTAAATGGCAAGAAGGAGAAGATGGCACAAGAAATAGAACTTAAATTTGATCAGCTTACAAAAGACTCCACGAAGCTGATGGATACTTGTGATTTTGGTAGGCATACTCACGGAAAAAAACTTAAACCAAAAGCATTATTGTTATCTTGTTTTTTTTTTTTTTTTGATAGCAATTTGTTATCGTGTATAGTAATCGTATGTATATAGAAGAAAAAAAATTGTATAGAAGCACTGCACTATCTTATTTGAATCTCTGAGTTTCTTACTAACTCGACATCTAAACTTCAATTGTATGGTGCATTACTTTTCTATTTCTGAATTCACTTACTTTTGAATGTCTAACATTGCTTATTTGGTGTTTGTTTTGCGGTGCAGATGTAAACAGTTGGAAAAGGGAAGCTTTTGAGCGCAAGGCAGGTTAGTGTTATATCTGTTTTACTTCTCATTTTATGGTTTACCATGGATCAAGGGGTTCAAATGTTAAGACTTATTACATTTTCCCCTTTATTTAGGGTTTCGAAACTCTTGAGCTCTCTTGTTGATGATTATAATTATGTTTTTTTACCTTATTTTCGGTTAGTTTTGTCAATGTGATTAACAATTTGTTCCTCAACCTTTACTACTCTTTTTCAGAAGCATATGAGAGGTTAGCTCATGCTAGCGAAGATATATTCTTAGGTGATACTGCTGTGGATGCACATATGGCCAGAAGTGGTATTGTTTTACGCAGTGCAAGTACAATTGTAATTGCTGCTGAATGTTATAATGTGGATCAAGGTATCTGTTATACTTTTATATGATATTGAAAATATTTACACTTTATATGTTTAGATATTGAAAATATTTACAAATTAGTAATATAATAGTTTTTTTTAAAATATTTTGTACAGAGCTAAATGAAATAGCATATAATAGATTCAAAACATTTGGATCTAATATTATATGTTATCGCAGTTCAGCAATTGCAGACAGAGCAATTAATGACTATAATAATAACAAGGTAATAAGTTTTTATAATAATCAGTATTGGTTAATTTTGTATTCATTATTTGTCCGTCTTCTAATGTTTTTATAATTTTCGTTTTCTCTAGTTCAAAAAGATGAATAAAAAACAACAAGATAAACTTGAAGTAGAAGAAGTGGGTAAATCTTTGGCAGTATTAATTGAGGAAGAGAGAAAAAAACAAGGATTTGAAGGGACTGTAGACATTTGTGTTGCAGGCATTAAAACAGATAAAAAGGTACAAATATTATTCGATTGATTTCTTTTTTCTTTCATATTTGTGTTATATATATATATGTGACCTTTCGTGTTCTGCAGTTTAGTGAAGGATTTATATACGGTTAAGCGATATGTTTGGATTTCAAAATCCAGTTTGTTTGTTTTTTTTTGAGTCATTATGAAAGAAAAATACTGGTTAAGAAAATGAAAATGTGACCCTTAACTTTATTTGTTGCAAACAGAACAAAGGCATTTCTGTCAGTGCCTGGGTTTCCTTCTGTGGGAGGAGCTATGAAGTGCCAGAATTTAAGGGTCTTGGACCAAACGACTTCTTTGCTTGTTCTCGGATGGAAAAATTGTAAGATTAGTCAGATTATTTAAATTAAAGAATAATGATTGTTTTTATGTTTTATTAATTATTCAAATATCTTATTTCCATCTTGATAGGTACAAAAATAAGTTGAATAACATGTCAGAAGAGGAGCTGATTGATGTTGGAATAAGAACTGTGTTTTGTACATCTGAAAACGAGAAGTTTCATGGGGATGCTATCCAGGGTATAAAACGTTTTTTAGCTTCAATTTTTTTTTTCCTTAAAATTTTAGATTTATAATACTTCCATTATTATAACAGTATGTGTTATCACTAAAGAGGGGATCAATATGAGAAAACATCCATTGGAAGAACTTGTGAAAAAATTCGACACCTTTGAAGAGCAACAGTTAATGGTAAGAGTGTATATTTTATAATATTACAATGTTGGTAATGATGTTGGAAATCAGTTACATTGTTTTTGTGCTGTGCAGGGAAAAAACACAGAGCGCTTTAAAGGTGGGGCAATGACAGATCTATTCTATCAGTACAAAAAAGAACGGAAGAAAAGAAAAAAAATTTGACTTGATTTCTCATAGCTGATTATTAAGTGCTCTGTTGGTACTAAACTTCACCAATGTCATCATGATAAACACCTATTGTTTTTTAAAATTTGAGTTGTTAGATTAGAATTGAAAGGTTCTGTTTTTTATTGATTGATCGATTGAAAAATTCATTGTAAAATTTGAACTTAGGTTTCTGCACCATCTTGATTTACTGGTGTTTGTATGTTCTTGGATGCTAGCACACAAACATCCATCTCTGAGATGTTCTCCCCTCTGCTGCTTATAGCTAGTTACAAAGAATTCCGAAGGAGCCATGAAAGGAGCTATGGTATTTCTCCTGTATGTGTTTACCCCAATTTGCCTGAACCGAACAGAACACTGGGCTACTGTGTAGTCAAGGTCAAATCCATGTCAATAAATTTATAGTAATACAGTATAAGACTATAAGTTCTCCCATCCCAATTGGAAATGACCATGCTTAAAGAGAAAGACCCGACCCGAGAAAGTCTTTCATCCTAATGACTTGCATTTGAAAGAACCTATTGTTCCTCTCTATCTACACAATTACCCACCAAAGAGCAAAAGGAATCAGGTCCCCAATCTTCTTCCCTCTTTTCTGTTCAATTTCAACGAAGAAACTGGAAAAGTAGTTCCCAGATCAAGCAGGAAAATTTGAGAGTTTGATTCAGCATCTTTATTGAATAAAGGAAATCGTACCGATGACTAAGAATGAACCTCTAAAAGTATCAATAATTGGAGTCTTGGAGCTGTCTTGTAGCATAGAAAATCACTTTCTGGGGGGACATCCGGATTCCACAAACTTCTATAGCAGCCCCATCATCCTCCAAAGCTCTATATATAGCAATCCGCAACTGAAATAGAGTTGTTACCATGACGACATACTGTTTGCTCTGCGCCTTCAGCATTAAACATGTCTGATAAAAGCTCAGTAACTGATCTATTTCATCCACTTCCTCATCTTTAAGGACTCTGGTAAAGTTGAAATTCCGATTAGTAGCAGGATTAGATTGCACCAGCATATCTTGATCGAACAGTACCATCATTGATTCTGTTGAAGACAAAAACAGGGAACTAAGAATTGGTTGATTAGTTTGTATTAATGCCTATTCACTTCTTTCAGTATTACCTCTTTGGTTTATGAAGTCTGGAGGGTATTCAATGGAATAAAGCAGCAAATGCAAATGCAAATGCAATTACAATCAATATCTACCATCGAAGGTATTCCATTCCTTGAAGGTTGCTTAACACCAAATTTTATGTAATAACTGGTTTAAGGGATCTATTTTAGCCAACTGGCAGTTATCATCAATATTGTACTCTTTTTCCTTCTTCAGAACTTTCTCTCATTAAGAATTCTAATGGTGTGGCCTATAAAGCGGCAAAGCTCAATAGAAGACACACTATAGACACAATGTAACATGTGAATGTTGTAATCCTGCTCCCCGATTCATCTTTTAATGCGATTCTTTTCCCCAGCAAAAGAAAGAAAAAAACACAAACAAGAAATTTTACTACGTTAAAGCTACAAATTTATCTGCTATCAAGATAACTTTGCACGGACCACTCCATCCTCAAGCTTACTTACGTATTAAAAGGCGGTAGAAACTAGAAGCATTTTTAGACTCACTCTTAGTCGTCAGCTCATTCTTAATTCATCAAATATTAAACAAACCCAAGTCAGAGACAACAAAACCAACAGGGAAAATAAGAAACTAAAAGTGCAGGTTGAGGTTAGCTGGCCTACTTAGACAAGCACAAGAGTGATTTACATAATTTAACATACTCAAATTAAGTACTATCTGTTTTAAATCTTCATCATAATGTTACATTTTACCGAAGCACAAGAGTCATTAACTGCACAACGGCCCCAATGTATCACACAGGTTTGATCGGTTAGAACGGCCCCAACTATTCGTACACCAGGTCACCAATCCTCGTCCTCGGAATCGGATACAGTATACTCGTACCTTGGAACAGGATTACGAAGAAGTTCCTCCTCCCTTTCCTTTAACTGTAATTAAGAGACAAGTAGGAAAATTAGAGCACATAATGGAAAGGCTATACTATATCAAATATATAAATTATAGAGTGTAGCATATATGATACCATGGGGGCATATTTTGCATGTAGATCCTTGATGTCATGACGCACTCTGGTAATGCTTTCCGCGGTAATAACACAAACTGCCAAAAAAAAATTCTCTTTAAATTTGTAAATAAACATTTACACCTACATAAATACAAGAGACTGCGAGAGGATCATAGACAAGAGAGAATATATATACCATCAACTGCCTCAACTGCCTGTCCTTTCACTTCATTGCAAAAGGCAGCAGAATAGATAGCTCGTAGGGCGACATCTATTGCCTCTTCTATTGGCATCTGCTTTTTGAATCTAGACAGGCAAAATGAATAATAGTAAATTTCTGGAGAAAAGTCTATAATTTCAAAATTACTGGAAAATCAATCAACTAAACGTTAACCCGAGATGTGAAATCTTACAGCATATCAAGGACGGACTGCGAATAAATTGATCCTAATCCAGTAGCATAGGCATCCGTTTTAACAGACCCACTTGTGGTTGCATAACATAAACAAGGAACAAATTTCCTCCGCTGAAATGACAAGAAAAAACAATAAATTTTAAAATAAAAACTCAGCAGAAATTTCCTCATAATTACTATTATTATGAGGGTATGGAATACTAGCACCAGTTCATCCCAATCTAGGCCAACAGCAAGAAATTCTATTAAATACTCATTTTTTATTTGATTGCTGAATGCGGGAACAAATTCGGCCGCCTTTTTCACTGTCAACATTGGGCCGCCTTCTTCGACCAATTCCTTAACCTTTCCGGTCAAAGCTCGTAATGCTTTCTCTGTTGATACAGGTTGTTCTCCAGTCATTGCACATACCAAGGTGTCCTTCAATTCTATAGGACAACATGATAATTTATATAATGATCACTTATTCACATATAGTGCAGCATAATCAGATAGATGATATTATGCCTTACCATCAGTTTCATTCAAAGTTTCCAGACGGTGTGCTGCCAAAACTACTACATTTCCTAGAGACAAAACCACAGCTCGATCCCATTATCTAACAACAGACGAGCCAAGTTGATTTGCGTCACTTCCTATAACCTGAAAAACCCCATACATCAAGTTTCAATAAACAGCACCAACAACAAAATAAAACACAATAAACCGTCATGATCATCAGAAGTGCTCACCATGATTTTCCGAAGGAAAATAAGAAAAACACCTTCAAGGAAGAAAAAATACACCTCCAAGCGGAGATCGGTGGAACTAATCAGATGATACCAAGTCACCGTCGGTCTGTTTATGTATCCTCGGAAACAAAAAAGCTATGTTCCTTATTTATAGGGGAAATTCCTACTACTGCACGGTGATCAAATATTGTTAAGGGTTGAGTTACAAGGAAATAGGTGGGCTTGTTGTTTTGGGCTTCTTCCATATTGACATGGGTTTCCTTTATTGGTCTGTTTCCACTTTGAAGGAGGTTTCAAGCCACATGTATAAGTTAGGGGTGAGCATGGGCCGGTATGGACCGGTTTTACACATCCGCATCCAATCAAATACATTTTGGATTTTAAATTTGACATCCGCATCCAATCCACAACCAATGGATACACGGATGGACGGATTGGATACGGATACTCAATGGATTTGTTTTAATTAAAATTTATAATAAAGAAAATAAAGCCAACACAAATGACTCCTCATAGGAATCTACATATCATGTATATGTATACAAATATAAAAATTTCATGTGCAACATCCAAAGCAAACACCTTAAGAATTCCTAAATGATCCATTGTATATTCTAGAACTATATAAATGTACTTAATTTAACGGATATGGATGTCCAACGGATTTTCAAAGTTGCATCCGGCCCGATCCGAAATACGTTGGATTTCAAAAAATTCCATCGACATCCAACCCATTAACGAACGGTTCGCGCATCCATCCGCAAATGAACGGTTGGTCCCGATTAAATCCGCTGGATTACGTGCCAAATGCTCACCCCTAGGTATAACCACACGTTTTGTGTGCTTACAGCTTGTTTATCTTCTGCCTCTCTTATTATTTCTTCATTATTTTTTTTAAAGCACCAATTATCAATTGTGATCAGTATGCTTGGGGTATCAATTTGCGCAACACCAGTGACAATTTGAAACTATTGCATTTAAACAATTGTTCACTGTTGGAGGTCTTGGCATAAGAAGCTTGCAGGAAACAAACAAAGCCTTGTTGTCTAAGTAGAGTTGGATATTCACCGAGGAAAGGCAAGCATTTTGGAGAAAAATAATCCAACTCAAGACAATGACTCCAGAGAGATACTCGCATCCTTTTGAGTATAAATTTCCATATGGGAGAGACTTCTGGAAAGGAATACAAAAAACAGAAATAGGTAGTGTACAACAACTCATAAGTATTGATTGGTTATGGCCAAGAAGTAAATTTATGGCTAACTGGACACATAGAAAGGGGGTGCACCATTATGCAAAGCATTTCCAACTATTTTCAAAGCAACAAAAGACAAGAAAATAAAAATTGTGGATGTTATACGAAGATGAGAGATTAAAGATACAGCTAAGGAGAAATCCAACTCAAGATGTGCTGGATGAACTCACACATATTATTAACTTCTTTGGTCCTCCTATAATCCCGATGCAATCCCTGACTCCATCAAATTCCAGACATGAAATCGGTATACAACAAGAGAGCCTTCGTGTCCGTCTCCCTAATTAAGATTCACACCTACTTTTCCTTTTATATTACAAATAATATTCTTCCGAATTTTATTTTATTTTGTGGTAAAAATAAGCTAAGAATTATTATTTCAAAGAAGAAGAATAATAAAAGTAATAACAGTTGCAAACTCAAGCCCAACTAGAAGACCAAAACCACATAGTCCAAAAATCAACTATACTCTATGATAGTTTTCGAAATTAACCACTAAAACTTTAAAAGAAAACTCTAAAATAAATAAAAAGAAAAAAAAAATCCACAATTCGTTATCCATCATAACTAGAACCAATAAAAATAAGCAGCGGATAGTTTGGTGAATCATGCAACAGATGGAAATCAAACGAAAAATGTTGGATATTTTCATTGACAGTTAGAAAACTGAACATAAACATCGTTTTCATATAGACACCATTATTGTCTGTTGAAGTTAGAGATGTTTATTCACTTTGAAAAGATGCTGGTTGGAGATGAAGAGTCACCTTCAACGGATGTATAATCCTCTATAAATAGCGTTATGGTCATAGATTTCCATTCAAAATTACACATCTCAACTCTCTTTGTTTTCTCTCTAACAAGCATCATCAACAACTAATCATGTGTGTTCTTGGTTGGGTCAAGGTTATATAAGCTTTGAATCCAACATTGTTGTGGGGGCTTCAAGTATCCTGACAGCAGTATTCATTGGCCTATTTGTACTCGCTAGTCTAATTGGGAAAGGTCGAATAATTGTCTAAAAGAATCTAACATTAGAGCCTTGAACCTAGAGACAACATTATTTTCTTCACAATGATTAGTGTCAATTTTCCAACATGAAATTTCTCAACAACAATTTGGGACCATATGATTCCATCCTTTGTTAATCAAATTGTATTAAATAACTCTACGAGTTGGATATACCCTCATGCACTCATACTCTTGTTGGTTAGATAGATTTTATACTTCAAAAATACTTCGAAAATTGAGCCCCTGTAGTAAATCATTCTTCTAATCTTATTCATGATTGTTTTACCATCTGTTGCACTTGTTTTGTCCATCATCCATCATTTATTTCAAACCATGACATTAAATAGAATCGTCTTCCAAATTCACTTAGCCATGCTTTTTCTTTCAATGATTGGCTAATGCTCTAATTGTTTTTACAGGACCAATGAGGCAAAGATTCTTGGAATAAATTAGTCGCATACATGTTGTTGATGGTGGTTTTTAAACAAAGGGTAAAATCGTATAAACACCCAAATAACCTAATGTTACCGGTGACACATTTATTAGAACGTTTAATGCATGTAGTCAGTAATTAATAGGGGGTATTTTTTCAAATTAGGGTTACAACGAACAAAACCCTAATTCACCTCCGTGCCAATGGCAAATCATGCCAGCCACACCTAGCCCAAGCTAGCCGCGCCATGTCAAATGCACTCTGCCTTGGCCCTAACTATGCCAGCCACACCAAACGCGCCAAAGCATGCCAACCATGCTAGCCGCACCCTCCGTGCCAATGGCAAATCATGCCGCCCACACTAAACGCGCCAAAGCATGCCAACCATGCTAGCCGCACCTCCGTGCCAATGGCAAATCATGCCAGCCACACCTAGCCCAAGCTAGCCGCACCTTTGTGCCAATGGCAAATCATGCCAGCCACACCAAAACGCGCCAAAGCATGCCAACCATGCTAGCCGCACCTCCGTGCCGGTGGCAAATAATGCCGCCCCACACCTAGCCCAAGCTAGCCGCGCCATGCCTAACGCACTCGCCTTGGCCCTAGCTATGCTAGTCACACCAAACGCGCCAAAGCATGCCAACCATGCTAGCCGCACCTCCGTGCCAATGGCAAATCATGCCATCCACACCTAGCCCAAGCTAGCCGCACCTCTCGTGCCAATGGCAAATCATGCCGCCCACACCAAAACACGCCAAAGCATGCCAACCATGCTAGCCGCACCTCCGTGCCAATGGCAAATCATGCCGCCCACACCTAGCCCAAGCTAGTCGCGCCATGCCTAACACACTCGCCTTGGCCCTATCTATGCTAGCCACACCAAACGCGCCAAAGCATGCCAACCATGCTAGCCGCACCTCCGTGCCAATGGCAAATCATGCCATCCACACCTAGCCCAAGCTAGCCGCGCCATGCCAAACACACTCGCCTTGGCCCTAGCTATTTGGTCACGCCACGCCAAGCCAAACACCCTTACCTTGGCCCTAGCCGCGCCATGCCAAAGTAGCGCCCCCGCACATAGGCTTGCAAACCGTGCAACCTAGACCAAATTGGCCACGCATGCAATTGGCACATGCCAACACGCTCTCTGGTAGCTTTTTCTCACCAAGGGGTGGCCCTAATGGCCGAGCATGCCATTGGCACATGCCAAAACGCATTGGTAGCTTTTCTCACTAAGGCGTGGCCCTAATGGCCGAGCATGCCATTGGCACATCCTAACGCGCTCACCGGTAGCTTTTCTCACCAAGGCGTGGCCCTAATGGCCGAGCATGCCATTGGCACATGCCAACACGCCGCCGGTAGCTTTTCTCACCAAGGCGTGGCCCTAATGGCCGAGCATGCCATTGGCACATGCCAACACACTCGCCGGTAGCTTTTCTCACCAAGGCGTGGCCCTAATGGCCGAGCATGCCATTGGCACATGCCAACACGCCGTCGGTAGCTTTTCTCACCAAGGCATGGCCCTAATGGCCGAGCATGCCATTGGCACATGCCAACACGCTCGTTGGTAGCTTTGCTCACCAAGGCGTGGCAATGGCCGAGCATGCCATTGGCACATGCCAACACGCTCGCCGGTAGCTTTTCTCACCAAGGCGTGGCCTTAATGGCCGAGCATGCCATTGGCACATGCCAACACGCTCATTGGTTGCTTTTCTCACCAAGGCGTGGCCCTAATGGTCGAGCATGCCATTGGCACATGCCAACACGTCGCTGGTAGATTTTCTCACCAAGGCGTGGCCATAATGGCCGAGCATGCCATTGGCACATGCCAACACGCTCGCCTGGTAGCTTTTCTCACCAAGACGTGGCTAATGGCCGAGCATGCCATTGGCACATGCCAACACGCCATTTGGTAGCTTTTCTCACCAAGGCGTGGCCCTAATGGCCGAGCCTGCCATTAGCACATGCCAACACGATCGCTGGGTAGCTTTTCTCACCAAAGCGTGGCCCTAATGGCCGAGCTCGCCATTGGCACATGCCAACACGCTGGTGGTAGCTTTACTCACCAAGGCGTGGCCCTAATGGCCGAGCATGCCATTGGCACATGCCAACACGCCGTCGGTAGCTTTTCTCACCAAGGCGTGGCCCTAATGACCGAGTATGCCATTGGCACATGCCAACACGTCGGGTAGCTTTTCTCACCAAGGCGTGGCCTAATGGCCGAGCATGCCATTGGCACATGCCAACACGCCGCGGTAGCTTTTCTCACCAAGGCGTGGCCTAATGGCCGAGCATGCCATTGGCACATGCCAACACGCTGTTGGTAGCTTTTCTCACCAAGGTGTGGCCCTAATGGCCGAGCATGCCATTGGCACATGCCAACACGCCCCGGTAGCTTTTCTCACCGGGCGTGGCCCTAATGGTCGAGCATTCCATTGGCACATGCCAACACGCCACCGGTAGCTTTCTTACCGGGATGTGGCCCTAAGGGCGAGCATGCCATTGGCACATGCCAACACGCTCGTGGTAGCTTTTCTTACCAAGCCATGATCCGATTGGCCACGCATGCCATTGGCACATGCGAAACACGCACGCCGGTAGCTCAACTTGCAAGTCGTGCAACTAGGCCAACTTGGCCGACGCGCCATTGGCACATGCCAAAACCCAAGCCGGTAGCCTAACTTGCAAACCGTGCAACCTACCGCCAAGGAATTCCGCACATGCCATTGGCACATGCCACACACGCCACTAGCGCCTTTATGCATTGCCACTTACACTCAACGTACAACCTACCACCAAGGCATTCCACACATGCCATTGGCACATGCCACACACGCCACTAGCGACTCTGGCATTGCCACTTGTGCTCGAGGTGCAAACCGCAACAAAGGCATTCCGCACATGCCATTGGCACATGCCACACGTGTCCCTAGCGGCGCCACTTTCACTCAAGGTGCAACCAACACTCGAGACATCAACACAAACCGGGGGATGCTTTCCGTGGTCTTGGTTTAGTGGTCACACTTTTGCGGCAGACACTACGCTCACATTAAGAAAGCGTGAATAGGAATAAAGCGGTCAAATAAATGAGGAAATAATGGTGAAAACGTTTTCACCCATAAACACCTTGCGTTTACCACCTCCTCCCATTATTTCACCCTTTACTCTCTTCCTTCATGAGGCCGTGGTACATTTCAATCTCGACTTGTATAAATAGGTCTTACCTATTTCCACCATACAACAAGTCTCCTGGTCAGAGAAAAATACAACACTCTAAAAGGCAACTTTGCAAGCTCTTCAAAAAGCTTTCATCTCTTGTAAGCTTCCTAAGATTTCACTTTCTCGATACAAGTCGAGACACTACTCTCCCGGAACTATTCTCGGTCTCAACACCTTTCTTTGCTTCCCTCCCCAAATCAACCCTTCTCCTCCACTTTGTGACCGAAGCAAGTCTGGAACGGCCATTTCTTGGTTTAGGCCGGACTTGTATAGATTGATCTCTCGAATCTAGAAAGTACTCACGTGCAGCACATTTGTTTAGGGTTTAAACCAGTTTCTCACTCACCTACCGAATTTACTAAAATCGGCGGAAACGATTTTTACCCATAAACACATGTACATCGAAAAATGACAACGAAGTAAAATATGATTTACATTTTCCTCGGTTTGATGCATAAATAACAATAGATCTCATCATCTCACAATCGCTTATATTCGGGTTGTCAACGTTCGACATGGCATTATATATCACAAATTAGACAAACACCTGCACTTTCTTGGGAATGTTCTTCTTCCAAACATGATTGAAATTTAGTGACATTACAATCACATTTCTTGCTTCACAATCAAACCTTTCAGCATACTATGTCATCCTTGACAGGTGACCCGTCGTCAACTCTGATGCCATTTGTCATGACGCAACATTCTACCCAATACTATTTCTACATAGCCACTACGGTTATCCCAAGAGTGTGGGGTTTTCACGAGGCACCACTACGGTTATCCCAGAGTGTGGGGTTTTCAAGACGTCATATCTCCGGATCACTCGCCCGAGCACATACAAATGATGAGTTTTTTCCCAACTCGGAAACTATTGTCTCAAAAACGGCATCAGTGTAGGAAAAAAGAAGCCATTACGTATAATCCATAGACGAAGTCTACCTATTGAATCGTGGTATTGCAGGTATATACTAAAAGGGAAATTAGCTAAGATTTCTCTTATTCATGATTTCAATGTTTAGTTTTCTTTACTTTACGGTGTTTAAATATGACTAAAAACAAATAAAATTGAGAGAAATATCTTTTAACGAATAGTTGAACATGGGAACAAAGAGGAAAACTTGAAAAGAAACTAGGATCCCTTTTGGTTGTCATAAGTCTACCCGTATGATTCTAAAGGTCTCCCCCCTATAAGAAAAAGGGTGTTTCGATTTTATTATGTAGAATTACAAAAATAATAGCCTTGTTTTCATGAGAGGAAGATAATATGATTTAGTCACCTAAACCTATTTCGTTGACAAATTCTCAGATATCTCATCTAAAAAAAAAATAAAAAATCAATTTTTTAGGTTGAGTTAAGGTTTTCTTGCTTTGCATATCATGCCATGAATAGTGGGCATGTGGATGTAACTGCCGCAACTTCCACATACCCCGAAGGATATTTTATCCACTTTTGAACGCAAAACTCCTTAAAATAGTTTTATTATTCATATCTTGTTTCCATATTATAATTTATTTATTTTTTGTTTGTAGGTTTGGTCTTGATGTTATCTTCTAAAACATATTCAACTTTTGGAAAGCTTGCGCTATATCACTAGATCTTCATTTTTCATATATGAATATAACTAATGTGCTACTTTTGAAAAGATTTCACCTATCCATGGACGATTGTTCTTGGTGTAGCTAATTAGGTTGGCCGATCCTATTACTAGTTAGTATGGTTCATATGGATAACTCGCCCGAGCACATTCAAATGATGAGTTTTTCCCAAGTCTCGAAATAATTGTCTTGAAAAGGACTTGGTGTTAGGAAAGAAAAAGCCATTACCTATATTCCATAGACGAACTCTACTTGTTGAATGATGCGTGTCGTACCACAACAAATTAATTCAAGATTTTCCACCTAATTAACAAGTAATATAGTGTAGTCAAGTTCGTTCCCACGAGGAGCAAGAGATTCTAGTTGTAAAAATTGTCACAAAAGGGGGGTGTAAAAAGCAAAAGAAAATAAACAAATCAATTAAAAGATAAAGTTGAAAGTAATAAGAGAGACAAGACCAAGGAATCCTTCTTCGTTGCAAAACAATGATTAAAATAATGTTCTTTTCTACTTGTTATTAGTCACAGATAATCACCAACCGTAGGATAGCAGGTCCGCTTTAGCTAGCCCCAAAATCCCTAATTTCACCGAGTAATGTGTCCGCTTAGTTATCGATTCTATTCAAAAGAACCACCTTGAGGTTCGCTTTACAAGATGTAATTCCCTGAATGCATTAAGATTTATGAATTTAAGTTTAGTACTAGTAGTTAAACTCGGTTCGCTTGGTTTACTTTCTAGCGTTGTTTCTACACACAATTGCTCCACGGAATCCCTCCATAAAGGTCTTGTGTTTGCTACTTATGTAAAGAGTCAAGAAACGATTACTTATCTCCTAACTTTCACTAGCTTTAGATCAAATTAACAAATCAATTTAGTTGGCCACCTAAACAATCTATCAATCAATCATGAATGTCTTTAAGATCATTCCTATTAGTAAAAACAAAAGATAATCATGTGAAAAACTTCAAGATAGAATTGAAAACAAAAACTCAAAACATAAATTAAAAACTAGAATTCATCCTCAATCAATAATAAAATTAGCTACTCATGTTAAGGAGTTCACACAAAGAATAAGAAAAGAAAAGTGTTGTGTGTGTAGAGATGTGTCCAAAAGATGTAGAAAACTTCTCTATTTATAGGCTTCAATATTCTCCAACTCTTCCAAGGATTAGAATCCTTTTCCTTTAGCAATTCAATTTCCAAATTCAAGTCTTTCCCTTCTTCCATCTTCTCTTTCCAAGTTTGAGCCCATTCTCCATCCAATTCCTAGTCCAAGTCTTCACACCCATGAGAGAAGTCCATGAAAATTCCGGAATTTTTGGCTCGCCGGAAAACTGGTATTATGGTCGGGATTTGACCGAATCCGTCACCGCCGGCCACCTGAAAATTTCTCCGTCGGTGGAATATTGACGGAATATTCCGTCAGCCCACCGTTAGACTAACGGTCAAGAGAGTCAATCGTTAGTCAACTGGGTCAAAAGAAGGGGAGTTAGCCGAGCCGAGTTAGACATCCGACCGGGTCCAGATCGGCTTACTCAACTGAGTCATATGGACAGATCGGTCATCGCCGAGTTGACTCGCCGGTGCAGAAACCGGCCGAGTCTCGGCTGTTTACAGGGCTTTCCCGGCCGAATTCAGGCCGATCTATGTCTTCATTCCCTGTGACAGTCCTAACATTCATCTAGTTTAACACAACAGAGCTTCAATTTTGCAAGATCGTAATTTGAGTCAATTCTTGCTTCCCTTCTTGTCTCGCAACATTCGGTCTTCACACCTCCACCATATTCAATTACACAGACACTGCAACACCATCCCGTGCTCGCCAATTCAAGCACTTTCGGCTCAATTGTTGTGTTTTATCCGCACTCGGCAACATCAACTCGTTGTCCACCTTTTCCATTCCGTAAACCCATCTTATTCTTTCCATTCAATAGCAATAAAGTGAGGTCTCGTAATCTTCCAATCAATCCAAACCCGAATCTTGCTTCTTCCCTAGACTTTCATGGCATCAACCTTCATGAAAAGCAACATCAACAACAACTCGTCTCGATGTTACTCTTGAATCCATCATCGATCTCGATATCCATTCTTTGAATTGCTAAAAACTCATCTCACAGCACTACCACCTTCACAGATTCAACCTATTTCTGTATCTGAGCTTTAATTGCAGACATGAATCGAAACCCTTAATTCAATTTCAGCTCTTTGATCCACTTCATCTATCTTCACCAAAGAGATTCACCTTCTCAATTTCTGATCGACACCAAAGCAAAAATAACCCATTCTCTACTTACATCTCAAGAACATCGATTTCTTCTTCTCAGTTTCTGCTATTAATTCTTCCTTTTGGTTGAACATCGACCACCATCAGCAATCAAGTTCTCCTCTGAGTTCAATTTCTCCCTGATGCAACATCGAACCCTAATTCAATTTCTGTCTGATCTTCATCTCGATTTCTCAAACCAAAACCCATTCAATCTCTTTGCTGCATTTCCAGATTCAACCCACAAATACCCATTTGATTCACAGTCGTTCTTTATCAATTTTCTATTTCAAGTTCTTCAATTTCTCCATGGGTTTTCGATCTGCTTCTCTCACGGTTTAACCAAAGAAGAATGGTCTGTTCTCTTTTCTTTCTCAATTTTAGGTTTGAAACAAATACTCGATTTTAGGGTTGAAAATGATTGAGATGGATTAAAACGCCCCAGGGATAAGACCACCCCAGTTTGGATGTAACAACACATATATTTTCTGGATAAGGGCTACCCAGTAATGACAACCCCTTAACCATAGCTGGCTGCCTTTTGTAATTCTTCAAAAAGTAAGTTGCCCCTAAACCTCAAATGGGCTCCATATATCAATCGCCTGTAAAATGACCTTTTTGCCCTTGTGGCTCAAATAGGGTGATTTCTTCTTCTTTTCCTCCGTGCGACTCAAAGTAGCTATAAAACTCGAAACAAGCGTAATATACATAATTTACAAGAAAATAGCAAAGAAAGCATAAACTACTAGATAGTAAATTAGGTGTATTCTACACCTATCAAATTCCCCACACTTAGAATTTGCTAGTCCTCGAGCAAATCAAACTAAAAACTCACAACTTCAAAGCGTTCAAGTGTCCCAAGCATCCAAAGAGTTATGAGGACATAGAGTTTCGCATGCTAGTAATAAGAAGTTAGAAATACTAAAGAACATATTCTCATTCTTAAATGTTGAGTGAGAAATAACCACACCATAATGAGAGAACGCGTGTTTGAGAAACGATCAATAAGCATTTCGCCGACTTCGCCTCACCAAAAGGATTTTATGATAATTGCACTCAAAAAGACGGCTTTTTTATGGTTCTCACATGTGTGCAGTAGGAATGAAGAGAGAAATCCCGCAACACGTTGAATGGTGGGAAGGACAACTTCCGAAATATTTTTTAAAAACCCACATCTTTTAATATTTTGAAAAACCATTTTCTGACGATCTCTAAGAAAGGAAATCAACCATTTATTATTGAGGATGAGATTACTTACTCACCTTCACATCCGATCGCCAATTATGATAACACCACTCTCACGGCATCCAATAGAAACGTCTTCCGCTCCTCGTCTTGATACTCTTCATCGTCTTCGTCTTCGGTTTCAACTTTTGATGATAAACCCTTGAATTTCATAAATCCTCAACAATTTGTAACTCTTTTTTTCCTTAAATCCTTGTCGCTTGAAACTTCCTTATAGATTTTCCTTCCCACGGCTTATTAACAACAAAAATTTCTCTTGTTTTTCTCTTTTTTTTTTTTTTTTTCTTTCTTTTTTTTTTTATTTTTTTTATGAAATTTTCAAAATTTTTTTTTTTGAAACAAGAGAAATAAAATACAAAAAATAAACCATGGCCGTGAGAGAAGTATTTCACCGCTTGATTCTTCACAACTTGTATCGTCTTGAAATCATAAACTTCAAAAATTCTCACCTTTTAATTTTCTTCGCTTTTGTGAATAAGTCTTCATACTTGAATATAAAATTACCTCATTGTATTGTAAGTCCTCAACATATATGTGAATCCGCTCTTTGTATGTTGCTTTACTTATATTTGAAATTTGCTCTTTTTCTCGTTCCGTTGCTTGTAAACCTTAAACTTTTCCAACTTTCCTTGTAGATTTTCTCTGCCCAGGGTGTATAGAAAATAAGCGGCCACGGTAGCATTGATTCGCACCGGGTGCACCATTCCTTCCCTAACAAGGATTTCCTGAGTCTTCCATGATCCGTCCCTCAACTTCTTCATGTTAAACTTCTTGGTTAGTCGACCATCATTCTTGTCAAGAACATCATCCGTCTGAACCTGACTCCAACCGAACAATTTCTTGCTCAATTCGTAAATCTTCTCGAAAGAAATGGCATTATCGAATCCCTCGGGATCGCTTTTCCATCAACCTCGAGGCCTAGAATTTTTGAGCATCATCGGGAGTTATCGCCATCTCACCGAATGGGAATAACAGTATCGGTCTCTCCATAGAACCGTTCACGAATGCGAGATGGTAACTTTATCATGATTAATATTCGAACTCTCCACCGCAGGCAACAACCCGGAGTTCCTCGCAATCACTTTCACCTCCTCACATTCCAAGTCAAGATTCCAAGTATGCATCACTGAACACGAAGCTTGGCGCCTCATGAGACGGATGGCATGCTTGTGATCCTAAATACCAAAAAAAAAAAGAAAATGAAAAGAAATACAAACACTTGATGCAAATTTAATTAAGATAGTTACACACTTGAATAAATAACAAAGACGGATTAAGATTACTTACGATAGTATTATGGACCGTACATGCCCAAGTGTGTTTGTATCCAAAAGAACACTCCACCATCTCGGGGTCCCTTTTGGAGGCTCACCTTCTTTCAAAGTGCAACCATCAAGTGTTTGGGAGCCATGTGAGAATCAAATAGGTTTAGTGATCACCCTCTTCTTCATTTAGGTTGAAGTTGAAGTTTGGAAGCTTCGGTGGCTTGAACAACATTTAGAGTTTGTTCTCCTTCTCCATCTCCATCTCCTTCTTCTTCTTGTTCCTCTCCCTCTTCAACAATTTCATCTTCGATGATATTCTTACCTTTATCTCCATTACCATCATCATCATCACCATCATCATTACCTCCTCCACCTCATGCATGTCTTGATCACCACCATCATCATCATCATTGTTACCTCCTCCAAGCCGGATTGGTTTCATCAACATCATCATCATCACCTCTTCTACCGGATAGAATTGATTGGTCTTCATCCTGGAGTCTCGTATGAATCATTGGGTTCGGATAGTGGTTCTAAGACCTTTGTCGTTCCGGCACAACATATACCCCTCGATGTTTTGAAGACAAGAGTTTATCACCAACACGAGGAGGGTTTGAAGGAGGACTAAGAGCCGCTTCAGTAGCTGCTTTCTTCTTGCCATTCGCAATCTAGGAACAAGAACAATTCCGAAAAAAACATTACAGCCTAAGCAGTTAGACATATACAACATATCCGGGCGGAAAAATGGCGGAAAAGGTCCACCAAAAGATGAGTGTAGGCTAAGACAAAGCCGTGGTGTATCATCAAAACTGACCTTTCCGTCGCACAAAAAATATTGGATTTTTCACTAAACTGCCGGAAAGGTCCATTTCCCACACACACGTCGCCGAAAAATAGCTCTAATGGTTTATATAAATACCCTTCCGGACTCAAAAACTCTAGGCATCAAGAAACATTCTAAACAAGTAGCGAGAAGGGTAAACAATAATAAGATAAAGGCTTTATTAAAAGAAAAGAGAGGAATGGTAGACGGATGAATAACGCCGCCCGCTAGTAACAAGCATTCTGGAATCAGGATAAACTAAGAAAAGTTCTTCAACTTTATACCCTCCGGCCAAACACGACTATGAAATAGGAAAGGTCGATAAAAAAAACCTTTAGCATTCGTAACCGCCAATTCACAAATTCGGAATTTTCGACCTAATTTGACATGCAAACATGAAATCGAAGTACTAGAGTGAGTTTAAACAAGCCCTTACTTTATTAAGCGCACCATTTCACGTGTTTCGGGTTCAATTCCTTCTTCTTCAACCGTTTTTCTCTTCACTTTCTTAACAACCAAATTTGCAATTGTGGTTATATTCATTGGGTTTTCGATTAGTTTCTTTCATACGAGTTTGCCTTCTTCCGTGGTGGATCCATTGATGAAGATTAATCGGAGTTTTCGAATCGACGATTTTAACGAATTGATCGACGAGTTTTGGTGGTGGTGGGGGTGATGGAGCGGTAAGGTTGTGGAGGAGAAGAAGAAGAGAAGAAGATGTAATGAAATGAAGAGAATGAAAACCGATTTAGGTAGTAATTAGAGTTATAATGGGAAAGGGTAGGTTTGTAATTTACCCATTAGGACTCCCCCTAAAACCCATAAAAAGATTCCCTTTAAAATTGGATATACCCCAATTAATCTGAGTATACCCCAATCTCGCCAGGATTTTATTAGCCAAATTTTATTTAATGATTCTGTGGGTACAAAATACCCACATGAAATAGCGCTTTAGTTTGTTTCTTTATGTTTTTCACATACTTCAAAAAAAAAAAAAAAAATAATAATAAAAAACCGGTTGTTGATCTACCAACATTTATATCGGTAGTTCATCTCATTTATTTTCTTTTCTCTCCTACGTAACTACTAATCCTCCTTACCCATTAGGTTATCCTAATCCGTTTCCTACCTTCCTGAAGATTCCAAACCCCGTTAAGAAATAACGTCATTACCAAGTATTCTAAGTCGGTTCCGTCGCAAAGTCCCTATAAAACATATCTTAATTTTCTTCATCCAATCCAATTTTTCTTATCAATTCTTTTTTCCGACGCTTTTCAATTTTTCTTCCACCGTCTCTCTAACACAAGGTATGCTATCGATCGATCTCTGCCTCTCGTCTTTTCGCTAGTTAGATTTTTATGAACATGATTTAGGGATTTTTATTTGATGTTGATTTTCGATTTCAATTCAATATTTAGGTTTCCTTGATCTGGTATTATCTCAATTTTATTATGTATTTGCCTCTAGATTTAATTGGATTTTAGATCTGATTGTGTTGTTTGAATCTAATATATATAGGGTTAGGTTTTTAGATGTTATTTGGTTTGTATTTAGCCTGTTTATTTTGATTTAATGGTGATTATGTTAGATTCTGGTTCCAGATTATCAACTTCTTTTTTATTGCATGAAATTTGTTTTGTTACTAGTTAGTATGGTTCATATGGATTGCTTATTTGGATGCAGAAATTTGTGAAAATTGTTAGAATAGAGCTAATTAGACTAGAAAATTGACATATTTAGTTTTTTTTTTTTTTTTTTAATTTCTTGTGAAAATTGACATATTTAGTTTTTTTTTTTTTTTTTTTAATTGTTAGAATAGAGCTAATTAGACAAATGCATAGAATTTGTGAAAATTGTTAGAACAGTAGTGTCAGATTAGGTCTGTGTTGTTTCAATTGACATAATAAATTGAAATCTTTTCTCATATGCCATTAATTTAGGCTTAGGTTTGTACTGTTTCTATCCATAGACTATGAAGTGTTTGTAGTTATGGATGCAAATATTCGTTATCCCGGTTAGAGTTTGTTATGGATTGCTTATCTTGAATGGTTATTGTTCAATGCAGATGCAAATATTCGTTAAAACTCTAACCGGGAAGACCATTACTCTTGAGGTCGAAAGCTCCGACACCATTGACAATGTTAAAGCCAAGATTCAGGATAAGGAAGGTATTCCTCCAGATCAGCAGAGATTGATCTTTGCTGGTAAACAGCTTGAAGATGGAAGAACTCTTGCTGATTACAACATTCAGAAAGAATCTACTCTCCATCTTGTGCTACGTCTTCGTGGTGGCATGCAGATCTTTGTTAAGACTTTGACTGGCAAGACAATCACTCTTGAGGTTGAGAGCTCTGACACTATTGACAATGTTAAGGCAAAGATTCAGGATAAAGAGGGGATTCCCCCAGACCAACAGAGATTGATTTTTGCTGGTAAACAGCTCGAAGATGGTCGTACCCTTGCAGACTATAACATTCAAAAGGAATCTACTCTCCATCTTGTCCTTCGACTCCGTGGTGGTATGCAAATCTTTGTGAAGACCCTTACTGGAAAAACCATTACACTTGAAGTTGAAAGCTCTGATACAATTGACAATGTGAAAGCGAAGATTCAAGACAAGGAGGGGATTCCTCCAGACCAGCAGAGGTTAATTTTTGCTGGTAAACAGCTCGAAGATGGTCGTACACTTGCCGACTACAACATTCAAAAGGAATCAACACTTCACCTTGTTCTTCGTCTGCGTGGTGGTATGCAGATTTTTGTGAAGACCCTTACTGGCAAAACCATTACCCTTGAAGTTGAAAGCTCTGATACAATTGATAATGTGAAAGCAAAAATTCAAGACAAGGAGGGAATTCCTCCAGATCAGCAGAGGTTGATTTTTGCAGGCAAGCAACTTGAAGATGGCCGTACACTCGCTGATTACAACATTCAGAAGGAGTCTACCCTTCACTTGGTGTTGCGTCTCCGGGGAGGAATGCAGATTTTCGTTAAGACCCTTACTGGCAAGACAATCACTTTGGAGGTGGAGAGTTCTGACACGATTGATAATGTGAAGGCCAAGATTCAGGACAAGGAGGGGATTCCTCCAGACCAGCAAAGGTTGATTTTCGCTGGGAAGCAGTTGGAAGATGGAAGAACCTTGGCAGATTACAATATTCAGAAGGAATCGACACTTCACTTGGTTCTTCGTCTACGCGGTGGTATGCAGATTTTTGTTAAGACCCTTACTGGGAAGACAATCACATTGGAGGTGGAGAGTTCAGATACCATTGACAACGTGAAAGCAAAGATTCAAGATAAGGAGGGGATCCCACCTGATCAGCAGAGGTTGATCTTTGCAGGAAAGCAATTGGAAGATGGAAGGACTCTAGCTGATTATAACATTCAGAAAGAATCCACTCTTCACCTTGTCCTCCGTCTTCGTGGTGGTGATTGTTGAAAGATTGTTGGCGAAATTCAATCCACAGAATATGATTTTTAATTTCTTATCTTTCTCGTGTTGAAACTATGCTATGTTTGCTGCTTTATCATTTGTTATCACTGTAATGTTTTCAGTTGCTTGGTTTGATGTTTGGTGGATCGAATTTGTGAACTTTTAGTATGCTTCTTTTTGATTGAATTTCGTTGTGTTGTGCCTGGGCAGTCTTTCTTGCAATTGCTCAAGAAAACAAGTGCAAAATGTAGCTGGCTGGGCAAGTCCTTCCAGTTTCGAGGCACACTACTTTTCTTACGCCAAGCTTTTGCATTAGGTCTTTATCATCTGTTTTTCCTAGCTGACTGCTTTTGGTTCTCAGTTGTCAGTACTGCACCTAATTCAAAATATTAGTTCTTTTTTCAAGCCCCGTCGTCATATTGCTTTGTGCTATTGTGGGTTAATCCAAGCGTGTGAGATTTGAGTAAAAATCTAGCAAACGTTTTTGTCATTTTGGGAGAGAGACGGTCGTACTGAAGATGATCGCTTATGGATAATGCATACACAGTTGAGAGCAAGAGTCTATTCAATGTAGATGATGAGAGTCTATTTAATCCAATAGTTTTCCAATGGACAAACAGCACTAGTCTTAGCAAGCTGATCAACTGCATTCATAGCTGATTAGAGCAAAGACTATGGGTGGATTCCACTTCTTCTTTCAAATTGAAGGATTCTACTTAAGGGTGGAGGTGAGTATCCCACCATGAGAAGTCCTTTGCATCATAACAAGTAGATATTTTTATGGTAGCCGGCTAACATTAACGATTGGCGGATTAGGTGAGTATCCTATATGTGCTGCTCGAATAATAGCTAGCTAGGATGGTCTTTAGCAGCACCATCCATGTTCAGCTTCAGATGATCCTGTCTAGGAGGTCGCCACCGTACAGATCTGGTGTAGTGTGAGCGAGTGGAAGTATAATTAACATTTGTAAGGCATATATAATATCTATGGATTTTATGTAAAATGTCGGGGCACTTATTTTTGTTTTGAGATAAAGAATTTGATGCGGACTACTAGGATTTTTGTTTGCAGTCGATAAAAAATTTGATGCTGCCCGAATTTCGAACTCACTTTAATAAGATGATCATCCAAATAATACTCCCTCCGTCCTTAATTAGATGAGCTATTTGGTTTTAGTTTTGTCCACAAATAGATAGCTATTTCACTAACCAAGGGGATATTTCTAAAACTACCCTTTTAATTGATTATTTTTTCTATAAGAAATATGTATAATTTAATAGTCATGTTTATATTCGTTGCGTAGGTATTTTAAAATGTTATTCAACGGTATAAAGTTTATAAAAAACCATGGTATAGTTTAAGAGATAAATCGTTTCAAAATTTTACTAATTATTGCCCATAAGGGTATAATTGTAAAAAATACTTAAATATACTGAACTTTCCTCTTTGCCTTAAAATTTGTGCAAACTACAAGTAGCTCATCTAATTAGGGACGGAGGGAGTATTACCATTATTCTACAATGACGACAAATCACTTTAATAGTTTTGATGGCATTTCGTATCTCTTCTCGAGAAACAAGTGGGGTATTTCTTTGCAAAATTATGCTCAATTTCATATGTGGCAATTCCGCCAAGATATCTTCATTAGTTGGGGAAAAAATCTGCACGAGTCGGATTTTTTGAGGAACGTATCGAGAAAGAGTTTGATTTGGTTAGACAATGTGTGGTTGGTAAGAAAGGATCGGTTTTTTAGCAACGTACGGAATGTATCGTCAAATATTCAATATGATTCCACAAGATATATTTTCGTTCAAGTAACGAATTCTAGCCAATTGAAAGGATCTTCTGATCAATCCAGAGACCCTTTCAATTCGATTAGTAATGAGGATTTAGATATCACACATTGATCAATCAAAGAGAGATTCAACAACAAAAAGAAAGATCGATTCTTTGGGATCCTTCCTTTCTTCAAACGGAACGAACAAGAGAGAAAATCGATCGATTCGTAAATGCCTTTCGGATATTCCTCAATGTCTAGGATATTCACGGAACATGAGAAGCAGATGAATAATCATCTGCTTTGGAAGAAATCAAGCAATTCTTGGGAATTCTACAAAATCAATTCGGTCCTTTTTCTCGACGGATGGTCGAACTTCATCTGGGTTCGAATCCTACTGAGAGGTCCACTAGAGATCATAAATTGTTTAAGAAAGAACAAGATGTTTCTTTTGTCCCTTCCAGACGATAGGAAAATAAAGAAATGGTTGATATATTCAAGATAATTACGTATTTACAAAATACCGTCTCAATTCATCCAATTTCATCGGATCAGGGATGTGATATGGTTCTCAAGGATGAATAGGATATGGACAGTTCCAATAAAATTTCATTCTTGAACCAAAATCCATTTTTTTTTTTTTATTTCATCTATTCCATGACCGAAACAGGGGGTACATGTTACCGCGATTTTGAATCGAAGAGATTTCAAGAAATGGCGAGATCTATTCACTCTATCAATAATTGAGCCATATCGGGTGTATCTAGGGCTGCACATGGGTTGGGTTGGGTCGGTTTGGCCTCACCCACCACCCAACCCATCGATGGCGGGTAATAGGAGTTGTCACCCGCAACCAACCCAACATCACAACGGGTCGGTTTTCACCGACCCACATTATGGCGGGTTGGATCGGGTGGGTGGTGGGTATACCAGTATAAAACCCTTATGTTCTAATTCTTTCCGAAAATGTAAAGAAAGAGAAAACAAAACCCTATAAACTTTCCAAAAGATAAAATGAAGATTCAATAATGGTTTCTTTCTACTGGAAATACAGAGACAAGTATTAATAACATGCTTTAAAAAATAGAGATGCTCATAGCTCATCATCACGGATCTAATTCCTATGCAGAGAACACCAACACAAATACAAAAATACACTATTTTCATGACCCATCTTCTAATTTTCTTCAATTCCCATCAATCCCTAAATCTATTCTTCAAGAACACAAACCCAAACTCCAATTTCATACCCACCATCTATAATTGATTCGTTCTCAACAATTTCACCCCAAATTTCATCTAATAGTACTCGTATCACCACCACTCTGCTATCAAATCCTATAAACATCAACAATTTCTCAGATTTAATTTGATTCTCTCTGTCAAACTTGCCTAAAATTTGCCACATCTTCTTTGTAAGCTCGAATCATCATACCAAAACTCCACTCTTCCAAGTCAGAGAATCGATTGTTAGCAACAGTTTCTTTTTATCTCTCCGGAAAATTGATGAAAACAAATAAAAGCGAAGAAGAGAAAGTGAGGCTGTGAATGGAGGAGTGAGAGAAAAAAGATTAGGGTTAATAGTTAGGTTAGATTATTGAGTTATATATGAGAATTGACGGCTAGATTAGTGGTTGGGAGATCTAAGGGTTAAGGTTGGCGGGTGGTGGGTTGGGTTGGGTGATGAAGTTGCTACACTCGCACCCAACCCAACATACGGTGGGTTTTGATGTTGTCACCCATAGTCGACCCGCGGCCAAAGGTTGGGTTGGGTGCGGGTATTTTTGGCGGGTGCGGGTTGGGTTGGTGGGTTGGGTCGGTTTTGTGCAGCCCTAGGTGTATCATAAGGGATTTTCCTTTTCTATTGATTACTACGGGTTGGATAAAAAAATTTATTGAATGAGGTATTCAACTCCAGGGATGAATCGAAAAAGAAATCTTTCTTGGTTCTACCTCCTATTTTTGATGAAGAGAATGAATTTTTTTATCGAAGGATCAGAAAAACATCGGTCTGGATCTCCTGCGGGAGTGACTTGGAAGATCCAAAACCAAAAATAGTGGTAATTGCTAGCAACAACATAATAGAGGATGTCAATCAATATAAATTGGTCCGAAATATGATTAAAATCCAATATATCACCTATGGGTACATAAGAAATGTATCGAATCGATTCTTTTATGGAATTCAAAGGGATCAAATAGGAAATGATACGCTGAATCATAGAACTATGATGAAATATACGATCAACCAACATTTATCGAATTTGAAAAAGAGTCAAAAGAAATGGTTCGATCCTCTTATTTCTCGAACCGAGAGATCCATGAATCGGGGTCCTAATGCATATATATACAAATGGCCCAACGGGAGCAAGAATTTCCGGGGAACATTTGGAACATTTCGTTTTCGAGCAGAGGAGCCGTTTTCAAGTAGTGTTCGGTCGATTACGTATTAATTAATATTCGATTGATTGGTCCGAGGTTATCGACAAACAAGATTTGTCCAAGTCATTTCTCTTTTTGTCCAAGTCACTTCCCTTTTTGTCCAAGTCAATTCCTTTTTTCTTTGTGAGTATCGGGAATATCCCCATTCATAGGTCCGAGATCCACATCTATGAATTGAAAGGGCCAAATGATAAATTATGCAATCAATTGTTAGAATCAATAGGTGTTCAACTCGTTCATTTGAATAAATTGAAACCCTTCTTATTGGATAATCGTGATACTTCCAAAAATCAAAATTCTTGATCAATGGAGGAACAATATCACCGTTTTATTCAATAAGATACCAAAGTGGATGATTGACTCATTTCATAATAGAAATAATTGCGGGAAAGACTTTGATAACACCGATTCCTATTTCTCAATGATATCCCACGATCGAGACAATTGGCTGAATCCCGTGAAACCATTTCATAGAAATTCATTGATTTCTTCTTTTTATAAAGCAAATCGACTTCGATTCTTGAATAATCCACATCACTTCTGGTTTGACTGTAACATAAGATTCCCTTTTTATGTGGAAAAGGCCCATATCAATAATTATGATCTTACGTATGGACAATTCCTCAATATCTTGTTCATTCGCAACAACATTTTTTCTTTGTGCGTCGGTCCAAAAAAACATGTTTTTTTTGAGAGAGATACTATTTCATCAATTGAGTCAAGGTGTCTAACATATTCATACCTAACGATTTTCCACAAAGTGGTGACGAAAGGTATAACTTGTACAAATCTTTCCATTTTCCAATTCGATTCGATCCATTCGTTCGTAGAGCTATTTACTCGATCCCAGGACATTTACGGAACACCTCTAACAGAGGGACAAATAGTCAATTTTAAAATAACTTATTGTCAACCTCTTTCATATATGAATCTCTCTGATTCAGAAGGGAAGAACTTGCATCAGTATCTCTATTTCAATTCAAACATGGGTTTGATTCACACTCCATGTTCTGATATTTACCATCCGAAAAGAGGAAAAAACAGAGTCTTTGTCTAAAGAAATGCGTTAAGAAATGGCAGATGTATAGAACCCTTCAACGAGATAGTGCTTTTTCAAATCTCTCAAAATGGAATCTGTCACAAACATATATGCCATGGTTCCTTACTTCGCCAGTGGTGCAAATATCTAAATTTCACCCTTTTAGATACTTTTAGGACATATTGCCGATACTAAGTAGCAGTCAAAAATTTGTATCCGTTTTTCATGATATTACGCATGGATCAGATACATCATGGCCAATTCCTCAGAAAAAATTATGGGTGATTCTTCCACAATGGAATCCGATAAGTGAGATTTCGAGTAAGTGTTTACATAATCTTCTTCTGTCCGAAGGAATGATTCATCGAAATAATGAGTTACCCGTTCCATTGATATGGTTACATCTGAGATCACCAAATGCTCGGGAGTTCCTCTATTCAATCCTTTTGCTTCTTCTTGTTGTTGGATATCTCGTTCGTACACATCTTCTCTTTGTTTCCCGGGCGTCTAGTGAGTTACAGAAAGAGTTCGAAAAGATCAAATCTTTGATGATTCCATCATACATGATTGAGTTGCGAAAACTTCTGGATAGGTATCCTACATCCGAATCGAACTCTTTACGGTTAAATAATCTCTTTCTAGTTTCTCTGGAACAATTAGGAGATTCTCTAGAAGACATACGGGTTCGCTTTCCGGTGGCAACATGCTATTGGGTGGTGGTCCCACTTATGGGGTCAAATCAATACGTTCTAAGAAGAAATATTTGAATATCAATCTCATAGATATCATAAGTATCATACCAAATCCCATCAATCAAATCACTTTTTCGAGAAATACGAGATGTCTAAGTCGTACAAGTAAAGAGATCTATTCATTGATAAGAAAAAGAAAAAACGTGAACATTGATTGGATTGATGATAAAATAGAATCCCGAGACGTGAACAGTGATTCGATTGATGATGAAGAAAGAGAATTCTGGGTTTAGTTCTCCACCTTAACGACAAAAAAAAAGGATTGATCAAATTCTATTGAGTCTGACTCATAGTGATCATTTATCAAAGAATGACTCTGGTTATCAAATGGTTGAACAACCGGGATCAATTTACTTACGATACTTAGTTGACATTCATAAAAAAAAAAATCTAATGAATTATGAGTTCAATAGATCCCGTTTTAGCGAAAGACGGATATTCCTTGCTCATTATCAGACAATCACTTATTCACAAACCTCGTGTGGGGCTAATAGTTTTCATTTCCCATCTCATGGAAAACCCTTTTCTCTCCGCTTAGCCCTATCCTCGTCTAGGGGTATTTTAGTGATAGGTTCTATAGGAACTGGACGATCCTATTTGGTTCAAAGAAAAAAGCAAAGATTTTTTTTTTGCAAAAGATGCGGAAGGCTGTCATTGGAAGAAGAAAAAAAAAAATTTAAGAGAGTCATCACTGCTCTTAGGGAAAGAAAATCAACTCTTGCGCATTCTTATTTCAGTTTGACTTGGCGAAAGAAATTTAAGAGAGCTTGTTTCAGCTAAGTTCATGATCAGCATCCAAGTACTCAAGGTTAGAAATCAAATTTTGTAAGAACAACTTTTCGGCCAAAGGAAATTTTGGTGAGAAGTCTTCCACTTATTTTATTTACTTTATTGTTCCAAATGGAAAGACTTTAGGCTCTCGTTGCCACCCCACACGAGCCCAGGCCCCGACGACCTGAGGGCTTTGATTTCCCACGAACTTTAGGTTTTTGTTTTTTTTCATACCAAGTACTGACCATATATAGTAGGCTTCCGACTCACATAAAAATATGTTAGACCCAAAATCATGACGCCCCCTGTCGCAAAATTAAAGAGACCAATGATTATACGTTGACATAATTTTCTCTGAGAATTTCTACCAAGAGCGAATCCTTAGAGCAACTGTAGTGGGCAACTAAACACATTTATTTGGTAAAAAAACCAGGCATAGCGGGACGGACCATCGACCAAATCCCAGACCATCGACTAAATCCCAGACTATATTTGGTCTGGGACCAAGACCAAACCCAAATTTTTAGTCGAGCGAACGTATAATTAACGCCCACACCAAAGCGAACGTATAGTTGCGCCCCACACCAAGCGATAACTATATATTCGCCTAGCTATTTTATTTTATTTTTAATATGTTGGGGCGGGCATTATACCTTCGCCCCATCATTTGATATTTGTTTTCTTGAATGGGGCGGGCATTATACCTCGCCCCATAAACTTTTTTTTTGTTTTTTGTTTTTTCCCAAGCACGTGAACAGGATCTCGCTCCATCGGGCGAACTTATAATGCACGCTCCACCATCGGGCGAACTTATAATGTACGCTCCACCATCGGGCGAACTTATAATTTACGCCCCACCAAATTTAGTCTTCTGCCCGTAGTGTCACAGCACGGACTAAACCCAAATTTTGGTCTTTTTTTCCCTCTTTGGTCTTTGGTTATGCTCGCACCACTGCAGTTGTTGTCAGGATGGTAAAGACTGAAAGTGGGTCTCCGTCCGAAAATTTTTCGGAAACACAGTTTTGGGATATCTAGTATTTTCCTAAAACAAATATCATTTTCCCTCTAAATTTCTCGCCGGAGGAAATCCAATCACCCCCTCCAAAAGAATTTTCATAAATAAAATAGGGTAATTAGAGAACCCTTTGATTCTAGTGTCAATTGATATCACCTCCTCTTTATTCCGAGAGGAAATTTAATGATCCTCCTCGAAAAGCAAGTTGATAAATAAAATAATGACCCTTAGATTCTGGTGTGAATTGGCATTTAAGTATGGCTATTCTACTAAAACTTTGTTTTTTCCAACCATTTTACAGTGGGAAAGCAAAGCATTGGCTGAAATTTTTGAAAGAAGAAAGGCAGGCCATCACAGTCAAGTCAAAGTACTCGAGTGCTCTTGCGTCTTGTCAAGTAGCAGGTTTTGGGACTTTAAGTCAAGGTGGATTGCAACGATGAAAAAAGATAATTCGTACCCTGAGTCTGCAGTATTGGACAACCTATGACGGGAAACATTGAAGACATGATGGCTGACTTGCAGTGCTAGTTGTACTAGTAGGGTCGCCGTGGCTGGTCTATCAAAACCCACGATCATGCCCACAGTTTCAGAGTCCGAGCTGGAAAACGCCATGCATTTTGGTGTTCTTTTGTTTAATCCATTAAGCCTTTACTCTTTCTTCCAACTCATAATTTTACATTCACGGCAATAAAACTCAAGTCTCTTGACTCTCTTCACAACAAAACTCACAAGGAGTCTACGGAGCTCTTCTCAAATTTATACAAAGCATAAAAATCATAAAATTTTAGATATCCTTGTGATTGCCCCCAATTGGATTTTGATAAAATAACCATGCATGATTGGCCTAGATTATCCTCCCTCCGTCCCTATTATATAGGCGGAGTTTAAAACTTTTGTAGTACCCTTAGACAGTGACTCCACTTCCAAAGTTGTTTTTTCCACATACACCCCTATTAATGATGCATGGGTATCAAACAATCTATCTTTAAATGTGAGATACGAGATATAAAATAATATTTATATTAGAACAAGGTAAGGATAAATTTGGAAAGTAAAAGGAAATATATGAAAACTAAGTATTTTCTTATTCTAAGAGAATACCAGGTTCTCCGCCTATATAATAGGTACTATGATCTTCATAATATACTAATACTAGGTTCAACACACGAAAAATAATAATATGGTTTAGAAGTATAAAATTCCATTCAAATATCGAAATTTTATGGGGAAAAAAGAACTTCACATATAAGAAATTGGTAATGGTGAGAACACGTATAGTAATAGAGATGAATATCAGATTTTTCGTAATACTTTATCAAGACCATCTTATATTCGGGCGTCCCAATTAATTGATCAAGAAAGTCATACCAGTAGTTGTAGGTGAAGATTCTTTTTAGAAGATACCTCACTACCTTATTCATGCAACCAGAAATGTAGAAATTAGGTGGACTTTTAGCTAACAACACTCTGGAACTCCAAAATTAGACGTGAGCAAAAGCTTCAATGATCAAAATATAGCAGCAATTTGAAATACTCAACATGATCCAAAGGTATCCAAAGGCATCCTACACAACCCACAAATCGTAGTGTAACGCTATTATAAGAAGTCCCAGTAAGTAATGTATAAATCACTACTTGGGGTTTTCCCATAACTAGCAACACAAACTAGAACTTTACTACGTTTTAGCTACCAATTTATAAGTTCCACAGAGGTATCTGCATCTGCTATCAAGATAACTTACATTGCAGAAAGGACCACTCGATCATCGAGCTAGTATACTAGATAGCGGTATGAATTGGAAGAATTTTTGAACTCACTCTTAGTCATCAACACATTCATCAAAGATTAATCTAACCAAACACAAGTCATGAGAAACGGAATATAACAAATTGCAGGTCAGGTCCTTATCAGCTAGCCTAGTAAGACAAGCACTAAAGTGATTAATCAGTAACGGTTTTACATACTTAATTTAACACTACATACGGCGTACATTCATAATCAATTCTTCATCATAATCTTACATTACCGGTTTGAGCAGTCCTATTGTATCACACAGGTTTTGAACAGCCAGAAACCCAACTATTCATACACCAGGTCACCAATCCTCGGAATCGGAATCGGAATCGGATACAGTATACTCGTACCTTGGAACACGATTACGAAGAAGTTGCTCTTCCCTTTCCTTTAACTGTAATTCAGAGACAAGTAGGAAAATTAGAGCACATAATGGAAAGGCTATACTATATAAACCAGAGAGTGTAGTATATATTCTACCAGGGGGGCATATTTTTCATGAAGAAACTTGACGCCATAACGCAGTATAGTGGTGTTTTGTGAAGTAATGACACAAACTGCCCAAGAAAAATTCTCATTAAATGTTGAGCACATAAACACCTACACTCACGGAAATACAAGAGGGCGTGCTTGAAGAGACACGAGAGAATATATACCATGAACTGTCTCAACTGCCTGTCCTTTCACTTCATTGCAAAAAGCAGCAGAATAGACAGCTGTTAGTGCGACATCTACCGCCTCATCTATTGACATCTGCTTTTTGAATCTAGCCAGACGAAAAGATAAATAAATGAACAATAGATACTTTCCTTGTCTGATTTCTGGAGAAAGCCGGTAATTCCGAAACTACTGGACAATAAATCAACTAAACATTAAGCCGACCGAGAACAAGATAAATAAGTGAAATCTTACAGCCAATCAAGGACGGACTGCGAATAAATTGATCCTAATCCAGTGGCATAGGCATCCGTTTTAACAGACCCACTTGTGGTTGCATAAAATAAACAAGGACGCAAATTCCTCTCCTGAAATGACAAGAAAAACAAAATTTAAATAGTAATTCTTTTTTTTTTTAAAAGCGCCGCAAAGGCTAATATTAACAAAATAATCAAATACAAGGTACAACATCAATGGAGGGTAACTAGAAACAAGTTGTGCCCCGCACCTTTCTGAATGGAAAGACCTAATCTATAAAACAAAGAGTTGCCTATTTTATGATTAGGATCATAATTGGAAATACAATTTCTCAATCTTTTCAACAAAAACCACGGTGTCTTTTCAATTTCTCAATCTATTATTATTATTATTATTGTTAAGGTAGGGGATACTAGTACCTCATCCAAATCCAGGCCAACAGCAAGAAATTCTATTAAATTCTCATTTTTCATTTGATCGCTAAATTTGGGAACAAATTGAGCCGCCTTTTTCACCGTAAGCGTTGGGCTACCTTCTGCTTTCAATTCCTTAATCTTTCCGGTCAAAGCCTGTATTGCTTTCTCTGCTAACGCAGGTTGTTCTCCAGTCATTGCACATACCAAGATATCATCAAGGTTTCCTGTATGAAGAATCATATGACATTTCAAGACATTGGATGGGCACACACAAATTCAAAACCTCTACCCCAATAATCAACCAAGCTAAAATGAAGTAGTTTTGAATACAGGGAGATGAGGATCATCTATGTGGTTAGTATTTATTATTATCTCCAGATACAGCATCCACTTCAAAGCCCAAAACTAAGACATAGTTGGATAGATCTAATCTTTCAGTATGCATTATCAATTTCCAATTTTTTACAACCTATATGGCACCCTGTGATCGACAATTCACAGATGGAATAACATAATAAGATACACAACAAGATGACTTACTGAATAGATGGAATGCATCCAGACGGTGTGCTGCCAAAACTACTGCATCTTCTACACGCAAACCCACGGCTCGATCCCATTCTCTAACAACAGAGGAGCCAATTTGATTTGCTACACTGTCTACAAGCTGAGAAACCCATACTTGATCATATTTCAGTTTCAATAAAAAAGCACCAACCACAAATTATGTAAAAACAATAAATTTAGATTTGAAAATAAAACCGACACTGTGGCAAATTGATCCTACAATCTATACTAATAATCGGGAAAAAAAACACATACACCATCATAGTGTATCGTCATAGAATCTCTTCCGAAAATACACTTCCCAGCATCCCTTAAAACTACAAAACAAACAAGAAATACACACAACCATGAGAAAATTGTTAAAACCAAATCGGGAACCGAATCAAATTAAAAATCAAATCGATTCACCTTTCTCTTCTTTGAAGCAGGCATCACCATGATCATCAGAAGTCGTAGCGTCCAACATGATTTTCGGGGGAAAAAAGAACACCTTCCAGCAGAGATCGGCGGAACTAATCAAATGAAGAAAACCCTCGATACTGTGATGAAGAAACCTAACTCAAGTCGGTCAGTTTCCAACCACACAAACAAAAAATATTCTTATTTATATCAAACGACTTACGACGCATAAAGAGATTTTTAGATGTTGACCACATCCAACGACTTACGACGCATGGAGATTTTCAACCTAAAAAGGAATATATAAAATTCCTGGCGTCTTTAGGGCTACCCGAAAAGAATTAGGGGCGACACGAAAGACAAAATAGGTTGAAAATACTTGTATGCCCCTTCATAATCGGTAGTTTAGGTTTTTTTTAGCTACCGATTGTAAAATCTCATTTTTGGGGAAACTCTATATTCGGTAGTTATATGAACCATTTTGACTACCGATTATAGGCTCAACCAAATTAGAAAAATAGAGGATTTTTGTAAAATCTCATTTTGGGGCAACTCTATATTCGGAAGTCAGGATACCTTCACTTACTACCGTTTATAGGCTCAACCAATGCAGTTGAAAAAGCTAGGTGCAGGCATGGACGTGGTATGAATACAATGTCGGTACGCTATACAGGGGGTCCGGGGGGGCGTAGCCCCTCCCGGCTGTGTTCGATCTAATTTTTTTTCTACGAGAAAATTGAATTTCAGTAGAATTTTTGCAAAATCTAATTTTGGGGCTACTCTATATTCGGTAGTTATATGAACTATCTTGACTACCGAATATGGTTGGATATTTGCTAAGAGAGTCACTGTATAATCGGAAGTCATGATAACTCTTCCTTTCTTACCGATTATAGGCTCAACCAAAATTCCAAAAAAAAAAGGATTTTTGCAAAATTTGATTTTGGGGGCTACTCTACATTCGGTAGTTATATGAACTATTTAGACTACCGAATATGGTTGGATATTTGCAAAGAGAGCAAGGATAATCGGAAGTCAGGATAACTTCATTTACTACCGATTATAGGCTCAACCAAAATTTCAAAAAAAAAAAAAAGGATTTTTGCAAAATCTGATTTTGGGGCTACTATATATTCGGTAGTTATATGAACTATTTTGACTACCGATTATGGTAGGATATTTGCAAAGAGAACCACTGTATAATCGGAAGTCATGATAACTCTTCCTTTCTTACCGATTATAGGCTCAACCAAAATTCCAAAAAAAAAAAAGATTTTCGCAAAATCTCATTTTGGGGCTACTCTATATTCGGGATTTAAATAACCTAAATTCCCTACCGATTATGGTAGCATTTTTGCCAAAGGTCTACTTTAATCGGGAGTCAAGATAATTTTATTTACTACCGATTATAGGTTAGTCAAAATTCAAAAGATAAAGGATTTTATTTTAGGGATACTTTATATTCGGAAGTTATACAAACTAAATTTACTCCCGATTGTTGATTAACTACCGATTGTATAGTTATTTACCGATTGTAAAGGGTAGTTTGGGATTAAAAAAAAACGCTCTGGAAATAACCTACCGAATGTGAAATAACCTACCGATTATGACAGTTTTTGTCGTTTTGTGTCGCCCCTAATTCTTTTGGGGTCGCCCCTAAAGACCCCAGGATAAAATTGAAAGGTTAAGCTCAATTTTCATCTTCAATGACTTCAGGGAATATTAGGAACTTTTTCTAATGTTGGTTAAGTAAGTATTTAATGGTTATAATATGGTTTAATGAATGAAAGAATTAATACATTTCAAGTGTAAAATTTCATAAAAAGAAAACAAAAAGCTCCTCATTCCCCTTCTACTCTAAATAAATCTGCTTTTGATTTTCAATATATAATAACTCAAATCACCAATTTAAATTAGTTCATTAAATTAATTTAATTTTTATACTAATTGATTGAGGGCATTATTGTAATTCGCTAAATTAGTAGGATTAATCCATTCTTCTTTTTTATTTAACTTTTACTTGCCCCAAGTACACTCCAACTAACTGGTTTTCTTGTTTATATCTCAGTCCTTTATTATTCTTGCAACGACCCCTCACCGAAAACCCTAGCTTACTTTTATGTGGGATCCACCATGGGGATTAAAGATGAACATATAAGACAGATTTGTCAGCACTATAGTACACCGAAGGGGCACCGCAACTTGTACCGTGTGAGTAGGGTGGTGGGACCCACTCCACATCTCAATGCTGAGAAGTATTGCCGGGACCGTCGGATCCCCTTGCGGTGAGTGTATCATTATAAGCTAAGATTGAGTGTAGCGAGAATTTAGATAATCCATTCCATCAAGATATAGATCCCTGACTGATGAAACGAAGATCAAGATGGAAACCCCATCAACGGTACATTCAGAGAAACCCTAACGTGTGTATCAAAATGACAATACAACAAAAAGTTATCTTTAGCACTCAGTAACACATGTCAGTATACCGAGGCTGCTGATTTTTTTTCCTTTGCTATTTACTCTCTGTCTATGTCTTTTCCAATTTCTATTCTCAACTATGGCTTCTGAGTCTCAATAAAGGGTTATTCTGGTAGTAACCCTCAATATATTATGTTTGATGCTGCCTTTAATAAAACAAATTGGAACTTTGCTTATGCTGCTGTCCTGTTAGACCATAATGGAACTATTCTAAATTTTGCAGGAGGGACTGGAAGATGCACAGGTTCAGAAGAAGCGTAATCAAGAGCTTTTGGGAAGCAACTAGATGGGCAAAAGACGCAGAGTAGACAAAATAACCTTTCTAAATGACAATCTCAATGTTATCAATGGCATGAAGAGGAAAAAATTTGCTGTAAATTGGAGAAGTGAAGCTTTTATTCTTAAGGCTTTAGAAAACACCAATTCTTTTGCTTCTTCCTCTTTCTTTTATATCAAAAGGGATTGTAATTACATAGCGGATAGTTTAGCGAAACATTTTCTTAAGCATGGCTTGTCAGAAGTAGATTCTAGGATTTGGAGTAAAGATAAGAAAGTTTTCTTTTCAAAAAATGTAATATAAGCAACAATGTAATTTCTTTTGCTTAGCTTTTATTAGATTTCCTTTTATCAAAAAAAAAAAAAAAAGAGAAAAAAGGAAGACCAACACAAAAATTGAATTATTCCCAAAAAAAAAAAAAAAAAAAAAAAACTCGCCCGATTTAAATCAGGCCTAACTCTCACCCTCTCTACATCAATCTGTAAATCTCTGATCTCTACCACATTTCTTCTTCTTTCTCTGAATCCCATTTTTTGCTTTGAATTTTCAGAAATTTATAGTAAAAATGGAGAGTAATAGTGGAAGGAAAAGACGATACGAAGAAGTAGAAGAAGTTCATAAGGTTTACAAGTTCAGAGTGTTATTACCGAATGGAGTCACTGTTGTACTAACACTTAACCAGTCAAAAGACGAGATGAGTGTTGAGAAGTTTATAAAACTTGTTAGGAGAGAATACATGAGGGGTCTGAAAGAACAAATGTTCAATCTTGTAAGCAAAGTGTTTTCCGATGCAATTGCATTGGACGGATTATATGAGTCTCGTAATGACAAGTCCAGTCAATATTAAATTCTAGCGAAAGTGCTCCAAAAAATCATAATCGATCTTACCGCTCCTGTGATTAATAAACTCTTACCAAGCGATCTCAAGGAACGCCAAGAAAAAAAATTATACTTGAATTGTGATGAGAAGTTTAGATCGGGTCGCTGTCGAAATAAGTTATTTTTTATCGAAGGTAAATATGAGGATGAATATGATTGTACTGCAGGTACAGGAACTTGAGAAATGCACTTGAGGAAAAGTGTCATTTTTGAGGGGAAAGGAATGTTACGTGTTTACTTAGTAGCTGTGTTCATTAAATTGTTATGGGTGGTAAGAGCATCTCCAATGATAATTTCTTTGTGTCGTGTGTGTAACCATTTTTTATGGATATGAAATAAAATTTTCTTAATTTATGGTGGTGAAACAAAATTCATATCCAACCACAAAATTTTGAAAACATCTTAAACCATTGATTTGAAACTTAAATAGTTAACTCCTTAACTAATGATCTTAGATGTTGATGATTAGGATGTTTAAATCCTCTAAGGGAACCCCTAAAACCAGAGGATGGATTAGAGGATGTTTGAATAACTACCACACCCTTCATCATCACATTTATCTTTGAGGTTTCCATTGAAGAAGAGTCTTGGGTTAAAACACTAAAACACCCGTGTGGCCTTGAATACATGAATTTTCTAAAGTCTCATTGGAGATGCTCTAAGTAAAGGTGTTCACGTCACTTAATTGTAGGTATATTTTCTTTTGTGTATAAGGTTAGTTGTTCGGTACTCTTTAGATAACCATCATGTTGGTCGGTTTCATATGCATTGCACGCAGTTATTCCTTAGTTGTAGGAAGTTATGTAACTTCTCTATGTGTATAAATTCTCAATAAATGAAGAAAGATAGGAATTAAACAAAGTGTTACCTTCTAACAAGGAGGTTTAATGTCCCTTGAATGATACTGGAGGTCCGACGCCCCTCTGACGATAATTATACCGATTTTGCAATTTGTATCATTAACAAAATAGGAAGAAATTAAGAAAGATCTTGTCTCTGTTGATTCCACTTCTTCACCTTCTCATAATCCATCCACGAGATTAGTTATGTAAGAGCGTAACACTTGACTCCTTTTCACTCTTTGCAATATAATATTTTCATTTTATGTTCCGCACAAAATTTCTCTTTCTTATCTGCATAACCGTTTTTTCCAATTAATTGTCCAAGAACTTCTCTTCTTCCATTTTTTTCTCTCCAAACCTAGATTTACTTGGGTTTAGTCTGAGAAATAAGATTTGCCAAGTAGATTTGGGTTTGTGTAATTATTATTTCCTATTTTCAGTGTTATATAAAACAAAATATTCTATTCTTTGTTAGTTTCAATTGATATGATAAGTTATTGCCATTTATGTTTTCTATGCACTCCTAGAGTAATTTATCATAGCCTGAAGGGCGTTTATATCGATATCTACCACTACGGGAAAAATCATCATTTACAACACTGTATTAGGGTTGTAGTAACCCTACTACAACGCTTTTTTGAGTATTGTGTAGGTGGGGTATTGTAGAAAGTCCAATCTTTTCTACAATACTTGGCTAAGTGTTGTAAAGGGTGATGTGATTCATGGTTCGACAATATTTTGCCAAAGTTGTGATTCTCTTTCGATTTTTTTTGAAAGCCTAATACAACCCTTGCTTGTTGTTGCAGGAATATATTGGACAAGAAGGGATGTGTATCGTAAAAATATGTAACACAACACTTGTATAAGTTGAAGGTCTATCTTAGACAACCTAGGATGCGTATCGTAGAAATATGTTACACAACACTTGTTAAAATTGTAGGACTATCTTGGACAACGAAGAATGCGTATCGTACAAATATGTAACACAACACTTGTTAAAATTGCAGAACTATCTTGGACAACCTAGGATATGTATCATAGAAATGTGTAACAACTCTTATTAGTATTATGAATAAGATTTGCACAACACTTGTTCGAGTCGTAGAACTATCTTGGACAACACCTAATTTGTGTAGTTGAAACATGGAATACAACTCTTATCAGAAGTTGTGTGTATACAAAATTTTCCAAAAAAATATAGCTGAAACTGAATTGCCGTAAGTATTTCACATTCACATTAAGATGCCAGTGTAACATATTTACATTCATTCAAATGACCATTTATTTAAAAATTGGTATTCATTGTACAATTCATAACTTAATTCATCAACTAGACACTTAACTTTAGTAAAAATATGGAAGTCTACCAGTCCTAGCTAATAGGTTCTAATGTGTCTTAGATACAAGTGTACAGCAAACCAGCAAATCCAGAATCTCCACAACTTGTAGTCTGCTTTTTTCCCACATTGGATAGATGCAGTTGGATTCAGATTATATTATCTGAGCAATCATCATTACCAGCAGCTTTATCTTTCCTTGTTACTCAGTGATGAAATGTAACCAATTTGATTTGCACTGGACAATCATCATTACCAGCGACGTCATCTTTCCTTGGTACTTCCTGCAAATAAACAATGATAGTTCAGATCTCGAGCATTCAAAAAATGATGCAGACAATAAGTAAAACAAAGTTATAAATCTGTGTCCAGTTCAATGTGGGCTCATCAGTTCAAAAAGGTACTTGCAAGGTCATCAGTCCGACAAAGATCCTAAACCTTCCCCTTGCAAATGAAAACCAAATGCCACACTTTAGCAAGGCAATACATTACATCATAGCAAATAGTTAACATGTTATAACTAGGCAATGATCTTATAGAACCTGCGTTACATGAAAACTTCTCATGAATGCTCGTGTCCCGTGTCCATACGTATGGACACTGATACTGACACTGACACTCCTCAGACACTCCTAAGAACACTAAGTGATTAAGACTTTATTATTTTATTCATACTTAGAAAATTTGCACACAAAATTCTACTGTGGGTGTAAAATAAATGGTATGAGTTGGTAAAACCCAAGGTAGCTGCTACTTGTGTGGTTCTAATTAAAACTCAAGTTTAGAAAGCCACCCAAGGTATCAGAATCAACATACTTCAGAAGCTGATTTCAGTGATTTTTTAAACACATAACAATCAAAATCAACATATTTAAGAAACTGATTTCAGTGAATTCTTAAAAGCACATACCTGGTTGATCAAGGCACAAGATCTAGAGACAAGCTCAACATCATTCCCATCCAACACAAGCTCATCCTTGACCTTCTCAGACCTGACAATACTGACTCCATCAAGCATATCGACTTTTCTCACCTATACAAGTAAACAAAATTATGTAAATAGCAAGACCAGTTGGACTCTGATTCAAATAACCTACAATCAAAATTGCCATATAACCAACAAACTATAGAACCTTTAGTGCATATTTTATAATTACATTTCATGAATTACAAATATGTCAGTTAAGAGTTTCCAAACTACAGATTAGATGCATTTAGATAAAACATTTTAACAAACTCCCATACTGAGCTTAGTCTCGTGATATATCAGTATAAAACAATCACATTCATATTTGAAGAAAACTCACTTCTGAGGTTGTTCATGGATAATCTGAGTAGCAGATTCAAAAACCACATCTTGCTTTGGCTTCAACACGAATCCAGTTTCTTTCTTTGGTATCAGTCCAATTTCAAGAATTTTAGGATCACTTACAATCTCACTTTCAAGCACAGGAGCAATACTGAACAAGGATGAGGCCAAGATTTTGGAAATTTCCCCAATCGATATCAGATAACATATTGGATGGAAGCCTTGCCTTGAGTTTCATTTTTCCATCACCAGTTGTGAATCTGAAAATTATCAATGTAAAGGAGGTAAATTTCAAGATATCAATACACATCAAGGCAAACGCAAAACTTAAAAAATCCATCTAACTGAAGGATTGAACAACCCAATGATCTAAATCTTCTCAAACTGAAGACTACAAATACCATCTTTACAACTCCTTTGATAACCCAATCTAAACACAAAGAAAAAATGCAGAAAGGGTAACGAGTTCATTACCAAATCGATCCCTTGTTTGAACTTCAAATCCATGTCTTTAATCTTCTAATCTTCAGAAATATCTTTCAACCCTTATGCATATCCATAAGCAGCAAGTCCATCTTCCTGTCTTGTAATTTCGGCATCAAACACAACCCAAATTATCACCATACTCTTCATACTCTCAGCTCACCAGAAATACCCATCCTTCATGTCCTTCTTCATCCGAATCTCCACCAACGACCATACCTAACCAACCAAAAAAAAAAAAAAACAAATTATTCCATCAGATTGATCAAAAATTTCAGATTATTTCAACCAAAACCAACAATCTCCAAATCAAATTAATCATCAACAAAAGCTCCAGAGATCACCAAAACTGTTCTCTGAGCTTCAATTAAAAAAAAAACAGTGAACTAACAGCTTAGATTCAAATCGAAATCGGAATCATAATTGACAAAATTGATGAAGAAATTGCAAGATCTATAAATAGATGATCTAAAGAAGAAGAAGAGATGGAGATCTTACGAGATGAAGAGGAGATTTGATATGTTTAACAAGAGCAGAACTACACTGATTATCTCTCATTCAAAATTATTTCATCCACGCCTGTTGTTAACTTGAATCCATTAAAACCCATCTTTTTATTCTTGAAATCGAGCTCATCTTCTTCCTCAATAAAAAAACTGGTTTCAAATCAACCATAGATTCAACCATGGCAGTAGCAGCACTTGTTCTTCATCATTTCTTTCTAATAGAAACAGATCCAAACCCATGAATCCATTTTCACTATCAACACCCGAATAATCTTATTCGTCTCTCTTCTCAAACTCTCTGAGAAACCGTGCCTCCATTTCCTTACCTCTCTCAATATTTAAATCTAGGGTTAGTTTTTTCTCAGCTCAACATTGAGATTTGGGGTTTTTTACTTTTGTTTTGATATCTAGGGTTTGAAATCTACAACTTCCATAAGTGTTTTTACATAGAGAGTGAGCGAAAAAGAGATTCAGTGGTGGTAGTTGAGGTTTTTTTGAGTTTGGGTTTTCTTTTGTGAAGATGAGAGGAAGAGGAAGGGAGGCAGACGATGAGAGAAAGAGATTAGAAAAAAGTGAGGGAAGTGAGAGAATTATTTTTTGACCATTTTGTATAAAAGAACTCGGACGGTGATTAAAATGCTTTCATACGGATCATGAAAATCTTTGGACGGTAAAGATTTGATTTAAGATTGTCATACGGATCAAGGAAAGGGTGTTTTCTTTGTGCTTTCTCATTGTGTTAATACGAACTCATGTTTTTGGTTTAATTATCAACCTTCGACATGAAAAAAAATCCAAAATAAATATTAATAAATTTAGGACATTGTTATCGACATTCTGATATAAAAAAATCCAACAAATGTATAAGAATGAATCGGGAAAATGAAAAATGAATTCGATAATTGGTGTGTTTCTTTGTGTTTTTGTGCTTTCTCTTTGTGCTTCTGGTTTGAATTTCGACTAGTTACATAGGCCATGAAGTATTTTTGATTAGTCATACAGGTCATGAAGTAACTTCAAACTTAGTAGGATACATCATCGAAATCGAAAAATATGAAACTCAAGTGTTGATTTGAACTTCGAATGTGGTATAAAGGCATACGAAATATGAACAAAAAAGCTCCGGGAGTGTTCTGACTTCAAACTTAGCATGATACATCATCGAAATTGATGAATATGAAGCTTGGTGTCGATTCGAACTTCAAATGTTGTATAACAACATACAAACTATGAACCAAGAAGCTCTGAGAGGGTTCTGACTTCAAACATAGCATGATACATCATCAAAATCTATAAGTATGAAGCTCAATGTCGATTCGAACTTCAAACTTGGTATAATTGCATACAATCTATGAACCACGAAGCTCTAAGAGTGTTCTGACTTCAAACATAACATGATTCATCATCGAAATTGACTACTCTAAGTCAGAAACTTGGTAAGAACGACGAATCCATCCATTTACGGGTAAGATTCCTTCAAATATTCTACGAAACCTTAAACAAACCTTATTTATGCATATTGTATGCATACCAGGCTCTGAGATCGAAACCTGGTCGCGACATAAGTCAGAAAGTTGGTAAGAACAATGAATCCATCCATTTACAGGTAAGATTCCTTCGGAATATTCTACGAAACTTTAAACAGACCATATTTCTGCATATTGTATGCAAACCAGGCTCCGAGATCGAAATCTGGCCGCGAGTTGACTACTCTAAATCAGAATTTTGGTAAGAACGATGAATCCATCCATTTAAAGGTAAGATTCCTTCGAGATATTCTACGAAACCTTAAATAAACCTTATTTATGCATATTGTATGCGTACTAGGATCCGAGATCGAAACCTGGCCGCGAATTGACTACCCTAAGTCAGAAACTTGATAAGAACGACGAAACCATCCATTTACAGGTAAGATTCCTTCGAGATATTCTACGAAACCTTAAAAAATCCTATTTCTGCATATTGTATGCGTACCAGGATCCGAGATTGAAACCTGGCCGCGAGTTGACTACTCTAAGTCATAAACTTGGTAAGAACGAAGAAACCATCCATTTACAGGTAAGATTCCTTCGAGATATTCTACGAAACCTTAAACAAACCCTATTTATGCATATATATGTGCATACATGCTCCGATATCGAAACCTGGTCGCGAGTTGACTACTCTAAGTCAGAAACTTGGTAAAAACGAAGAAACCATCCATTTACAGGTAAGATTCCTTCGAAATATTCTACGAAACCTTAAACAAACCCTATTTCGGCATATTGTATGCGTGCGGATCCGAGATCAAAACCTGGCCGTGAGTTAACTACTCTAAGTCAGAAACTTGGTAAGAACGACGAATTCATCCATTTACAGGTAAGATTCCTTCAAGATATTCAACGAAACCTTAAAAAAACCTTATTTCTACATATTGTATGCGTGCAGGGATCCGAGATCGAAACCTGGCCGTGAGTTGACTATTCTAAGTCAGAAACTTGGTAAGAACGACGAATTCATCCATTTACAGGTAATATTCCTTCGAGATATTCTACGAAACCTTAAAAAAACCTTATTTCTGCATATTGTATGCGTATTTAGGATCCAAGATCGAAACACGCCGCGAGTTGACAACTCTAAGTTAGAAACTTGGTAAGAACGACAAATTCATCCATTTACGAGTAAGATTTCTTCGAGATATTCTACGAAACCTTAAAAAAACCATATTTCTGCATATTGTATGCGTACCAGGATCCGAGATCGAAACCTGACCGTGAGTTGACTACTCTAAGTCAGAAACTTGGTAAGAACGACGAATTCATCCATTTATAGGTAAGATTCATTCGAGATATTCTACGAAACCTTAAAAAAAATATTTATGCATATTTTATGCGTACTAGGATCCGAGATCGAAACCCGTCGCGAGTTGACTACTCTACTTCGTAAATTCTATAAGTACGACTTAATCCATCTATTACAGGTAAGATTTCTTCTAGATATTCTACGAAACCTTAAACAAACCCTATTTCTGCATAAATGTATGCATACCACGCTCTTAAATCGAAGCTTGGCCGCGAGTTGACTACTCTAAGTCAAAAACTTGGTAAAAATGACGAATCCATCCATTTACAGGTAAGATTCCTTCGGTTTTTCTACCAAACCTTAAACAAACCTTATTTCTTCATATTATATGTATACAATGCTCCGAGATCGAAACCTAGCCGCGAGTTGACTACTCTAAGTCGAAACTTGGTAAGAACGACGAATACATCCATTTCTGGTAAGATTCCTTCGAGATATTCTACGAAACCTTAAATAAACCCTATTTATGCATACTATATGCATACCAGCTCTCGAGATCGAAACCGCCGCGATTGGACTACTATAATTTAGAAAGTTGGTAATAACAATGAATCCATCAATTTACGGGTAAGATTCCTTCGAATATTCTAGGAAACCTTAAACAAACCCTATTTCTGCATATTATATGCAAACCAGGCTCCGAGATCGAAATCTGGCCGCGAGTTGACTGCTCTAAGTCAGAAATTTGGTAAGAATGATGAATCCATCCATTTACAGGTAAGATTCCTCAGAAATATTCTACTAAACATTAAACAAACCCTATTTCTGCATATGGTACGCATACCAGGCTTCAAGATCGAATCCTGGCCGTGAGTGGAGTAGTCTAATTTAGAAACTTGGTAAGAACGACGAATCCATTCATTTACATGTAAGATTCCTTCAGAATATTCTACGAAACCTTAAACAGACCCTATTTCTGCATTATTATATGCAAACTAGGCTCCGAGATCGAAACATGGCCGTGAGTGGACTAATATAAGTCATAAACATGGTAAGAACGACGAATCCATCCATTTATAGGTAAGATTCCTCCGGAATATTCTACGAAACCTCAAACAAACCCTATTTCTACATATTGTACGCATACCAGGCTCCGAGAACGAAACCTGGCCATGAGTGGACTACTATAAGTCAGAAACTTGGTAAGAACGACGAATCCATCCATTTACAGGTAAGATTCCTCCAAAATATTCTATTAAACCTTAAACAAACCCTATTTCTGCATATTGTACGCATACCGGGATCCGAGATCGAAACCTTGCCGCGAGTGGACTAGTCTAAGTCAGAAACTTGATAAGAACGATGAATGCATCCATTTACAGGTAAGATTCCTTCTTCCTCAGGAATATTCTACGAAACCTTAAACAAACCCTATTTTTGCACATTGTACGCATACCAGGCTCTGAGATCGAAACCTGGCCGTGAGTGGACTAGTCTAAGTCAGTATAGTGTATTGTTTTTACGATATTGAATTTTCTTGTCATTGTCACTCTTGTTGCATTTCCTTTACTAACACTAGTATTTTTCTTGTAAAATAGACAATTAATGACTCCATTTGGGTTCTACGGTGTTTTAGAAGAAATTTTATTGTTGGACTACAATCATATGTTTTAAATTCCAATATTCAAATGTGATTGGGCTCACTTTTGTTTTTGGTGTGAAGGTAGAAGATGGCTTTACATTAGTCAATTTAAAACATCATAAGAACCAATACGTAACGATCATTCATTTTAGCAAAACAAGCGCGACAAGTTTTCTATTCTCAAGAGTCAAATACATCTAACCGGTATGTGAAGCATTACGTGAGAAGCTTCGCGCTGTTTGTTTACGGCTCGATCACTTGAGCATTACTTTTTGAGCATTATATTTTGTTTTACAACACTTATGAAGGGTTGTCATAAAGTTAGTGTATAGTTAGTGTATTAAAGAACCACAAACTTGACAGAACATGTGATAGTGTAGGATGGTTAGTGGTGTAGACTTCCACGCTTGAGGCTCAGGATCGAATCCCCCAACCTCATTTTTTCCAACATTATATATTTTTACTTCAACAACACTTATAAGTGTTGTTGAAGTTTTCTATTTAAAAAAAAGAAAAAAATCAAAACTTGTGAACTGAAAGGGTGGTTGATGAGTTAGACTTCCATGTAGTAGTTTCATGTTCGAATCTCCCCTCTAACATATTTTTCATTGTCATATTTTTGTGTTCTTCAACAACACCTGTGAGAATTGTGATAGGCTAAGTCACTACATATATAGAACATTATATATTTTTATTTCAATCATATTTTTGTGTTCTTCAACAACACTTGTTAGATGTGATAGGCTAAGTCACTACATAAATGGAACATTATATATTTTTACTTCAACAACACTTATAAGTATTGTTGTAGCTTTCTATTTAAAAAAAAAGAAAAAAATCAAAACTTGTGAACTGAAAGGGTGGTTGATGAGCTTGACTTCCATGCAAAGAGGTTCATGTTCGAATCCCCCTCTAACATATTTTCCATTATCATATTTTTGTGTTCTTCAACAACACTTGTGAGAATTGTGATAGGCTAAGTCACTACATATATGGAACATTATATATTTTTACTGTAGGTTTCTATTTAAAAAAAAAGAAAAAAATCAAAACTTGTGAACTGAAAGGGTGGTTGATGAGCTAGACTTCCATGTAGTAGGTTCATGTTCGAATCTCCCTATAACATATTTTTCATTATCATATTTTTGTGTTCTTCAACAACACTTGTGAGTGTTGTGATAGGCTAAGTCACTACATATATGGAACAACGTTGTTATAGCTAAATGTCGTCACAACTGTTTTGCTTAAGGAGTTGTCGTTTGTTTTCTTAGCGCAACCCCTTGTTTCCTAAGGGTTGGCAGTGATGATATACGACAACTCTTCCTTTGAAACCAGTTGTAAAACATAGGACTTTCTACAATACTTAGCGAAGCGTTGTAAATCTCCAGTTGTAGATGTATATTTTTCCTGTAGTGTACAATCGCTTCTAATTGATCATTGAAGACGATTTACTCCAGCATGACGTGGGTCTGCGTTTCCATGAAGATCGATGGCTACCGGTTCTAATCATGATGATGATGTACCAGTACTGCGCATATTTCTCTCCTTTTATGGGAGATTTCAACCTTATTGAAGAAGAAGACAATGGCAGAATCATAATTCAAATGCCATCCCCTCAATATCATCACTTTCTTATACACAAATCATGTTTTTGATACCTCTATATATTGCACTACAATATTCCTCTTTTTGTAATACTTGATGTATATACTTTTTCATGTTTTTTTTTTTTTATCTTTGATGTATTTGATGATGTATATATTTTTTCAAAGAGATGTATTTGATCCGGATTCTGCGAAATTAATAAATTTACTCCAATTTTTTTTTTTTTACCCTTTACCTCGAAAGAAATAAAATAAATTTTTTTTTTTTTTTATCTTTGATGTATTTGATGATGTATATAGGTACTAGTTTAGTGATACTAGTTAGTGGCAGGTCCACCCACTAAAGCCCAGTAACCGGAGGTCCATAATTAAGAGAAAAGAGAAAAATGGACCTAATTTTTTAAGCACAGGTCCTGCACACGTGCGAGATCAGGTATACGTAATATGAAAATACCACAAATAACCTTTCATATTTAATAGGTTAAAAACAAGAGAAAATCTACATTTCAGATTCATTTTCTTCTTCTCTTTCCTCTCACCGCTGCTACAGTTCAGACGAAGATTTTTCTTTATTCTTTCTCGTTTCTACCGAATCAGATGATGAAGATTTTTCTATTGTAATGTTTCTTTTAGGGTTTTGGCGATCTAATTATTGTTGTGTTTGATTATGTTTTCGATCTCCATGTTTGATTTGTTGATTATATATTAGATCTAGATGAATAATCACATTTTTTTTGTTCATTTCGTCACTAGATACGATTATGCCACTTGCATTTTAGATGTTTTAGACGTGTTTCAGTTCGTTTTTGTATATGAACCAACAGTACGTATAACCCGTACCGACAGAAACTTGGTTTATTTTTGAGAAGAAGAAGAAGAAGAAGAAGAAGATGCATCGTTATGATTTAAAACGAGAAGATTGTTTGTGTTTCCAGGTATGTATATTAACAATGATTTTCCGGTTTTGGTAGTTCGATTTTATGATGTTCTCTTGTTTTTCACGTGCTGCTGATTTTTAGACTATGAGTCAACAATACATATTTGGTATACTGAAATATACTACTTTAATTTTTTTTTTTTTTTTTATAGTTTTGGAATTTTTCTTGTTTGATCCAGAAGTACATATATGGAATACTCAAATAAAAGTGCTTCAATTCTATTTTTTCATAGATTCGTTACTTGTTTTTCACATGCAGCTGAAATTCAGATTATGAATCAGCAGTACATATATGGTGTACTGAAAAATTATGCTTTAATTTTGTTATTTTTGTAGTTTTGGATATTTTTCTTCTTCGATCTAGAAGTATATATATGGAATACTGAAGAAAAAAAGTGTTTCGATTCTGCTTTTTATAGATTCATTACTTGGTTTTCACATGCAGCTGATTTTAGTTTCATTTTGGTTGTTTTTGATATGCTTTTGTGTATTAATCATCGGTACGTATATGATATACTGGTGGATTTTGATGAAACAAGTTCAGATCTAAATAAAAAAAAATCATGTTTTATGTTTATTTCATTAGTAGATCTGATATTTTTATGGTTTTTGGTTTATTTTTCAGTTTTCTTTTGTGTATTAACCATCAGTACATATATGACGATCGTTTTCTTTTTGTGTTTACTATGAATCTATAGGTTTTCTCTTATTTTTTTGGTTTGATCCAAGAGTACATATATGGAATATCGAAGTATGTTCTTTGATTCGGTTATATTCATGGATTCAAAGACTTCTTGACATGCAACCGAGTTTTTATTTTATGAACCGCAATGACGTATATGTCGTACTGATAAAAATTTCTTTTGATTCTGTTTTATTCATAGTTTTGCCACTTTATTTTGGTTTGATCCATGAGTACGTATGCGAAATACTGAAATATATGCTAGTTTTGTTGTTGTGTTTTAATATTTTTATATTTTGGTCACATTTATAGGTTCAATATGTCCAACGGATACATACTCTATATGTAAGAAGTCATGACAGATATATACTCGATTTGTAAGCAAAGTGTGGCGAGATATGTACTCGATTTGTAAGCGGTGTGGTGGATATGTACTCGAATTTGTAAACAAGATGTAGCAGAGATATGTACTCAATTTGTAACCGAGTGTGGCGTATATGTACTCAAAATGGTGGTCCTTTATATGTTTTAATTAAATTTGGAGAAACCGTAATAAGGTGGTGGAGTTCACGTGAGTGGTCTTTGGGGTAATGTGGTCATTTTGCTTGTTTCAAATAATTATGGACCTAGTGATAAGTCTAAAATCCGGTTGGACCCTAGTATAACTAACTTAATGGGCTTTGGACCAACCAGCAAATTTTCCTTAATTCAATCGTTTTTTTTTTTTTTTGACATAAAAACAATTAAAATCCTAAGGTACATTATTAGTAGTTTAAACCCGGTTGAAACCATGTATGTTACACATTAAATTTGTTTCATCCTACAAATTTTGAAGATCTTTTTTTTTGTTAGGATGTATCTAATTTCATCCTACATATTTTGACAAATAAATATGTTTTATCAGGATGTATCTAGTTTCATCCTGTATATTCTGACAAAGAAGTACTTTCTTGCCAGGATATTTCTGGCTTCATCCTACATACCCAGATGAAGAAGCGTGTTTTTCCGGGATGTATCGGATTTTATCTTGCTTTTGCATATTTAAATATTTATTTATTTTTATGTTGAAGGTAATGGTAGTGTTTGTTGTTTGTTGTCACCATTGAAGGTGGTTGCACTAATGGGGTGTTTGTTGGAGTTGAAATAGTTTTGTTGGTGGTGGTTGTGCTAGATTTTTTTTTTTTTATTATTTTGTTTTTCTTTTCTTATATGGAATGGATTGTGGTACAATTTTTTTTTTCTTATTTTATTGTAAGCCATGATGCAGCTAGTTTCATTCTATTATTTGTTGATTTTTTTTATGCATCCAGTTTCATCTAATCATTTTTCGAAAAAAAAAATTGTATTTAATTTAAGACTGGATGCAACCAGTTTCATCCTCGCTGTTTTATTTTGGAAAAAAAAACTTTCGAATTTACTATGAACAATGGATCTTGTTTTGTAGATTATTTAAAATCCATTCCAAAAATATAAATTTTGTTGATTTCGGATATATATTTGGGAAGTTACGAGGCTTTTTTATGATTTGGTGTCCATTTCACCCAATCATAACTTTTACGCGTCCATTACAACCATATATTTTGTATCTTAATGCTACGTGTTTATTTAGTAGGTGTATTCGTTAATTAGAATTTTAGTTTGATTTGAATTGTTATGGGTCGTAATATAATTAAGGGTGTTTACGTCCCTTAATTGTAGGTATTTGTTTGTTTTTAAGGTTTCAGTACAGTTATCTTTAGATATATAAATTCGTAATCAATGAATGAAAAAAGATAGGAATTATTAAAAACAAAGTGTTAGTATTCTAACGAGGAGTTTAGTGTCCCTTGAATGATACTGAGGTCCGGCGTCCCTCTGATGATACCAAAATCAAATTCCGAAATTATACCCCATTAACAAAATAGGTACAATTTCCACTTCTTCTTATTTCCACAAGCTACCTACGATATCAGTTTTGTAAGAACATAACAAGTGGTATCCACAACCAGCAATGTAAGATAATAGCAAGTTCAAAAAATTGGAAGATGAAGCCAAAACTATAGCCACACAACAAGAAGATATGATCAAGAACATGAAACAATTTTTTGAATCCTTTAATTCTCATATGGATAAATGCACTGACAATGAAGGAAAGGGAGGTGACAATGAATCTAATAGTGTTAACCGTAATGTTAGTAAAGCTTCCACACATGACTCTAAAAATTCTTATACTAAAAAAATTAAAGTTTCCTGAATTTAATGGTACCAACAAGTTGGAATTGTAGGGCGAAACAATTTTTTGATTTTCACTAAACTCCTGAAGAAGAAAAAGGTCAAATAGCCTATTTCAATTTGCAAGATGATGCTCAACTATGGTTTCAGATACAGAAACAAGAAACTCATGTTATTACATGAGAGGATATCAAGAAGTGTGCGCTCTTAATAGGTCTGCGGTAACTCAATACCAAAAGAATTTTGGTGATTTAACCAAGTTGGAACAAATTGGTTCTATAAGAGAGTATCAAATCCAGTTTGAGATATTACTAATTCGTGCTGGTAAGTTGTTACAACCTCAACATGTAGTTTGTTTTGTATGTGGATAAAAAAAAAAGCATTTAGAACAAATGTTCAAGCTTGTAAGCAAAGTGTTTTCCGATGCGATTGCACTGGACGGATTAAATGAGTCTCGTAATGACAAGTCCAGTCAATATTAAATTCTAGTGAAAGTGCTCCAAAAAATCATAGTCGATCTTACCGCTTATGTGATTAATAAACTCTTAACAAGCGATCTCAAGGAACGCCACGACAAAAGATTATACTTGAATTTCGATGTGAAGTTTAGATCGGGTCGCCGTCGAAATAAGTTATTTTTTATCGAAGGTAAATATGAGGATGAATATGATTGTGCTGCAGGTACATGAACTTGAGAATGCACTTGAGGAGAAGTGTTATTTTTAAGGGGAAAGGAATGTTACATGTTTACTTAGTAGGTGTGTTCATTAAATTGTTATGGGTGGTAAGAGCATCTCCAATGATAATTTGTTTGTGTCGTGTGTGTAACCATTTTTAATGGATATATGAAATAAAATTTTCTTAATTTATGGAGGTGAAACAAAATTCATCTCCAACCACAAAATTTTGAAAACATCTTAAACCATTGATTTGAAATTTAAATAGTTAACTCCTTAAAGAATGACCTTAGATGTTGATGATTAGGATATTTTAAATCCTCTAAGGGAACCTCTAAAACCAGAGGATGGATTAGAGGATGTTTGAATAACTACCTCACCCTTCATCATCACATTCAGCTTTGAGGTTTCCATTTAAGAAGAGTCCTGGGTTAAAACACTAAAACACCTGTGTGGCCTTGAATACAGGAATTTTCTAAAGTCTCATTGGAGATGCTCTAAGTAAAGGTGTTCACGTCACTTAATTGTAGGTTTTTTTTGTTTTTTTTTTGTGTTTAAGGTTAGTGTACGGTAATCTTTAGATAACCATCATGTTGGTCGGTTTCATATTCATTGAACGCAATTATTCCTTAGTTGTAGGAAGTTATGTAACTTCTCTCTGTGTATAAATTCGCAATAAAGGAAGAAAGAGAGGAATTATTATTAAACAAATTCTTACCTTCTAACAAGGAAGTTTAATGTCCCTTGAATGATACTGGAGGTCCGGCGCCCCTCTGACGATGATTATACCAATTTTGCAATTTGTATTATTAACAAAATAGGCAGAAATTAAGAAAGATCTTGTCTCTGTTGATTCCACTTCTTCACCTTCTCTTAAGCCATCCACGATATCAGTTATGTAAGAGCGTAACACTTGACTCCTTTTCGCTCTTTGCAATATAATATTCTCATTTTATGTTCCGCACAAATTTTCTCTTTCTTGTCTGTATAACCGTTTTTTTCAATTAATTATCCAAGAACTTCTCTTCTTCCATTTTTTTTTCTCTCCAAACCTAGATTTACTTGGGTTTAGTCTGAGAAATAAGATTTGCCAAGTAGATTTGAATTTGTGTAATTATTATTTCCTATTTTCAGTGTTATGTAAAACAAAATATTCTATTCTTTGTTAGTTTCAATTGATATGATAAGTTATTGCCATTCATGTTTTCTATGCACTCCTAAAGTAATTTATCATAGCCTGAAGGGCGTTTATATCGATATCTAAAATCGCTTCTAATGGATCATTGAAGAAAATTTACTCCAACATGACGTGGGTCCGCGTTTCCATGAAGATCGATGGCTACCGGTTCTAATCATGATGATGATGTACCAGTTCTGTGCATATTTCTCTTCTTTTATGGGAGATTTTAACCTTATTGAAGAAGAAGACAAGTTCAAATGGCAGAATCATAATTCAAATGCCATCTCCTCAATATCATCACTTTCTTATACGAAAATCATGTTTTTGATACCTCTTTATATTGCACTACAATATTTCTCTTTTTGTAATACCCGATGTATATACTTTTTCATGTTTTTTTTTTTTTATCTTTGATGTATTTGATGATGTATATATTTTTTCAAAGAGATGTATTTGATCCGGATTCTGCGAAATTAATAAATTTACTCCAATTTTTTTTTTTTTTTTTTTTTACCCTTTACCTCGAAAGAAATAAAATAAAAATTGTGCTTAAATCTACCCGAATCATGCATTTACTAGTTTACCCGACAGCTTGGCTTCTATGTACGTCGGGTCCGAGCATAACTTTCCCAATTTAAAACTACCACCAGTTACTGCTTTTCCAACATCGGTCTTTCCGTCCCTCTCTTTTACTCGCTCTCTCAAAACCTCAACCACCAACAATAGATTTTCCCAATTTTCCTCTCTGTTGGTCTCTTTGTTTGATTATCATAATCAGGGGGGATTTCTGCATTCTTATATCCATTGAGTCCGACTGATCATCACAAACAAGTAAGATTTTTTTTTTTTTTTACAAACCCTAAGTACAGTAAAACCCTAGAATATTTCGTTTGGTTCTTGTAAAATTTCGTTTCGGATTTTTTTTTTTGATTGTTCGTTTCTTTCTTGTATGATCGTGCTTATGATTTCATTAACGTTTGAATTACGGCCATTAAGTCAATTGTGAACATACCAAACCAGCACTTTCACCCTAAATAGGGTTTTATAAAGAGATACTGCAGAAAACAAAAACGCACCCAATATAATGAAGAGGAGGTTATGCATTGCGTCCGATGATGATGATGATGATAGTACTAGTATGCCAAGTTGGTCTGGGAAGAATAATGGTATTAAAGTAGACACTCTTCTGGAAAAGCTGATTGATTCTGTTCTTTTCTTCAACGATAAGTTGGAGGGACTGAGTAACCGAGTCAATACGCTAGAAGAAAAACTGAACGAAGAAATTATGCTTGGCAGGAAGGAGAGGGATGAGTTCATGAAAGAAGTGAAGTCAGAGTTGGCGAAACTAAAGAAATCCCAAGAAGAGGAAAATACAGTATTTGTAAATTCTCATTTAGTTTCAAAGTTATCAAATCTGCAAATGCCAGTGGGAGATGAATTACCTGTGGATATTGTCAGCCACAGTGAAGGCCGGATGCCCCGGATTAGTCCTTTGGATACGCACGAGCAAAGTGGGTGGGATAAGAATTTGGATGTGCAGCAACCAAATGAGGGATTACGCAGTGGAAGCTGTACGCCTGAAACTAGTCCTATGGATGTGCATGAGCCAAGTGGGAGGGATAAGAATTCAGAAGTACAGCAACCAAATGAGGGATTATGCAGTGGAAGCTGGATGCCTGAAACTAGTCCTTCGGATGTGCTGGAGCCAAATGTGCCGGATAAGCATTTGAATGTCCCGAAACCAAAAGAGGGAAAATGCAGTGGAAGCGGGAGGCCCGGGACTAGTCATTTGGATGTGCAGCAGCCAAATGTGCGGGATAAGCATTTGAATAAGCAGAAACCAAATGGGCGTGGAAGCTGGTTAAATGTGCAACAACCAAGTGGGCGCGGCAGTCAATCGAATGTGCAACAGCCAAATCAGGATAGTAGTTTCTTGAATCTGTCGAATCGTGGCAAAAGCAACATCACCCCTAGTGAGGACCGTTGGAGGCCACCCGGTGAAAATGTTACAAAAGTAAATGTGGGTGTTGTTGTTAGCTCTTGGGACAAAGCTGCCTGTGGAGTCGTTGCCAGAGATCATTTGGCTGAGTTCAAAGGGTGTTGCACTGAATTTTTGTCGGTCCATAGTTTTGTGGAAGGTGAAGCCGTAGCTGTTCTTGCTGGAGTTCAATTTGCTGTCAGCAATGGTCTGACTAATGTTATTATTGAGGGTGATGCTCAGAATATCATTACAATTTTAAATGATGCTAACCACCCTGTGCCTTCACGCATTAAGCCCGTGATTAAGAAGATCAGACAGCTGGCCGGCAGCATTCCTTCCATCGAGTTCAAATTCATCAAGAAAAGTGGCAACATGGTTGCTCACACTCTGGCTAGCTATGCCAAGTCCGACAGGATTGCTGAAAGACGGTTATCCTCTCCCCCTCCTATTATTACGAAACTCTTAAATGCTGAGAGCTGCTTGTGGAGTCGTTGCCAGAGATCATTTGGCTGAGTTCAAAGGGTGTTGCACTGGATTTTTGTTAGTCCGTAGCTTTGTGGAAAGTGAAGCCGAAGCTTTTCTTGCTGGAGTTCGATTTTATTGAGGGTAATGATCAGAATTTCAATTCAAATTTATAATTAAAGTGGAAACATGGTTGCTCGCACTCTAGCTAGCTATGCCAATATTAGGACATGATTGCTGAAAAAATGTGATCCTCTCCACCTCCTATTATCAGGAAATTCTTAAATGTTGAGAGTAATTGTTAGGTTTTTTGCCCCTTTCTTTCAAAAAGACAGGAAAAGAAAGAAAGTGTCGGCTTGTGATTGGAGTACGGATGAAAGTTGGATAGTGATTACACATATGATGAGTCTGTAGTCTGTGTTTTATTACTGGGTGTTGTAGAATCCTATACTAGCTTCTTTCCTTTCCTTTCTTCTTTTAAAGAATGTTGGTTTTTGCGGTGGTCCTCTAGTGCGCAAGGAGTATGTTTTTTAATGTTTCTCGTTCTGAGGCTATGGTTAGGTTTGCTGTTTTATCATCTGTTTTGGTGAATTGAATATTCATGGTATATAACCCTAGGTAGCTAAGTTTTTTCTTTAGTTAAGCTAATGAAAAAGTTAATAAATGAAGAAAGTTCAAATATTAATTGGAGGTTGAAAATAGTTTTCATTGGCAAGCAGATAAGTATTGCTGGGTCTTCCCTGTTTTACATCGTTCATGGATCAGAGAGCCGCAGACGTCCTTGTGCTTACAGTGACAACTTCATGACTTGTCATGTGTATAGTGTTGAATTTTGCATAAACTCGCGATAATGAAACTTGCTTTTTAATTTCAGAACCTTCACAAATTAAAGAGTTTAAAACAGTTATCCCTATCTAGTCCGCGAGTTACAACACCAAATGTGTCACTATCCATGCACAAAAACTCCAACAAAAAAAATAGTTCACAAAAACCCCATTTAACATAAATTGTCTACATTACCCTTATACTTTAAATCACCCCAACAAAAACAGAAATCAACCCCCACTTTTAATTTTTATTATATTGTTGTCACCACCAACAACAACCAATCACCAAATAGCAACACCACCGACCACCACCACCACCAACCGCCGCCGACCACCAGCATTTCCGACGCGCCACAACTACTGACAACCATCGCCGTCAAACCAATGCCGCCACCTCTGACAGCTACCGCGCCACCACCACCACCGTCGCCGCTGACAACCACCGCCGCCGACCACTGCCACCACCACCTCCTCCTACGCCGACCACCACCACCACCGACCACCACCGTAACCGGCGATGAAACCTAATTAGGTTTCATCATTTTTCCACATATTGCCATTTCAACAACACAACTTCAATGATGAAACCTAACACGACGACTTCCAAGTCAGGGCGAATAAACAAGGAAAAAAATCAGGTGAAACAAAATTTGGTTTCATCATAAAAGAAAGGAGAAGGAAGAAAGAAAAATAAAATGAAACACAATAAGATGAAACCTACCACCACCGTCAACTGCACCACCCCCATCGCCGCCACAACCACCAGCACCATAACCACCACTACCATTACCTCCTCGACTAAAACTAGTTTCAACAAAAAACAATCCACCTGTGTTTCGCCAACAAAAATTGGTTTCATAGAGATCAATATTCAACAAAATGAAAAAGATACGATGAAACCTAATTAAGTTTCATCATTTTTCCACATATTGCCATTCACCAACATAACTTCAATGATGAAACCAAAAACGCCGACTTCCAGGTTAGGCCAAAATAAACTAGGCAAAAATCAGGTGAAACCAAAATTTGGTTTCACCATAAACTTAATTTTCATCATTAAAATCTCTGGTTTCATGATAGAAAATAGGCAAGTTTATGATGAAACCAAATTTGGTTTCATCATTAGTTTACTGTTTTCACCAACCAAAACTATCAGAATATGATGAAACCAATTTTTGTTTCATCATAAATCTGTCATTTCCCCAGCACAATATTGATTTCGACGATGAAGATATAGCATTATTTGTTGGTGATGAAACATCAGAAGGTAGTGGTGGTGGTGCTGACTGTAGATGATTGAATGATGAGGCGGAGGTGTTGTTGGTAGCGGATCTGCAAGTACTGGTGTTGATTTTAGATGATAAAATAAGAAGGAGGTGTTGTTGGTGTCCGATTTGAAGGTATTGGTGGTTGTTTTAGATGATAAAAGGAGGAGGCAGAAATAGTGTTGGTGGCGGATCTGACATGTGGTGGTGGGAAAAAATAAAAGTAAGAGGAGCGGTGTAGTTGATGAAAAATCAGGACGTAGAAAGAGAAGAAGGTGATAATGGTGTTAATGGAGGAGACGGAGGTGCTGTTGGTGGAGAATCTGGACACATCGACTGTTTTGATGGTGGCGAAGCTACTGTTGGTGATAGATCTGAACATAAAAGTAGAAAAAAAAGAAGAAGGAGGTGCTCGTGGAATAGATGGAGGTGTTGTTGGTGACGGATCTGGACATAACAACTGGTTTGGTGGTGGTGGAGCTACAGTTGGTGATAGATTTGAACATAAAAGTAGCAAAAAAAGAGACGGAGGTTTCGTGGAGGAGATGGAGGTGTTGCTGCTGCTGGTGATGGAGGTGTTGATGCTGGTGTTCGTGGATATCTATCTTTGTTGCTGCCGGTGATGATGGTGGTGGAGAGAAGGAGGCGGAAGAAAGAAGAAAGGAGAGAAGAAAAAGAAGAAGAAGAAGAAATAAAGATAAAAAGGGTATGTTTGGGTTTTTTAAAAATAATAAAAACTAAATTTACTCATTATTATTTGATTTGAAGTTTTTGTGCCACTTTTTAATCAAATTGTTTTTATTTATTAAAAATAACATGGCCGGATTTTTTGTACCACTAATTTGCCTGGCTTGATTGGGGTATACCCAAACTAATTGGGGTATACCAAATTTAAAGCCATCCAACCTAGTGTGCTAAGGGGTGTCTAAATGATATTGAAGGACCAAATTGTCCCCCCCCCAAACCTTGCCGGCTGAATCCTTCCTAAAAAAATTTCAAATTGTTTTCCCAAAAACTCTATTCACTCTAATCATACATGATGATATTAAAAAAAAACAGGAAAAAAAAAAATGAATCATACGGGTTTTGAAATTGGGTATTAGTTTGTACCCAATCTCAAACTGAGTATGTACATACTCGATTTGAGATTGGGTACAAAATAATACCCAATCTCAGATATCTTATATTAAGTTAGAAATCAAAATTTATGATTTCGTGTCTTGGCCGGCAAGGTCGTGACATGCATATCTTGCCGACTTTTCATAATGACCATGGCGTAAATGATCAAAAATTTTGAACAACCTAGCAGGTATTTTGAAGACCTTGCTTACTAATACACAAAGGAAGGGTATTTTTGAATACCTTGCCAAAAATAAGCCGAAAGGGTATTTTTTGAATACCTTGCCGGCCAATAATTTTTTTATGTCATCTCCTATATGTCAAAAAACAAAAGTCGGCAAGGTCAATGATGAAGATAATGCCGGCCACTTTTGGCCGGCATGATCTTCATTAGTCGACCTTGCCGACTTTTCATACTTTCAGAACTGAAAATGTTGATTTATTCTTTGATTTTGAGTATGATTTCATATAACAGATTTGCAATCCCCTTTTTAGAAGTATTTCGGTTGTGTGCTTCATTTTCGTTGCAAGAGATATCTCAAAAAAGAAAAAAATCATCAAAAATCATCCCACAAAAGTTCAATCAAAAACAAAATTTCATAACTTAAAATTCATAAGTTATCTATTCAATCAATTTAAACTTAATTAATTAATCTAATCAAAATTTTAGTGTTAATTAAACGAGGGCAATTTTGTCATTTTGAAAATACAAAGTTAAGGGGTGGCTTGGTTTTACTTAAAAATGACCCTATTTTGTCTTATTGGGTATACCCCAATTAATCTGGGTATACCCCAATCAAGCCAGGCTAATTTGGTCACCTTGGATTTTTTAGAGCTTATTATGATCCCTATATTGCATAATGGCTGCTAATGGAGTACCCTTCTCAATTCTGTTAATTTTGTTAACAGAATTGTTTTGCACAGGACTAAGAAGCGCATTAACTGTAGTATTTTTTTTTGTTTTTTGGTTAAACTAGGGTCTGTCAAAAAGGGTCCTCCTGGTAGTACATGGCCTGAACCGGACCTTAAGCATATCAACATCGGTTCGGTCCTCACGGTTCCGGTCCGGTTCCATAATGTGTTGGCTCGTAACCGGACCCGTTTAAAGTCCCAAATACCCGTCGGGTCCGGTACCGTTGGGTATTAAAAAAACTATTAAAATCTTAATTTCTTTCTCTTTTTAACTTGAATATAAATTATTTTTATAAAATTTATTATTATTTCTTTATTAATGTACTAAATAAAGATTAAATGTAAGAAAAAAATCAAAAATAAAAAAATCAAAGCCAAAACTAGCAAAATACCTATAATTTTGCTAAAAATGATCAAAAGGTTAAATAAACGGTACCCATTACCCGCGGTATTCGTCGGGTAGGACCCGGTTATAAACGGGTCTATTCGGTAATTACCCGCCGGGTCTTAAGTGGCTAATGGGTCCATCTTTGGGGATTTAACAGGACCCACTAGGCGGGTCCGGTTCCGGGTAGCGGGTAACGGGTACCCATTGACAGCCCTAGGTTAAACCATTGAACTAAGGGGCGGATTTTTTTGTGAAACAAGAGTGAGTTGAGAGACTGGAAATGTTGTCGAGCTTGAGAGAGTGGGAGATTATCTCTTGATGTTTTGTAACCCTTTGGTTTAGTAAAGATCAAGCTCTTCTTCTCTGTGGACTTAGGTATCAACCATGCAACTTCTTCTCGTGTTCTCTACATGTTTATGAGTGCATTTATTTTGATTCATTGCTTGCTAGAACCTTTCTTTTGATGTGTGGGGTATGAGATGTTGTCTTCTTTTAGTAAAACGGCTGCTACACATATATGATATGATGAAGTATAATGTTTGTCCTCTTTTAGTAAAAACTAAAAACAGATTTTAAATGGAAGTCAATGTATTCTCGGTCAACAATTATTTGAAGGAATCTTTTTGCTTAAAATGTTTCTGAGAGTGGGATGGCAACATATAACATTTATTTCAATTTGGAGTCAATTTCCCGGCATTATAATTTTGTTTGGAGGATAAGACAAATGCAAAAGTCAGAAGCAAACTCTGAAGAAGTAGAATATAGTCATATTCATGACTAAGGCTTAGTCCTATGGGCTAGATATCTAGCTGCTAGATTGGCCATCCACGTCAGCCTGGGCAACCTCCTAAGTCCTATGGGCTAGATATCTAGCTGCTAGTTTGGCCATCCATGTCATCTGTGAGCGCCGAACGGCTCGACGTTTTTCTGAGCGCCGAACGGTTTGTTTACTTTTTGAGCGTTGAACGGTTTAGCGTTTCAATCTCAGTCGTTGGATTTTTGTGATTTTTGTGAGCGCCGAACGGTTCGGTGTTTTGGTCACTTTTTGAGCGCCGAACGGTTCGGCGTTTCAATCTCCCTGATAGTGCGTCTGCGAGCAAATGCTAGGAGAGAGAAGTAGCCAGAAAGAGTGTTAACTTATTTCCCACACTTTTTTCATGATTTGCAATACTTTTTGGCCAATCTAGCAGTCCAATCTAGCCCATAGGACTTAGCCTCCGAAACTGCAGTGGAGCGAGTATAACCAAACAGCAAAAACCAAAAACATTTGGTTTACTCCGTGCTGCGACGCTATGGTGCACGAGCAAAATTTGGTCAGGCGCAACTTTATACCTACGCCCAAATCAGACGCAACTTTAAATCTCGCCCCACTTTGGTCAGGCGCAACCTTAAAGTGATCCCAAATCAGGCGCAACTTTAAATCTCGCCCCATTTTTGTTTTCAAACGCAATTTAAAAGTTCGCCCACCATCGGGCACACTTTATACCTACGCCCGTGTCAAACGTAAATTATACCTACGCCCGGTGTTAGACGTACTTTTAAATTACCCCAACTAAAACCAAACTAAAGACCTAATTTGGTTTGGTTTTTGGTTTTACTATAGTTTTTGGTCTTTACTCCGTTCGACTACGTCTGCTTTCTAGACCAAAATTTTAGTTTTAGTTGTCCCATGTGGATGCTTTCGAAAATTAAGAGATTGTATTGAGATTTATATATAGAAGAAAACTGGTAACATGAAAGTGACAGTGCATAGATTTTGTTTTGAAAGGTAAAAATGAAAATGACATTGAAAGCATTAGAGATTTGCTTTGAGATCAGAACAAGATTTTGATACTGAAAATTAAAAACCTTCATCAAGAAAAATCAGTCAAAGATTGGATAGAGTCGGACACCATAAATATAGACGAAAGAGTGTACGTACTATGTTGCGTATGAGAAAGTAAAAATCTAGCAGAAGGTGTTGTTCCATTCAAAAAAAGAAAATGATTGCTTTACAGGAAATTTTTTTAAGAAAAATAAGAGCAATGACTACTGGGTATTGTCAAACATTTTCAATATGGGCAAAGCACTTATCCTAATGTTTTAGCGTTTAGAATTTATGTGCCCGAAGGAAAAAGTGTCCAGTGAAATTATTCCGATCATCTACAGTGATTGCTGCTTAGAGCAAAGGGTTATGGAGTGGAGTGGAGCAATACATTCCACTTCTTTCAAATTGAAAGATGCAACCTGTACTGGAGATGAGAATTATTGATCTGTATCCACCTCGTTAACTTCCATGTAAATATGAAAAAAATGAGAGTCAGCTAAACTGAAATTAGTCAATTGGCAGGTTAACAAAAAAATGTAGAAAAATTCTCTCTTGAAAAAAAAAAAACGTACTTTGCATCTCTCAGTACGTGAGATGTCCTATAAAAAAATGATAGTCAGCTGAATTAGACATGGGCAGATTAACAAAAAAATGATAGTCAGCTGAATTAGACCCAAGCGAGATTGGTGTATATCCAAACTAATTGGGGTATACCCAATAAGACAAAATTTGGTCATTTTGAAGTAAAACCAAGCCACCCCTTAACCTTGTATTTTCTAAATGACAAAAATGCCCTTTTATAATTAACACTAAAAAACTGATTAGGCTAGTTAATTGAGTTTAGATAATTTTGAAAATGAAAATTCAGTAGATTAAACTAGGGCTGTCAATGGGTACCCGTTACCCGCTACCCGGAACCGGACCCGCCTAATTGGGTCCGGTTCTGGGTCCTAAAGTTGGACCCATTAGCCACTTAAGACCCGCTGGTAATTACTCCGAATAGACCCGTTTATAAGGGTCCAACTGGTCCTACCCGACGGGTACCGCGGGTAATGGGTACCGCTTATTTAACCTTTTGATCATTTTTTTAGCAAAATTATAGGTATTTTGCTAGTTTTGGCTTTGATTTTTTTTTATTTTTGATTTTTTTCTTACATTTAATCTTTATTTAGTACATTAATAAAGAAATAATAATAAATTTTTATAAAAATAATTTATATTCAAGTTAAAAAGAGAAAGAAATTAAGATTTTAATAGTTTTTTTAATACCCAACGGCAATCCGGACCCGACGGGTATTTGGGACTTTAAACGGTCCGGTTCTCGAGCCAACACATTATGGAACCGGACCCGGAACCGTGAGGACCCGGAACCGATGTTGATATGCCGGGTCCGGTTCTGGGCCATGTACTACCCGGGAGGACCCGGACCCGTTGACAGCCCTAGATTAAACCTTTAATCCGTCTTGTGAGTTCGATTAAGATCAAAAAATTTGGTTTTCAAAAATGTCAAAGGTCGGCAAGGTAGAGGTTTGAATAAGGTGCCGGCTATATATGGCCGACATGGTCTTTGTTTGAATAAAATGGCGACCAATTTTAGGCGGCAAGGTATTTAAATGAAGAACATGCCGACTTTATTTTTTTTGACACATAGGAGATGGCTATTGAAAAATATTAGTCGGAAAGGTCTACAAAAAAAAAAAAAACCGCCGGCTGGTGAAAAATACCCCGCCGGCGGTATAAGTCGGCAAGGTCTTCAAAAAGTACCCCGCCTAGTTTGTTGAAAAATTTACAGTCGTCGCCATGGATGTTATGAAAAGTCAGCAAGATATGCATGTTACGACCTTGCCGGCCAAAAACACAAAAATCATAATTTTCGATTTCCAACCTAACATAACAATCAATCACACAACACAATGATGGGTTTGAGTTTAAACATCATTTATAGTCTTCTTTTCATTTGGTAGAGTCAACAATTTTTTTCGAAAATCAAAGTTGAAGATTTTTATATGGCTTTGGTTGATGGAAGATGAAGATGAAGATGAAGAAGAAGAGAAGAAAATGAAATGAAGAGAATAAAAACTGATTTAGGGTAATTAAGATTATTAATGGGTAAGGGTAGTTTTGTAACTTACCCATTAGAACACACTCTAAAACCCACAAAAAGTGTCCCTTTAAAATTGGGTATACCCCAATTAGTTTGAGTATAGCCAATCTCGCCACGAATTAGACATGGGGGCTCTGATAAAAAAACAAAAAAAAAAAGACATGGGCAGATTAACAAAAAATTAGTATAAAAATTCTGAACATCCAACATTATCCACCTCGTTACCTTCCCTGAATCCCTGTTAATATAAAAATATCTGAACTGCATTGACGACAAAAATTTAAGTAATGTTCCCAATGAACTATTAGTCTCCAAGACACTAAAGAAACCTTTTGATTGGGGACCAGACATTTTAATTGGGGCCAAGCACTAGAGGACAAAAAAGGTCACCCAAACCTAATTTGGGTCACCCCTTATAAAAATTCTTTATAAATGCCTAAAATAGCCTTGAGTGATTAGTATTAATCTTAAATAATTAGTGATAATCTTACTTAATTAGAGTTTTAACTTTTTTAAAATTTTTTAACTATCCATGTGTATGAAAAATCGCTGAGATCATGGATAATTTTTTTTTTTTTGCCCAGATCCGTATGAAAAATCGTCATGGTATTGAAGTAGTTTATTGACGATTCTAAACAGTCGTTAATGTTTAGACTGTTTGGTGACGATTCGAGCAATCGTTATTTTTATAAAAGAGTCGTTATATGATGTTATGTAAAAATCGTTAATGTTTCGACTTAGTTTTAGTGACGACTCTAAACAAATCGTTATTCTTATAAAAGAGTCGTTATCTTCTTCGAAGAGTCATTAATGGCGGAAATATACGACAGTTTGGAGTCGTCACATAAAGATCAATTCCCTGACGACCCTTTGGAAGGGTCGTTATTGTATTTATTATGTGTATGACGACCCTTAAAGTCGTTATTTTCTTAGAAGCGTCGTTAAATAGGGTCGTTAAGTGATAAAAAAAAATAGTAAAGGGTAAAACAGTCTTTTCAACATCGGATTAATACGCCCCTCAAAAAATTGGGGTGGAAATAAAATATCATGGCCCCCAATTAAAAGGTCTGGCCCCCAATCAAATGAGGTAAAGAAAGGATCAAATAGGCTTTAGTTACATGCATTAAATCTCACTCAAACCATATAAAGGTCATCCTATTAGTACTAACAATCCTAAAAGCAATGGCTCCCCAAAATCAGGAAAAACTGAAATATCTATGTATACAAATGGCTTGTGCCATACAACCAACAAGCAAGCTACTATTATTTCCAAAAAAAAAACCACAACCAGCTAGCCCCGGGTTCAGTGACGGAGCCAGACTTTTTCCCAAGTGGGGGCAAATTTATATGGTAAACGTCTGTATATACTAGCTGGTATGCGGCCGAAGGCCGCCCGATTTTTTTTGGACATTTTATTGACTTTTTAGTATTAACTAAGTGAAAATCAAATCATAAAAAATTTGGATTTAAATTAGATATCGTAATTTAGATCGTTTTTTTTTTACGTCATACATCTGATGCATTTGTATTAATTTTACATGAATTTTATAATTTTGACCCCATTAAAAATAAAATTTCAATTTTATCAAGCATATTTGCCCCCACAAGACATGTAAATTACAAAGATTATAAGCCTATATTGATGGGATTTCAAAAACAAGTGAGGTCGGCGGACCCCATTTGTCCCTACATCCCTCCGTCCCTGCCCGTATTTACCTAGATATAATATGACCTTCCTACAATAATATAAAGCGTACTTTGCATCTCTCTCAACTAATTGTACTGTCATTTTCCTTGCATGCATTCTCGACATTTCGCTTTCAATATCCATAGTGCACACAGATACACTTCCATAAAAAATAGTAAAACAGATATATAGTAAAAATGGAAGATACACAGTAGTATATATAGATAGATCAGGTAGCTAGTTTTGGTTATTTACAGTCATTACTTTTATAATTAGCTACTAGGTTTCAATTATGGCTAAATTGGACCCGGTATACTGTAGCTACACTGCACTTAGAAATCCTCAAATTTCTTTTCCAATAGTAGATACAACATCATCAGCAGCAGGAAGAGGAGACCAACAACAATACTTTGTTAATGGGGGTCATCACTACCCATGTGACTACTTTGCTGGTCACCCATTTCCAGGTTTGTATTACATTTTTTTTACATATACATGCATTTCATATAAAGAAGAAATGAATATCTGGTCTTCTAGTTGTGTGAATGATCATGAGGCTGAAAATGCTGTAGGAGCTCATGAAGCAAACATCATTAACAACCAAGTGGATATGACAAGAAAGAAAACAATGTTGACGAGTGACCAAGTCAATGCATTGGAAAGGAGTTTCCAAGAGGAGATAGAGTTAGAGCAGCAGCAGCCAGCTGGTAGAACTACCGAGCTAAGAAAGAATAGAGCTAAGATGGAACCAGAAAGGAAAGTGAAGCTTTCTAAGGAACTAGGACTTCATCCTCGTCAAGTTTCCATATGGTTTCAAAATCGACGTGCTAAGCTGAAAGGAAAACAACTGGAACAACTATACAATAGACTTCAAAAGGATTACGAAATCATCTCAAGGGAAAACCAACATCTTCATCAAGAGGTTAGTAGCCAGAGCTACAGATATGAGCATAAACTTATGTGTGTTTGTGTATATGACTACTAACAAGTATTACATGTATAAGGTTATGGAACTGAAAGACAAGCTTGAAAGTCGCCAGTCTATGCAAGATTCGTCAGGATATGTGGAACATGGGCCACTAGAGCAAGCTGAGAGTAACAATATTGCTGTTCATGAGAGTACATGGACTTCTGTTGTTGTTCAGTGCTTAAATGATGTAGAGCAAAGACGAACCAGTAACTCAAACAGAGAGATATCAGGGGGCAATAGTTATTTGTGCAATGATGAAGCCATATTCACAAACAAGGGTTGGCTTACCTTGGCTCCGGCCGTCCAGCCCCGTCCAAATTTACAAACAGTATTACTAGGTGTTCCATTAAAGCTTCAACCAAAATTACCAAGCTCTACTCATTCTAGAAAAACAATATTGCTATGAAAAAAATTACCATTTGTTAGGCATATTATGTTTGAATATCTAATGGATTTTTGTCGGGAATATTGGCAGAACAAATTTATGGGTTATTTGAACTTTGGTACTCAAGTCCAGAACCAGATTTTGGTACCCAGTTTTAGTTGTGAGGTTGTTAACCAGACTCTTTGGTTAACCGTGAACAACCACGTTTGACCAGACAAGTAACAACCATCCTGTTTCAATTTCGAAAAATTACCATTTTTTCCAATTTTTCTGCTTGTCGTCTGAATGATTTCTATGGTTTTGTTGGTGAAAATTGAATTACTTGTTCATAACTAGGATATTTACGTTTAGTACCACATTGGCTTAATTAATTAACTAAGCAATTTTTTGTCGATCAGCTAAAACATCCTGACACTTTTAGGGGCGACCCCAAAAGAATTAGGGGCGACACTAAAAGACAAAAAAAGGTCACCCAAACGTAAATCTAAGCTACCCCTTATCTTCGATTTTTCGAAATGGCCAATATGCCCTTATATAATCGGTAGCCAACACCATAATCGGTAGGTAAACATTCAATCGGTAGGTTAAATTGAAATTTTACCTACCGATTATTGTGTAGATACTTCGGCTAATAATCCCATTATAATCGGTAGGTTATCCAACTTGTAAGACTACCGATTATAAGGAGCTCCATATTCAACCTTGGTCAAATTCCATAGGTTTTGAGGGGTGCAGAGCCAACCATAACCACTTGGCTTGAGCTGTGGATGTAGCCATAATCGGAAGCCTAATAGGTTACATAAACTACCGATTATAAGTTGCCCCATAATGAGTTTTTTCTAAAATCCTTCGCGTAATGAATTTTGAAATCTACCATAATCGGTAGGGTATATTATTATATAACCCAACGATTATAACGAGCCCCGGATCCAACCCTTGCCAAATTCCATAGGTTTCGAGTGTAAAGGGCCAGGCATAGCCACTTGGTTCGTGTTTTGGATGCATCCATAATCGTAAGCCAAATAGGTTACACAACCTACCGATTATAGGTTGCCCCAAAATGAGTTTTTTCTAAAATCCTTCATGTGATGAATTTTGAAATCTAACCTTAATCGGTAGTCTACCCAACTTAATAACCTACCGATTGTAAGGAGCCCCAGATCGAGCCCTTGCCAAATTCCATAGGTTTTGAGTGTACAGAGCCAGGCATAACCATGTGGTTCGTGATTTGGATGTAGCAATAATCGTAAGCCAATTAGGATCCACAACCTACCAATTATAGGTTGCCCCAAATTCAAATTTTGAAAGCTACCGAGAATCGGTAGATATGCTAACTAAAATAACTACCGATTACCGGTAGATATGACTGGCATTTTAAACCAAATTTCAGAAATAGCCGTTGGAGTTTTTGGGAAAAAGAAAAAGAGACGTTGGAACCTAAACCTAAACCTATATAAAGAAACTCATATCTATCACCCCAATTGCACCAAACTCTTTCCTCTCTTCAGTTTTAATTTTTGAAAACCAAAATCATGGATATTGCTTTTGCTGAAGAAGAAGATTGTGCTATTTATAGAGCGTGGGTTGTGGTAACTGCTCATGATCGTGTTCACAAGCTCCATAAACGGGAATCCGAAGAGCAGTTATGGAACTGTATTCTAATGGTATTTGAGGCGTTAGATGGTAATCGAATTCTAAGATCATCCAGTGACATTAAGATGAGAAAGAAGGCGGTCGACAAGGATATTGACAAACTTGAAGATGAAGAACAATTTGTTAGGGATGCTTTTTCTTGGTGGACGTATGAAAAATGAGTAAGTATCTTTATAACTCCGACTCACATTAACATAAGTTAGTACTAACTTGTTACTCATTCGTAATTTCAGAGAAATCTTGCTGATCGTCGGTATATAGACCTCTACGGGAAACGATTTGAACATGAAGGATGTTACAAGATCAAGAGGGACAATTTCTGTGGTGTTTGGACGTTTTGATCTTTTTTAATACTTTTATGGTGATTTAGGAGTATGGATTTAGGTGCTTTTGACGAAATTGTAAGGTTAAGGTCGTTTGAACTTTATGTAATGGATGTAATCGGAGGATTATTAATACAAAAACATTCCGATTATAAACAAACAAAAGCTTATTTTATTAAACAAATAACCGATTAAACATTCGGTTAGCTTATGTGTCAACTTTCTTTCCGATTATGGTGTTATTTGGTTCCAAGAAACATAGGTTCTTTCACACAGATTAATCGGAAATTAACGAAAACTAAACCTACCGATTAATAATATTCAGACGTCAAGGTGAAAAGTTACCTTTCGATTATGGTGTTGTTTGGTTACAGAAACCATAGTTATTTTTTGGTAGAATAATCGGAAACTAACAAAACCAAAAACCACCGAATAATAATATTCGGAAGTCAAGGTGCTAAATTACTTTCCGATTATGGTGTTGTTTGGTTACAGAGAACAAAGTTTTTTTTACATATAACAGTCGGAAGGAACATTACGATTCAACCTACCGATTATTATTATTCGTAAGCAAAGTATATTAGCAATCTTCCGATTGTGGTGTTGTTTGGATACAGAAGACAAGTTTTATTTAGACATGATAATCGGAAAGAAAAGTATATTAGCAACCTTCCGATTCTGACAAAATATTTTGCAAAATCCCCAGAATCGGTAGGTTAATAACGTATAACCCTACCGATTCTGATTAAAAAATGCAACATCCCCATAATCGGTAGGTTAATATATAAACATATCTTCCGATCGTGCTCCAAAATTCAACACTTTCATGTCTCTTCATGTGATTCGCTTGCGAGTCATCGTTAAATGCATAAACATAGCAACATAACCATTCATAATCCATAAACATAACGTAACAACTAATATTCTGACACAAACTTTGAAAACGACATAATCCAACATAAACAAAGTTATCCATAAAGTTAACGAAAAACATCGAGAGTTTACAACATCAAAAGTTTACTTGTTCCTTTTTGCTTGGATTTTTCAACCTTTACCACCTCTACGACTTGGACCAAAATCATCATTGGTTTCATCAAATTGAGTGCTCGATGACGCCCGAGTTCTTTTGTTCACCTTGGTTGTAGGTTTCTTTTGCAATTTTTCCCCGAACTGAGATGCATACTCCTCATTGTCAACGTTATCAATCAACTGTTGGTGGTTTTTTATCTTCTCAATTGAAACAGGCTCTCCGGACTTTATACAATTAGTGCACCATTTCGACAAACGCTTGAACCTTCTCATCTGTTTTAAAACATAGCATACCATCAATCGGTTATTACTATATTTTGACCTATTATATTAAACTAAAGTAATAAAACAATACGTACCAATCTATCAAAACCCGTAGGTTTCTCTTTGAGGATACTCTTGTACGAATCGGGCTTTGCTTTAAGATCACGGATTACACGAAGATGAGAAACATTCCGGTACCAATCCATATAGTTGGGAGCATTTTCAAAACCTTGGTTGGCTGCCCTTCCTTGGTTGATCAAGTAATGAGCCCTTCTATCCCAATGGAATTTACAGGATGGTGAACCCTTGTGAACCACCGTGATAGAATCTTTATGAGACTCGCATTCCTCCAGATCCAAAGTGAAATTTCCATGGATTTTATCCTTTGGTATACCTTGTACAAAACCGTGTTGTCGCATCACCCTTGAGGCATTGTACATCACATATCATGTGGGGTGCCACAACGGTCCAAAATAAAGTGCCAAATCGGACCGACCCGCGATATGTCCAGCAACTCGGTCTTCCTTGTATGGATCAAAGCATACGTCTTGGGCATTAAGTGAGTCCAAAATCTCCCTCAAATGAATCAGCTGCTGCTCCTTCGCCCTAGAATGGTTGTCATCGAAGACGTACTTTGTTCCTCTAGGGTCACCTACGCTGCGTTTTCAATGGCCAATCCCAAGATAGGGAAGTGGTCGTAGATCCATGTCTATATTGTCATTTTTGCAAGTATTAGGAAATTGATTCTTCAATGGTAGAAAAATAAAAAAATAACCAAGTATGTAGAGTTAATAAACAATACCTGTAGTAGACTCACGTTCCCGACCACTTGGCTAATTCCAAGCCTCGACGCCTTTCTCAACTCTTCCATCAACCACGCATGGCATGTCGTGCCCCATGAGTATTCATGCACTTTATCGAGAGGATCCAGAAGTTTTAAAAGGTTGGCGTCGACCCGATTGCCACTGACATTGGGGAAAATGACACATCCCAATACACATAGGAGATATGCGGTGGCCGCGTGGTTGACTTGCTCATCGGTTAAAGTTCCTTTCGCTTCTTTTTCCTTGGTGCCCTTGAACATATCCATCAGAGTACCCATGTTGAACTGTCTAGTTCTATACTTCATGCATTTGTTGAACTCAGTTGTTGATGTTTCTTCATCCAAACCCAAACACTTCTTAGTCAGATAATAAAGTTTCTTCCATTCCAACTGCTTAGTGAACTCAGCCCTAACACCCTTTCCATGGACGGGGAGTTTAAGAATCTGCACAACATCATCTGGCATTATCGTCATCTCCTCAAACGACATATAGAAGGTGTCGGTCTCAGGATAAAGTCTCTCCACAAACGTCGATATAGCCACCCGGTCATGATCTTACATTGAGTTATCCACAGCATCAGCCAACCCTGAATTCGCAATAATGGTCTTGAACCTTTCACATTCATCCTCCAAAGGCCAATCTAGCATTTTTGTTGGTGCGACGGTCGCTTTGAGTAAGCGAACCGCATCAGAATGATACTATTAAACACATGAAAAGTTAAAAAATAAAATTAGAATAACCTAAAACTACAACCCTTAAAAGTATTACGGAGAAAAACATAATAGGTTAATAAAATGGATACGATCATTACCTCAGTTTCATATATTTCTCTGGCCCAGGATTCTTTGTATCCAAAAAAAATTGTCCTCCATCCTCCTAAGTGACCCAAGGATTACACCTTGGAATATCCTTCACCTTCAGTTCATCTCGGACAAGGTGTTTTGCTTTCTTTCGAGGAGGATTTTTCTTTTCGGCTTCTCTTTCTTCTTGAGCACCACTAGGTTGTCCTACTTCTTCGGGTGCTTCTAGTTCAATTTCTGGTTGTGATGGTGGAGCACTTGGTTGAACACCTTCTTGGATTGGTTGTGATTGAGGGGCACTTGGTTGAACACCTTCTTGGATTGGTTGTGATTGAGAGGCACTTGGTTGAACAGCTTCTTGAACCGGTTCTGATTGAGGGGCACTTGGTTGAACAGATTCTTGGCTTGCTTGTTGAGTTCCATCTTGAGCACTTGAAGCGGCTTTAGCAGTCCTAGCACTACTTGCACTAGGTGAGACAATTGCATCTTCCATTTTTTTACCTCGCCTATCCCTAAACAACAAAAGAAAGTACAACAGGTTATTAAACTATATATTCGGTTGGTTGAGTAAACCAAATGCCTCCGATTACACTCAATCGTAAATATCAGTTCACCTAAAGCTACCGAATACGTATAATCGGAAACAAAATAAAAAATTTGGTGTTCGAATGTGTTTATCTACACACAATAATCAGAAACTATATTTCAACATAAACCTCCGAATACTAATAATCGAACGTCATAAACAGTCCACCCTTCCGAATGCATCACAATCGGAAGCCTCACAAAACTAATTTCTACCGAATATGCATCACTTTGTGTCCAGAAATCATCAGGTGGTTCAGCCTAAACAATCGGAAGGAAATTACAAAATATATCACCCGATTATTGCATCTCTAAAACTTGTTCTTCCCTAGTATATTCGGAACGCAAAAACACAATTAACTTTCGATTATGATCGATTTAGGCCTCAGAAATGAAAAATGTTCTATAATCGGTAGGCAACCTAAATATTTACCACCCGAATATGAAAAATGTTCTCGTGAAATGAAGAATTCGGCCACAATCGGAAGTTTAAAACAATACCTAACTTATCGAATCTGTGTAATAACCGAAAACCCTAAAAAAAAAAAACATGGATTCGTCGAATTGAAGCAATATAAACCAAAAAAATGGTAGAATCTTACCTAATCGGCTCCATTTCAAGTTGCCTGAGAGTTTGGCTATCAGAATCACCTACTTCAGGGACTTCATCTTCTTCGTGTTCTTCGTGTTCTTCGGGTTCGTGAGTTAAAACCACTTTATTACGGGCATGCAATCCAATATTCGGATCCTCACCGCGCACTACGTTTTTGGTTCGAGCTTTCTTAGGTTCCTTTTCTTTCATATTTATAGAGAATAATCGACGGTGAATCGATTCGACGATGTATAGCGAGGAGAGGGGGAGAGTTTTCCTCTCTGCAATCGGAAGGAAGAGGAGAAGAGGAGTTGAAGTTGAAGTTGAAAAGAAAATGAAATGAAATGAATTTACGTCGACTTTGGTTTTATCTGTCAAACGGTTATTACACTAGTGGAAAAGGAGGTTTCTCCAACACACAGCCACGACCCTCAATATTGGTCAATCGACCGTGGACCGGTCAAAGCAGTCTGTGATATAAAAAAAATACGGAGCACATCTTGGAGGGTCAAAAACAATGGGTATAATATTTTTTAATTTCTATTTTATCTCTCTCCCTATCTCTCTCCTTATCTTCTTTCTAAACCAGAGGCTCATTATTTCTCACTCCTCTAGATGCGCCTCTTTTCTCCATCTTCTTTGACTCCCAACCAAATCGAAATCGAAACAAAACGAAGAAATTACTATACTCTTTGCTCCTAAACCCATAACTTTTCTCCATTTTCCGATCTCCTCCACAAAATCCAAGTTCTTCCATGAACCCAATCTAATCTCGTAACCCGGAGAACAAAGCAAAGGGGTACCATTCATTCTTCGTGAACCATTTTCATCTTTTCGTCTTTGTTGTTAATGGTTGTAACTTACCGATCTTCTTGTATTTTATTGGAGAGTTTCGTTTTATACAATTTTACATTCGATTTGAAAAGAAATTAGGAATTTGATCTAGGATTTTTTTAGGGTTTCGTAAATTGTATTTGTAGAAATTTTCATTGATTTTTCTTTTGATTTCGTATCGATTCTTTGGGTTGAGTTTCGTGTATTTCAATTTCGATTTAGATTCTTTGGGTTGACTTATTTTGAAAAACATTAAAGTTATTTTGATTGCCTTCCTGTATGCATTAATCTTATGGTGAAATTTTGCTAGTTTTTATGTTTTTAGATTATTAGTTAGTCAAAGGAGATTGAGGAGATGGCTAAGAAGCTAAATGATTTATGACTTATGTGGTATGCTCTGTTTCTTTCTATTACCGTAGTAATTCATGAAAATTGTCAAAATTTTGAGCATTTTTATTTGAAGCTGTAGAATTGGATGCAAAGACAGAGCAAGTTATTTGGGTTGAGGGGACAAATATAGGACAAACTGGAGATAGAGTTTTAAAGAAACAATCTCTGGGTAGTTTGAGATAACATATTCGATAGGTTCACCTAACCAAGATGATAAGCTGAAACCTATTGGTTCATGCCCTAAGAGGGATTACACTAAACAAATGCTTAAGGTCTAGTTTTTGCTCTCTTTTTTTTTTTTTTTTTTTTGTTATCTTATTAGATTTATTTTGAGCTTGTTCTTTCATGTTGGTATTGAGATTGTTTTAGGTTAGTTATCCGAACTCTTCCGGGAAGATTTATCTCGGGATAACGTGGCTCTTCGGAGGGTTATTTTTGTATTATCAACTAGAAGAATACAAGGAGAGCTGCAATAACACCAATTTTATCTCAAAACCAAGCTAAGTATTATTGCTCCATTAGTTTTTTTCTATTGTATCCATATGGTTCTTAGTATTATTATGTAACTATTGGTGGTTCACTAATATTCTTGTTTGAAAATTCGGGGAGAAGTCCAAAGCACTGGAAAGTTTGGCAAGGTTATGCGCATACTGGTGTGGTTTCTTTAGCCGCATGGTTCTGCTGGGAAACAGATTTTTTAGGTTCTATATTGATGAGTTTGAGGTTCTACAGTTTGTCTGTTATTCTTCTTTTATCTCGAATTCCAGGTCTTCGTAATTACCATTGATATGAACCTTGCACCCAAATTGTACAGTTAGCATCAAGGAGAATACAAGGAGGTGGCAATACTGGAAATGCGTTAAATTGTGATGCTCGCGTGGGACTGAATTCTGGCTTATTTGTAAGATACTTTACTCATATCCCCATTCCAAGTTTGGATTACTAAGACCTTATCTTTGGTATGTTGCTTGTGAGTGAAAGCATATGAGTTATAATCTTTTATGGCCAGTTAAATAAGCTCACTGCATAGAGTTTTCGAGGCTTTTTGAGAGTTATTCTCAATTCATGTAGCTGTCCTGTAGCTTATTTGTACATAAGTTTTTCTGTAGCTCATCTGGTAGTGTTGTTTTCTAGTACATTATGACCAGCTATAGATCCAAAATCAACAAAAGAAGACAAGTATCCTTACACTCTATGTTATATATGTTGAGCTATTTGAGTTCGAGTCTTAAGCACATAACATTGAAATGCAGGAAATGCTACCCAACTTGCTACTTTGCACCTCCATTACAACACTTCATAATGGTGCACCTACATTCCAAGTTCGAGCCGTACAGGCATGACCTTTGTCTGTTCATTAGGTAATTCTTGTGACTCTGCAGGGTGCTTTGTATTTCTCTAGTTCTTGTTGGCTTTTGTTTCGAGCTCCTTGCATGTGTTCTATTAGTTCTTGGTGCAACTATGTTTCTTAGTTTCTCACATATTTTTATATTCTGTGTTGTACCCAATGCAATAACAATCGAAGACAGTTAATTTTGTAAACATAAATGGTTCAATGCTCACATCTAAGGTAGGATTAAACCTCATTATGAAATTGATCAGTCTTTTTCTAGTTCCTAGAAATTGATTCTTTTCGAACTTTTTATTTTAAACTTGATAGATTTTATTTGTTCTTCAGTCTAGTCCTTCAAAATCGGTTCAGACAGTGGCATATAATGAATAAACGAGGGGAATCGTACTTGAATACTAATAGATAAAGGCTATAAGAAAAGCCTACACACACCTTAAAGTCCTCACTGTCTATTTTTTGTTTTGATTTTCCTACTACATATGGCTCAAAGTAGCTTGTGCGGTTAATGAGTCTATTTCGTGATGATTTTTCTTACTGTTGTCTTTTTTTTTTTCCTGCCGCAGTTGAAGGATCTTAGCATGTTTCTTAAGAAGCTTTAGTCTTCAGTCACGTACATCTTTGGTGAATATAATTGTAGATGCCAAGATGGTGGTGCTCTAATGGCTTAGTCAAACATCTACAAGCTCCCCCATCCATTTCAGACATTGAATCAGCTCCTAATTACGCCTTTTTCGAACACGAGAGCAAGGGAATTCGCTCTTGGACTACTAGCTCTCAAGGTAATAAAGTTTATTCGTTGTTAATGAGTAGTAACATAATCCAGATAACAAATGGGTAACCCAGCTGAATGTTGATCATTTATTTCCAGCATCTTAAAGTCCTCACTGTCTATTTTTTCTTTCGATTTTTGCTATTACACATGGCTCAAAGTAGCTTTTGTGGTTAATAAGTCTATTTCGTGGTGATTTTTTCTTTGTTGTCTCTTTTTTTTTTCCCGCCGCAGCTTGAAGGATCTTAGCATGTTGCTTAAGAAGCTTTAGTCTTGATCAGTTACATCTTTGGTGAATATAATTGTAGATGCCTAGATGGTGGTGCTCTAATGGCTTAGTCAAACATCTACAAGCTCCCCCATTCATTTTAGACATTGAATCTGCTCCTAATTAAGCCTTTTTCGAACACGGGAGCAAGGGATTTTGCTCCTGGACTACTAGCTCTCAAGGTAATAAAGTTTATTCGTTGTTAATAAGTAATAACATAATTCAGAAAACAAATGGGTGACCCAGTTGAATGTTGATCATTTATTTCAAAGCATCTTAAAGTCCTCCAAAGCATCTTAATAACCATCCATATCTCCGATTCTTTAATATGTGCATTGTATCTCAAGCATAACACTCGAATAATAACACCTTTAATCTACAACTTATCTTTTTCTTGCTTTCGGTGTTGGCCGTATATCTCCTGATTTACTTACTTTCCTACGATTTTTTTAGATGGGAAATTCACTCAACAAGGCTATATTTCGCTAGCATGAACAAGTAGGATTGATCAATTTGGGTATAAAAAGAGAAGAAGAAACGTTTGAGAGCAACAACTGTAAATGGTTAACTCAAGGTGGTTACACAGGCAAATATCTGGAGTGTTATGTTATCTCAGTTGAGGTTACATTTCGATATTAATATCTATTTCGATATTCATATTTGCTTACTTAATTTAGATGTTTTTGAAAGTTTGGTGAAACAATTGTAACAATTCTGCGAATTTCATGCAATTGCAACATATATAACTTCCTTTTGTGTTTCAGGAGCATAGTAGTGTAATGGAAAAGCAATATGATTTTGTTCTTAGGGAGTAGACAGCTCTTTGCAGGTGCAATTCAATAAGGTATGCATGTCACTAATGTGACTGATCTGTTGAAGTTTTACTCTCTAATGCATAACATTTATAGAGCCACGTAGGATTTTATTCTTAGAGAGCAGACAACTCTTTGGAGTTGCAGAGAGTTTCTCTCTGTTTTTATCTCTGTTTTTCTATCATACACATATGGTGTTAACATTTATAGAGCCAAATAGGATTTGATTCTTAGGGAGCAGACAACTTTTGCTATCTTTCATGTCATATTTAATGACAATTGGAACACTTAAGATGTAATAGACTATCCTGACCAAACCAATGAATGTGGCCTTTAGGGCAGTGATAAAAAGATATGGTTTTGAGATTTAATAGGCGTATAAATTCTGCAGGTAACATACAATTTAATTAGAGAATGGGCACTCAACGCTTGTGTCAAGATAGTTGGATTGCAGTTGATGCCAATATTAGAAGAACATCTGAACATCCGGTCATTAGTATGTTGGAATGCTTGTGAGGGTAAGAAGTATATCTCATCCTTACCTATTCTTTGATGAAGTCATAAAAACTTGTCACTTATCTTTTTATGTTGGTTTTATTGATTTTGGAGACTTATTTTGCTGCACGTACTCTATTATTAAGTGTAGGCTCATCATTGGGGATAGGGGAGTTAATCATTTTGCTGGTGAATCACACTTGTCTTTAAGCTTACATCATATTAGTTAAAACTTATATTGATTTGAAGTCAGCATTTAAATCCTTTTTTGTATTTGTATTTGTGTGAATTCAGAATTTGAATCCTTTTTTTATATGATTTTGAATCTAAGTGTAAACTGAATTCAGTTATAAATTGTATAATGAATACATTGACTGATTAATAAAATTTTCAAATTAAATTTTTGAGTACAGGTTTCATTGAACTTGATTTGGATTTCATTTGAGTTTTATTTGAATTCTCATTTGAGTTCCATTTGAGATTTAATCGTATTGATCAAAGCCAAACAGATTGATCCTTTGTCTGAATATGTTTTTTTTTTATATATTAAAATCTATATCTACGACCGACGAGTGTCAGTCATAACCCCTTGACCGTTAAACTCGGTCGTTGATATAGGTTGTTTAACGACCCGCGCAGCCACGTCATAGATGAAAAAGACGCTCAAACAGCGACCCTTTCCCCGACCGCCAAAGCAAGTCATTTAACTCGTATATATGACTTGCTTTGACGGTCGCGAAACTGCTATTTTCCACTAGTGTTAATCGGTAGGTAATACCACCTCATTAGCTACCGATTGTTGAGTAGCCCAAAATCGGTAGAGTGTGTTACTTATAACCTACCGATTATTGGAAGCCCCAAATCGAGCATTGGCCAAATTCCGTAGGTTTTGAGGGGTGCGGAGCCTACCATAACCATGTGGTTCGTGATTTGGATTTAACCATAATCGGAAGCCAAATAGGTTACCCAACCTCCCGATTATAGGTTGCCCCAAAATGAGTTTTTTTCGAAAATCCTTCATTGCAGGGAAATTTGAAATCTACCATAATCGGTAGGCATTGTTACTTTTACCATCCGATTATGGGAAGCCCTAAATCGGTAGCTTAGACATTTTTTTATTCGTCCGATTATATAGGAGTCACAAATTTCACCATTGCAAAATTCAAAAGATTTGTTATTTCTATACTTTAACAATCGGTAGTCTAGTGAGGTTATTTTTCCTTACGATTGTTATAGAAGCAAGATACGCGTTAGGCACAAAATCGATATTAATCGGTAGTATAATATAGTTACTAATCTTCCGATTGTTGTATAATAATCGGACATAAAATATCTTCTGATTGTGTAAGGGCGTTAACGTATTCTCCGCGTTTTTGGACATCCCTTAACGATGTATATGGGTGGGGAATAAAAAAGTCGCCCCTAAAAGTGCCAGGTAAAACATATGTGCATTTTCTTTTTATTAATCGGGGAACGAATAAAAAGAAAAGGGGAAAAAACAGAAAAAAAAATGCAAAAAATAGCAATATACATCTAGAGTCTAGACTCATTATCCTGGCGAGATTGGGGTATACCCAAACTAATGATCTGGTTATGAAGTAAAACCAAGCCACCCCTTAACCTTGTATTTTCTAAATGGCTAATATGCCCTTGTTTAATTAACACTAAAAATTATGATTAACTTAATTAATTGAGTTTAGATTAAAACTACTGAAATCATGAATTTAAGTTATGAAATTTTGTTTTTGATTGAACTCATTTGGGAAGATTTTTGATGAATTTTTTTTCTTTGAATATTTTTTTTTTCAACGGAAATGAAAGCATAACACTTCTAAAAAGAGGATTGCAAAGCGGAGTATGAAATCATACTCAAAATTAAAGAAGAATTCAACACTTTAAGTTTTGAAACTATCAAAAGTCGTCAGGGTAGACGAATGAAGAACATGCCGACTAACTTTGGCCGGCAAGGTCTGCGGATGAAGAACATGCCGACAACTTATGGCCGGCAAGGTCGATGAATGAAGAAGATGCCGAATTTATTATTTTTGACACACAAGAGACTGTTGTAAATGCTTCACTAGTCGGCATCTTGTTGATTTCTTACCTTGCCGGCTATCTTATAGTCGGCAAGGTCGATAAAAAAATACCCTGCCGACTATAGAATTTTTGACATACAGATAAAAATGATTAGTCGACAAGGTATAAGGATGGATATTGTGCCGACTAAAATATAGTCGGCAAGGTATAAGGTTGAATACCGTGCCGACCCTGTAACTACTGATTTCAGAGATGAAAAGTCGGCACGGTATTCAACCTTATAACTTGCCGACTATATTTTAGTCTGCAAGGTCGACAAAAAAAAACCTTGCCGACTTTCGATCCGTTTTGATTCTTCGTTTTTTTTTTTTTTTTTTTTTCTCATCATGTATGGTTAGAGTTTCGAAGAAAAATTTTGATTTTTTTTTTTAATATGTTTTAGTCGGCATGGTTTTTTAGTATGGACAATTTGGTCTTTTAACACCTTTTAGACACCCCTAGCACACTAGTTTGGATGGAAAAAAAATAAGTATACCCCAATTAATCTGGATATACCCTAATCTCGGCAGGCTCATTATCTACAACTAGATGTTTTTATTTTTATTTTCATTTTTTTATCAATAGCTAACGGTGAATACAAGGTAATTAATTGACGAAAAAGATTCCATACCCTACCAATCTCATGTGCGCGCGGGCCTCTAATGTGTGAGAGGACAGTTTTCTTGGCGGTTTTTTTCGGGGTCCTACGAGGGATTCCTACATATTCTTCTAGTTTTAAAGCTTCACTAGATTTGTGCCCGTGCTATGCTACGCACTTTGGACATTTTATTTCTTTTAATTTGGTGTGCGTGGGGTTTCGCCCCACCCAGCCCCTTGGAAATGCATTTTTGATTTGGTGTGAGCAAGGCTTCGCCCCGCCCCGTGAAGATGCATTTTTGATTTGGTGTCCGTGGGGCTTCGCCCCGCCCCGTGAGGATACATTTTTGATTTGGTGTGCGCGGGGCTTCGCCCCGCCCCGTGGAGATGCATTTTTGATTTGGTGTGCGCGGGGCTTCGTCCCGCCCCGTGGAGATGCATATTTGATTAGGTGTGTACGGGGCTTCGTCCCGCCCCGTGGAGATGCATATTTGATTAGGTGTGTACGGGGCTTCGTCCCGTCCCGTGACGATGTATTTTTGATTTGGTGTGGCGGGCAAACACATTAAATATGTGGAGAATATGTTTATATTTTATTTATTTTTTCATTTATTTTTCGCAAAAAAATATGTGGACTTTTTCCCCTTTATATATTATTTTGGAAAAAAGAGTCCTTATACCATACGTAGATACTCGATTTCCAAATTAAATTTGCTTCCATAAAATTCCATATGTGGTAGGTTAGGTTTTCCTTTTGAGTTTGTAATTTTTGAACCATACGGTTTCAAGTGTCCTCGCGAATTCCAAATTGAATTTGGTTCTTTTTTTTTTGTCTTTTCCTATTCTTTTTAAACCAATTATACCTTGCCAAGTGTCCTTACCAAAATGCTCGTTTCACAAAACTCAAAAAAGGCCTATTTCGGCAAATAGAAAGCGAGGGTTTCCTCACCATTTAATGTGGAAGCTTTATTTGTCTAGGACCTTAAGTCTTTAGATTCCGCCAGACCAATACTTGCAATGTGTATTTTGGGCCTGGAAAACCCTCCTAAACAACAAACAATTAATAGAATGATTCGATAATATAATCTTAAAACAGTAAGAGCAACTCTAAAATATTTACAAAAAACTTAAGACTTGTTGTTGAGTCTTTCGCTACTATCTCCTTCATACGAACCAATTGTTCAGCAGTCGGTTCCCTAATCATAGTAGGATGAGCCCAATCCAAGTACCACGTCATGTATTTCTCATGAGCTTCATGACCTTCGGTCACTTCGTCCAAAAGACTCGTATCGACTTTACGGTCACGTCTTTCGTTCCAATGATCGCTAACTAGCACTGGAGTGTAACGAACGTCAATACCTTTTTGGGACGTGCTGCACTCCCCCCTTACCACTTTAAAGAATGACCCATCATCGAAATGGGGTTCTTCTTGGACGTAACCCATTTGACGCATTACCCGATGTGGATCGTACAATGAAAATCCATGGGGAGAAAACAAGGGACCGTAGTATAATGCAATATCATCTCAACCTTGATTTCTAGCATATTGGTACAGATCAAATATTACCTCATCTGCAGTCAATTTGTCCAAGGCAATTCGCACGTTGATAAGTGGCATATCCTTATCCTGAGCACCCTTAAAACTGTATCTTCGTCCTCTTGGCCTATCAATCGCAACATTCTCATTAACTTTAATGTAGGAGTTTCCTTTCACCAAATTAGGAAAGTGCTCATATATTCAAAACTATGCAAACACAAAGTTTAGTAAGAATATTATCTTACGAGAATTTTGCAAATATAAATGATTTAGACAATAAAATTACCTGGAAGAGACATATATTTCCGTTAACTTGCGCAATGTGTGCCCTTGAAGCCTTTGTCAACTCATTGTTCAAGAAGGAGACCACCGCAATACCCCAAGAATACTCGTGATCTGATCTAAGGGATCCAATAGTTGAAGATACCTGGCGTCGACCAAGCTTCTGGAACTGTCGGGGAAGATACATTTGCCCAGGATGTATAGCAAATAAGCTGACGCGGTACCATTGATTAGCACCAAGTTCACCCTTCCTTCCTTATCATAGATTTCTTTGGTCCCAAATAATGTATCCCTCAACTTTCTTCAGATTAAACTTCTTGCTTAGATGACCATCCTTCATCACAAGCATAGACTCCATCTTAATTTGATCCCAAGAAATGCTATTATCGAAGCCCTCAATGATTGCCTTTCCCTCAACCTCGAGGCCTAGAAATAGATGAGCATCATCGGGAGTTATCACCATATCACCGAATGGGAATAACATTGTATCGGTCTCTCCGTAGAACCTCTTACAAAATGCAGATACGGTAACTCTATCATACTCAATATTTGAACTCTCCACCGCAGGCCACAACCCGGAGTTCTTGACAATCGCTTGCACCTCGTCACATTCCTTGTCAAGTTCCCAGTTCTTCATCACTGAATATGAATCTTGGCGCCTCACGAGACGGATGGCATGCTTGTGATCCTAAATACCAAAAACACAAAATGAAAAGAAATACAAAAACTTGACGCAAATTTAAGATAAATACACTTAAATAAAAAACAAAGACGAATTGAGATTACTTACGACAATATTTTGGATTGCACATGCCCATGAGTCTTTTTATCCAAAAAGAACATCTCCACCATCTTCTTGGGTCCCCTTTAGAGGCTCACCTGGTTTCAGTTTAACCTTCAAGTGAGGGGGAGGCATGTGGGAATCAGCTGGTTTATTGATAACCCTCTTATTCTTTCCGGTTTCAGTTTAAGTTGAAGCTTGGGTTTGTTGATCATTAGCTTGAGTTTGTTCTTCTTCTTCTTCTTCTTCTTCTTCTTCTTCTTCTTCTTCCTCTTCAACAATTTCATCTTCGATATCCTTATCTTTATATCCATTACCATCATCATCATCATCATCATCATCATCATCATCATAATCATTACCTCCTCCAAAAAGTGGCATGTCTTGATCACCATCATCATCATCATCATTGTTACCTCCTCCAGCAGCCGGAGTTCTTTCAACAACATCGTAACCTCTTCTACCAGATAGAATTGATTGGTCTTCATCTGGAGTTTCATCCGAATCATTTGGTTCCGGTGGTGGCTGAGAATCACTCCGTACACGGATCTTGAGCATTCTCGGCTCAACAAATGCCCCTCGATGTGTTGCAGTCAAGAGTTTTTCATCAACACGAGGAGTTCTTGAAGGAGTAGTAACAGTTTTCTTCTTTCCCTTTTGCGACCTAAACAAGAACAATTTAAAAAAAAAAATCAACAATTGGCAGGGTCGACAAATATAACCTTGCCGGAGAAACAATGGTCGGAAGGGTCTATAACTATAATCCTTGCCGGCTAAACCATAGTCGGCAGGGTCTTACTCATATAACTTGCGGGCTTATAACAACTCAAAAAACTTGAAGGCATCAGGAGACATAAAAAATTGAAATACAGACGGCATGGTATTTGAATTATAACCCACCGACGAAAAAAAAAAAAAACTACCGCCGGAAAGATCCTATGCTGAATAACTTTCCGAACATGCAAAAGCAGTTACAGATACTAAACAGCCGGCAAGATCTTCAACCTAAGAGCTTGCCGACTAACCCTAAACATGAAAAGTCGGCAAGGTTGTGGAAAAAACACCTTGCCGGCTAAATAACTGCAAATTCAAACATTCGATTTTTCTGACCTAATTTGACATGCAAACATGAAATTGAAGTACTAGAGTGAGTTTAAGTAGGCCCTTACTTTCTCAATCGCGTCATTTCTTCGGTTTCGGCGGCGTTGATTTCTTCTTCTTCGAAGGTTTTTTTTTTCACTTTCCTTTGAACTAAATTTGCAATTCCAGGGTTATATTCATTAGTTTTCTATTTCCTCCTTTCATACCACTAGCCCTCGGCGGCTCCATGGTTGAAGATTAATCGAAATTTTCAAATCCACGATTACGACGAATTAATCGACGAGTTTTCAATGGTGGGGGAGGAAGAGCCGGTAAGGTAGAGGTGCATGAGAAGAAGTACAAGAAAAAGATGAAATGATAAAAATAAAAACTGATTTAGGATAATAAGAATTATAAAGGGAAAATGTAGTTTCGTAACTTTACCCATATTTGGCCTTCCCTTAATAAGGGCACTATGTCCATATAAATATGGGTATACCCCAATCAAGCGGATTATTAGATTTTACTAAATATAACCAAAAGTTTATCTATCCATAAATATCCATTACTTTATATATCTGCTATAACTAGTACTGCTACTTCTACTACAACTATATATATTCAGGTGAGTTTTTTTTTTTTATCTAAAACTAGTGATTTGCTGTGGCTTATGCTTCAACATTTATAGAAGTAAATATGGCGTGTCGATTGAGGGAGAGATAGAGAGACTAGATTAAAAGTGAAAGAGACATAAGAGAAAGATATATGCATGTAAGGAAAATGAGAGTACACTCACAGGGTTGGCAGTAAGTAGATTTAGATAAAACGAAGAGAGTTGAGATTAAAATTGAGACGAAGACAAGTGATACCTAGTACAATATTGCTATAAATCTATATTGAGTCATTTTCAAATGCAGCAGTGTACGACGTTGCATTATGCAGTCATTTTCATATGTTAATTTTGTACGACGCTTCTATGCTTATCTCATCATAAAGTTATAAAACCTCTATCAGAAAAGCGTGCTTGTACTAATTCCGAAATGATAGTTACTAAGTACCATCATAGATTGGTGCCTTTCGTTTCGTTTATGTGATCTGTGTTGCAGAAATGAGGATCTTTGCCTACTGTCTTACTAAAAGAGAAGAACTGCTGGTCAATAACCCATAGATAACAAAAATAAATGAAACACAAATATTGCCCCCCCCAAAAGGAAACCAACAAATTGAACATGCAGGGCCTTTGTGAGTGGCTCATGTAACCAAGTAAAGAAGGGATAGCTAGGAACATGTACTTTAGATTTGGAAAGATAAAGAGGTGAAACTTTTAACATGTGATGGGGTAGCCCTGGCGCATCTATCTGATCCATAAGAATGGCTAATGACAGTGAGACTACTTCTAAACAAAATTATCTTCACAGATCTGCCATGATTTCGGAAGCCAGTAGTGTATCTATTGGAATACGATTTAATTACAATGAATTAACTTACATAAAGCTGCTCCTTCTCCAGACCAGAATAACTTAATAAAATGTAAAATACTTGAGAAATGAAAATTGTTTCCCTAAAAAGTATCTTGAAAACACTTTCAAATTAACTGTTAAATGCGCGCTAATTTGTGAAGATTAATAGGTAAACAAGTGGATGAACCTCTAAAACAGCCATTAGCAATTTCATTTAACTCTTTGAGTTGGATGATATCCATCCCAATGGCCAATAGCATTCCTGTTCGCGCAAGGTGTATGATTGGGAAGACAAAGCAAACTCGCATTTTAAATGGAACAGCATGGCGCATTTCCTCCAGAAAAGCCTACAATTAGCATATATAAGGTTTAGTAACTAGGGAGTTACAGGTAGACTTTTCAATATGAGGAGAAATTTAAAGTAATGAAGATTTTAATTACCATATGCAAGAGGGTTTATGTCATGTTGGTAGGTCTTTTCGAACATATTACCGCGAACAAAAGTTGAGTCTTTCAAGGTGGATGTAAGTTCTTGAATCATATTTGTAATTTAAAAGTTGAAGATCTTAATCAGACATTTACATCTATAAACACGGTGTAGTTGGTCTTGGATTAACACGGTGTAGTTGGTCTTTGAGTTGTGCACTGAGGCCAAATCTCTAGTTCTCACTTGGGCTGCAAGTTTTGGAAGTAGAATTCATATAAATTACTCCTATAATATACGTAATTGGAGTATTGTTTTTGCTTAATTTTGTATCTTCTTTTCTTCTATACAACCTCTGGTAGTTCTTTGTAAATTCTTTTCTCTGAATAAATTTCTCTTCCGATCAAAAAAAAAAAAAAAAAAAAAAAAAAAAAAAAATTAAGTATATATCGATGATAAGCACCCAATTGGACCCAATTCAAACACTACAAATTACACAACATATTTCCTTGCACCAATGTGTATATTCTTTAGATGTTGTTTGAGTGTTGATATCAATAGTGCACCGTATTGTTGAGGCGTATATATTTTTGTGCTGTTGTGTAGTCGTTGTTACCTATTACAACAACGACTATGGACTTGGCCAAGTATGTGGATATCTTTTTTCGGGTTTTCAGGATTTAGCAAGTCAGGAATTTGGACAGTTTGTTTGAAGTAACTCACTTGTTCTTCCAAAGAAGGACAAGTGAACAATAGTAAGTGTTTACGCATATAAAAAATTAACTTTCTTACGGATGAACAATTAATGCAATATATGTGCACTTTACGTTAATCTAAAATTGAAAAAGAATAAAGGAATTAGTGAAATTATTGTGGTCTTACTGTTGCGGTTCCTGATTCAGGAAGAATGCCAGCTGCTCCAGATGCATAATTTATACATGTTGTTATTTTGCTCTTTCGTATGTAGGGGCGAAATATCACACAGAGCTAATCCACAACCTCGCCACGACTAAGACCACCATTAGTACGAAGAAGAAAGAAATTTGGCGAAGTGTAATTACGCGACGACAAAGAAGACATACGAAGAGGATCCCTGCGATTGATACAAGGAGACACTCACCAAGATACGCGCGAAGAAACAATGCGAGAAGACAGTGACATCTTTCCAAAGCCTGGCGAATGAGACAAACTGATATAAGATCAACATAGATATTTTGCATGTGATCATCTGTTGTCTTCTACTGATGTATTTTCTTATATAAGGATTCAAATAATGAAGAGAGAGGCAGGTTGCAAAAGAGAGAATTCAGTCAAGTATAAGAATCAAAAGCCATTAGAGTTCATTCCAAGATTTGTTTCTTCCATTATTAGTTGTTCAATACCATTGCAATCATTGTAAGAACTTCATGAATCCAATACAAAGTGTTTGAGAAAGATCATACTAGTGTCAAGTGGTGTATAATCTCATTAATGTCAAAGTTGATTCTCATGACTTAGGCTTTTTGTTATTATCATCTCATCGGGTGTAGCTATCGGGTTTTCGGTAGTTACATCTAGAAATAGGGAGGATTTATCCTCACCTGCTAGTATTCAGCTGGAAATTCTTGTTCACCTCAGATCATTTGATTATTTCCTTACCACCACCTTTCTGTCTGTCATCAAAAGTTTTCTGTCAATTGTTCGGAGTCGTCGCCGCTCTAAAATCCACTTCACTCCTTCCTAAAGCACCAACAAAACATCACTGTGACCTCCCATCACGCAGCCGCAATAGACGCAGTCTCCTTGTTTTGGACCAGGGAACCTCTAAGAATCACCTGTCGTCTTAAACACCGAAACCCAAATTATGCAAAGAAACATCACTAATAGTGGGAAAAAACTAGCTGCTGTCATGGAAGACCCTCACTATTGGACGGAATGGGTCAGACTATACGATCCAGAAAGACCAATGTTGGACATTGATACCAACGGAAAAAGGGAAGAAAATCGGTTTTACCGTCAAACCCATAATATGGAGGTCCTCGCCCTCCAGCGCGAATATGAGGCAAAGTTCGCACAGTGGAAGGAGACAGAAAAAAAGTTGATAACAGAACGAATTGATCTTGCTCAAGAACATGGGCGACTCATGATAGAAAATCAGAACTTAAAACCGAAAGTGCGAGAATACGAATTGGAAATAGAATATGGAGAGAGTTACAAGATATCATGTAGAGAAAGGAACATCGAAAGGGGTGAGAAATCAAGGGAGATAGACAGACAGCTGTGGAGCGAAGTGTACCAGCGCGAGCTAAAAGGACAAAAGATGAGCAAAAGGGCCTTATATCAAAGTAGAAATTAACATTTAATCCCTTTATTACTGGGCTTTAGACAGACTAGTCCTGTTCTCTAAAGCCTGGTACCCTCTAGTCCTAATTTCATTTTTTAGGAACGGGTTAGTCCTTTTTTCGACGATTCAGTCCAAAACGTTAATTTTTAATGTCAAAAATACCCATCATTCACGGAAGTTTCCATTCCATTTCTCCATTTTGTATATATCAAAAAAGCTCTCCTAGTCTCAGCGAAAATTAGATCTCCAGCCATGAATCTAAGATTCAAGCAAAAACTTGAATCAACCAACATCAACTCAAGCTTTAATTTGTGTATGATTATATATCGCCAGTAAATCTATGATTCATTGACATCCATCTCCTCCCTCTCCATCAAAAACCAATCCACAGACAATATCTCCTTTCTCACTCTCAAAACAAACAAGTACTTTTTCTTTATCAATCATTTAATCAAAATTCTCACTCAATTTTTTGGATTCGAGAATCGAAGATCGATGCTTAAAACCCTAATAAAATTCTTCTTGTGTTTGATCAAATTTGTAGGTTGAATTTTTGTCTTGATCTGCTTAGCTGATAACGTGGTGGCAACAAAGAATAATTCAGATGGATCAGTCAGATTGGCTACATAGAATGTAAGTAATAATTCGTTCTGTATTTCTTTCTACCTTTGAGTTTGGTGGAATTTGATTTTGATTTTGACTTATGATTTAGGGTCGGACCTGAGTGGTTAAGCATTGCTTTTGTTTAATACTTCTTAAAACACTTCAAATTGTTAGATTACGTATGTGGAACTATAAGGCAAGTGAAAGGAAATGAGAAAACAATCAGAAATTTTGGCTAGATATTTTGTCATGTACATTTTTTGTGGATTGGATAGTTGGAATGACATATTGAATTTTGAATTTTATATAATTGACTGGAACTATCCAGAACAGACCACTGCATATTGGTTATCTGATACTGCTTGTGCATTCAGATTAGTGAAAATAAAAACGCTAACAATTTTGCAGAGCTTATGTATTACGTCAAGCTGTTAGCTATGTAATGACGTATACACATTATATTTTTCTAGAAGCAAAGGTTTTTTTATAGAAACAAAAAGAAATTGAAAAATGATAGAGTTTGGAAATTGTAACGAAAGACCTCAGCTCAAGACATGCGAATTCATTTCATGTTCACAGAAGGCAAAAACATTACATGAACACAACATTTTGTTCTTTTAGGAGTTTGTGATTTAATACATAACTTTCGAAATGTTGTACATTAGGAAATCCCTACTGGATTCGTTATCTCCAAATTAAAGTATGATGATACATGAAAAATTAAATATTAAGCATTTGAGTCCTAAACAGGAGTATAAAGAAAATTATATCAACCTCATAAGACTATAGCTAATAAATTTTAAAATTGAAAGCTTATTTTGGAGTACACCATCTGACCTATGGATCCGACTACGCTAACACCCAAATAGAAAAGGGATACACCAACGAGATATTCCAATCGACTCAATTTGTCTTGAACTTACTTTTTCCCACAAGCTGTACAACTACTCAATTGTTTCTGGAAGACGTACACCATGGATATGCGATGGCTACTTCTTTTGTTGGGTCGAAATACAGGATTTAAAAATTCATTATCTATCAACTTACGTAAGTTTGATTATACAAAATGCTTTCAAATTAGTATCTTCTTTTCCAGGAGATTCTTTATGTTCCTTGTTGTGATAGGAATAATGGCACCAACCCACTCTGTTATTTCATTTTACAAAGTAATAGAATTGAAGTAGCATATTAAGAGTATGTTGCTTTGAAGAGGCAAGAGGAGGTCATTTGTGAGGAAGAGGCGACTTAGCAAGCTAAGAGTGGGCAAAAAGTAAAAGGTAGAGTTGCTCACAGGTAAAAGCATGCCAAAGAAAACACAGGTATTACACTCTCATCTCTAAATTGACCATTTTATCGTCCGTTGGACTCATAAAATTTTTCTTGTCTTTGCAAAAGCAAATGAGGTTGTTTGTATTGTTTTCAACTTTCATGCAATCTTTTCTTGTGAAATGACTTCACAAGGGCATCAACATTTCTATCTTTTATAAAATGACTAGGAAGTGCGTATATTTTACATCACACTTTGTTAATACAAAATTTTTAGTTCTGCCACTAGGATTGGGGGATAAGAATCCATCTCCTCTTTTATAAAAGATTGACTTCTTATTGTAAATTGTACTTCATGGTGGATGATACATTAGGCTTCTATTTGTGTCTGACATTATGATTATATTCTAGTAGCATGCATGATGCTCATCCTAAGACTAATAAGGAACTACAGTAAAAAGCTGGAATATGAAAATACAATATAGTGATAATTAAGCTGGCCCAATTAAACTTGATGTGTTGTTATCAGCCCACCTTCGTATATAATTTTTCTTTACTAACTCCGTAAGTTCAATCTACAAATACTTTAAACTCTTTCTTTACTAGTTTGTGCACATTTTGTTTTTCAATTATTAATGTGTACATATTTGTACACATGTTAATTATTTGGGTGTACATAGTTGTACACATGTTACCCATCTTGAAGTCTAAGGAATTAGGAAAGCAATTGATGTGTACATAGTTGTACACACATGTTAGTTAAGATCTTTGGGGCGAATTAAATCTACAAGTATTTTCCATTTGCCATTGTTCTAGTATTGGTACATAATATAAGTGTATATTGTTGTACACATGTGACAAAAATTACATGTGTAGATAATATCCCACTCTAGGACTCTTAATCAAATTTTAGTGAACAATATTTTTTCATTTCTTGGATGTCGAATCAATGATGTGCTATGAGTCACTGATCGTTAGTTATGACAGAAATTACATGTGTACGTATTAGTACACCTATAATATAAGTGTACATTGTTGTACACATGTGACAGAAATTACATGTGTACATAATAGTGCACCTTAATGAACATAATGTTACTCATCATTTCTTGTACTGTAAATATAAGAACATAATGTGTTTGTTAAAAAATTTGAGGGCTGTAAATTGTAGGGAGAAACATGCAGTCCAGAGGTAGTGGTGAAAAACCCAGCAGTTGTTGAGAAGGTATTCTCTTTCTAATATAAGTGTACATTATGCACCACCAGTTCATATTTTTGTGTGAACTTGAACTTGACAGAACTGTGTTATTGTTTTTCGGTAGTAAGAATTTGATGGTTCCAGTTCCAGTTCTAGGTTTAGTTTTGCTCTTCAAATTTCTCCTTTTTTTTTCTTTTTTTTTCTGAGATTGATACTTGAATCTGACTACATCAATTTTGTAGATTGATTGTTATTGAAATACAAATCTAAAATGTACTTGATTTGGTTTTAAGGGAGGAAAAAGTGATGCAAATAAAAACAGTTGTTGATGCAAGGAAGGATTGTGCAGAAGTTTCTCTTACCAGGTGAACGAGATGGAACGATTTAGATGTGGCACATGTGTTTGTTATGTCCTCATCTAAATGGGTTCCCACCAGCAATTCATAGAGTAGTAACTAAGGTGTACATAATTGTACACATTTTGATTTTTAATGTGTACATAATTGTACACCTATTGTATGTGTTTATCTCTGTTTATATGTGCTTGTTCTCATTTTTTACATGTACTTAGTTTTTGTTTGATTGTAGTTGTATTCTTTGATAACTTGTGATTGTATTCTCTTTGTTTCATGATCCTTTTGTAAATGGAGAGAAAGTCCCAGCTAGTTAATTTGAATTTGGCGCCAAAATTTTACCACCTGTGCCGGAGTTCCAGAGAACTTGGCTCATGTCAGAAACTACATGAAGGTTTGCAAAAAGCTTGCCACACTTACTTAATGCCCATTATTAGTTTTGTTTGCATAAAACTACTTGAAGAATTGCTAAAATCTTGTTGTTCTTAAATACACATACCATATGCCCATCATCCGTTTTGTTTGTATATCGAAGAATTGTCTTTTATCACTTAGCAGTCTAGCTGTTCCGATTCAACCAATTAAATTCTCCTTGTTTGGTGGTTTCATTTTCATTTACACGTGTTGATTATTAAAGTGTACGTACACATGTTATTCATTTTGAAGTCTAAGAAATTAGGGAAAGCACTAATGTGTACATAGTTGTACACACATATTATGTTGTTTAGGTGTGCATAGTAGTCCAAATGTTGATTATTTAGGTGTAACTAGTTGTACACTTGTAGGACTATATTTATGTATACAAACCAAAAATTAGGGAAACACTAATTGTACAGGTGTTGGATTTTTTATAGATGTGTACAAAGTAGTACTCTATTGTGTTATCTCAGTAATATGTGCATTTCTGTGGTATAAATGTTGGATTTTTATACCACAAATATCAAAAGTTACTGCATCTCTTTCTTATACCATCAAAAGTTGTCCTCTCATTAGAAATTTAGATCCTTATAACATCTCTTAGGCAAAGATAATGTGCATTCTAGGATATTTGTTGCAGCTTCAGTGCCATTTTCGAACAGTTTTATTAAAATAATCTCTGCAGAAAGATGAATAGATTTAAGCTCATACTTGTAAGTTAATATAATCATTTTTTCTGAGCTGTAGCCTGTAAGAACTGGATGGTTTATCAATGTGTTACCCAGTATTCATGCTATCAGTGATTACTCAATTATATAGGCCTAGGTGAAAAAGAAGTTAGAAACTGGTGCTACAGCGGTATTTTAGCTTACGAGTCACCAATATATAGCTCTCACTGTATAATTATTTTTTTATTTTATTAGATTCCTTGTCCGTTAAAAACTTCATGAAACAATAGTTTGATCTTTGTGCTAACAACTTTGTCCTCTTCGTCATTGTATGTATAGATGAACAATATAAATACATCATTTCCATGTCTTGCGTATCAACAAGATGCTTTCATGTGACGGAGCTGACATGCTTCAAACTGGTATGAGAGGAGCGTTCGGTAAACCCTTGGGCATGGATCACCTAGTTAACTTGTTATCGTATGAGATTCAGCTGCAGTCTACTTTTGCTATGTTGGTGTACAAACTGGTGCACCTTGTTTTGTCTTTTGATTTTTTGGATTTTTGTAGACATGTATATGTTTGTACGCCAATGTAAACTAAGATTTTTAAAAAATAAGAATTATATAGTCATATGGGTACTCTTTTTGTAGCTCTCGGAAAGAGCTTTCCGAATATATAAATTTTGTGAATTTTGAACAAACGGTTCGAAAGATAAATTATTTTTAATTGTTTTTTATATTATTTGAAATTGCTGACATCATTGTGAGTCACTTTGGACTAAACTGTAAATATTTGGACTAAATTGTAAATCAGGAAGGTTATTTGTGTACTTTCAATGAAAAAGGACTAATTTGTACCTAGTTGAATGGGTCAGGACTAACTAGTATATTTTGATGGGGTTTTGGATTAAACCGTATTTTTCCCTATATCAAAAGGAACAAGAAGCAAAGATGGCTCAACACAGAGGCCATGTCGAAACCATAACAAGGAGGAACCGAAGGGCTGGAAAAATAATGTAAACTACATCCATAACGAGAGAAGATGAAGTACCACACGATGAAGTACCAAGGAGAACCTACGATGGTCAAAACAACCATGTTGAAGGATAAGCCCTGGCCCACATCTAAGAAGAAAGGAAGGGGAAGACCGCCAACCACACCTCGCTCATCACGCGAAGACGATAAGAGAAGGGATAACACTAAATATTCTGAAAAAAATATGTACTAACTCAAAGAAATCTTAAATATAAAGCAAGGTCCTTTCTACGAGCAAGCAAGTAAAGGAAAAACAAAGTCCACGCGATAAAGCTACAAATTCTCTCGTAAGACCTCAATAGGGGGCAGTAAGCACTATTATAAACCCTCTACCTAGGGAGGCTTGGACTACGATTGCGGCGTGTCAACTTAGTTCGCACAAAACTGTGTGACTGGAGGACTACACAGTGTGTAAGAGGCGACCCTTAAGCCCTAACGCGCGTCGCGATTGGGGCATCCTGGAGAAGTCACTTATTGGGGCGCAATGCCACTGCACTGGAGGCCACTCAGAAAGAACCACTCCGCGAAAATTTCTCCGAAAAGGGGTGTTGCAATGTGACAATGAAGATAGTAGATGGCCTATCATGGATTCCACACTCGGTCCAAAAAAACCCCACTTAGGGTGTGACCTCGCGTCTGGTAGCCATAAAGGCGAAAAAGCACGAGGTCACGACAACACTGATTGTTGATACTAGAGGGGAGGAGCCCAACTACAATGGTTAGGGGTGACCTCCTTGAAAGGATAATACATGGGGAATATAAATGGACGACACCCTCCATTAGGGAGCTGACTGTGTCAAAGTCGGAAATGTATTGGGGCTTCTTACTCGCGGGAGTATCTAAGGCCTGGTATATTGTCGCACAAACAACCTGAGGAGGTCCAAATACTAACACAGTTAAGGCGAGATTGATGGCCAATGACTCGCAAGAGCACAATATTGAAGACCCTATACCCAAGGCAACCATAAGCCCTTTAAGTTCTCTACGTGGGGGAAGGAAATAAGACCTTATCTATGAGGCAATGAGATCGTGAAACTTCATCGAAATCACGCGAATATCAATGGAGCGCGAAGCCAATACATCCTTATCCATCTAAGTATTAATGAGATTCAAAGTAAGTTTTAATATTTATACACCAGCATATGTATGCGATATAATTGTTTATAGACATCATGTTATAGTAATTTAGCCATACCTTATCTTGAAAACATGAAAACTTGCGACTTAAAGGCAGCATTCACAAAGTTATAATGCTTCCCATCTCCTCAGTCACATATACAAAAAAAAAAAAAATCAAAAAAAAAAAAAAAAACATAGTCAAAAGAATAACATAAGATAAACAAGGCATTTAGTTATATGTTCATATTCTGTTCTCAAAATGATAACACAGGAAAAGAATCACAGATTTAAAAGTCATGCCCCCCCCAAGCTTGAGAGCGCGCAGAAAGAACCACAAAAAGAGAATGTTTGAAAGAAAACAAGACTAAAAAGCATCCCAATCATGAGAAGGAGAAGTCACTTGCGAAGAATCTCCTGCCCAGGTTGCGAGACAATGGGAACACCGTTGGGAGAAGTAGAAGGAGGCCCCTGCTGATCCTGAAGATCCCCGAGATTACCGCGGCCATCACCAGTAGCAACTTTGCCAGCCCCCCTTGCTCAGCAGCATCTTCCTCATCGCCATCTTCCTCATCAACATCTTGCTCATCAACTTCATCCTCGTCAACTTCCTCCTCGCTGCTATCTTCCTCTTCTTCGGCAAACTCTCCCTCATCGCTGGATCCTAATTCCACGAACTCGTTCTCAGGAACAGGAACATCGGGAAATTCCCTAGTGGGAATTAGGTTGTTCTCAGTAGTAACACGATCGGAGGTATCTCTAGCAACCCTATTACATATCCTCTGCGCCTCGCGACCAGCATTAGTGAGTTGGGATTTCTTGCGACGCTTCAACAAAGCATACCTGGCTTCCATGGTTCCCTTATACTTCTCGGCTTCTGCCCTTACGAGAGTAAGCTCTTCATTCGCCGGGGAGAGCTTTCTAGATAAATCATCACCACCCTTGAGCATCTCCAACTCCTGCTCAGTTCGCAAGCCTTTTTTCGGTTTCTGCAAAAAATAAAATACGCCAAACATGTAAGAAAGGAAACGAACCACAAAAGCTAAGATCAGATGCTAAGGACACATTCTTTATGCATGATCACGGAATCTAATGTCTCATTATGTTGATCTACCCAACTAATATATTTAGTTGCAGCCACCTTATTCTCTCCAATTTCACCTAAGGCTCTATCAAAATCATCATTGGCTTCGATTCCAAGACGAATTCTGATCTTCTCAAGAATCACGCGAAACTAGTGATTCTCTCTCTGACAAACTCGAAGAGCCTCAACCCCTTCCGCGACGGCCTCATCTTTCTCGTCGATCAAGGCAGCCTTTTCACCATTCAATTGCCTAATAATACCTCGAAAATACCGAGCACAAGACCTAGAAGACCCTACCACTGCGAACAATTTCCTAAATTCAAGCTTGAGATGCTCATACTTTTGCTTATAATCTTCCCCATCATCTTCAATATCACCCTCCTCATTCTCCGCCAACAGAAATTCTTGTCTAAGAGAATTAAAATGAGCAAGAAGAGCATCCTTATCTATGTCCGCAGCAATAGCGAGATCGGATAAATTGAAGACCTCCGCAAGCAATCTAGCGACCCTCAACTAAGGAATTGATCCCTAAAATGTTAACAAGAGGTGAGAGAAAGAAGAAGGACGTGAAAACATACCTGCAAAGATATCATTCATAACTCGAGCAGCCTTTGCAGCACTTGTAGCCGAAGATAATTCATTGTCAAGTCTATGGCGGTCCTTCTTAAGTAAGGAAACTTCGCCTTGAATATTTGGAACTTCATTTTTGAGAGAAGACATCTGAGAAGACTGAGCAAGAACCACGCTCGCTACTTTACGATAGTCCCCGATCTGAGCAATAGCGCGACAAGAATTATGAAAAGCGATACTGATCAAATCAATAGGGCGACTTAACCAATTAAGGACAGAACCGCTAAGCAGGGAACTGACCAAATAATCAAATGCGAGATGTTGATCAAGGGAAAGCTTGGAACAAAAATCCCATCCAGGCTGAGAAGCACTAGCGGAAGGTTGAGAAGTGAGGTTCAGCGCCAATTCACGAACGGGGGCAAGGCTGGGATCGGACATGGAGAACAGGGCAATGGAGGCTATCTTGGTAATAGACACTCCTAGAGAATTGATTTTACCCAAATAGTCTACAGTAGTGTAGCCGTTGGTGAACCTTCCACTAGCCCCATTCGGATAATCAACTCTATATGGTGTATAATTGGCTTTCGCCAGTGCTTTAAGATAATTTTGTTGCCACTGTCAACCAAGGAATCCCCAAATACATACAATGCTACAATGCTGGTGCAAGTTTATTTCTGTGTATTACTGATGCAAGAGCAAGACCTTGGCTGGATGAAAAGAACTGATGAATTTGAATGAGAAAGAAGAGATATAGAACAATGGACACAAAAGAGTATTTCATGACAACCAAGTAGTTTCAAACTTGTTTCATTTTGTTTATGAGAGGTTTTTGAATGAATGCAATCAGTATGTGGGGTGTATCATTTATAGGCCCAACTGGAAGTTCTAAGGTTTTCTACTTTTTGATTGATTAAAAGTATATTACATTATCATCAACTAGATGTTCTATAATATGACAAGATTAGGTTAAGTATGATTTAATTTAATGGCTGCTGTATTATAAGAAATTAACATTAACAACTATTGAATGGAAAAGAAATCGAAAATGATGTTCAACTCCCTATTCACCTCCCTCCAATCTAAACTATCTAGCACCAGTTAACATTCTATGACCAATTGACTAAGTCCAATGCTCTCCTACGGGATATTCGAATGTAGTGTTGTTGACCGGTCAATATGAGACGTGGACGTGTTCATATTTGGAATGCAATATTAGTGCACTTTAAAAATTGTTCTTACCGCGTTGATCATGTAGTCATGTCAATCATCAATTCCAGGACATATATGGTAATTAATTTTTCTTTCATACTTTACCCTTTTGGTCACATTTCCATGTTTTGGAGTTTAAGAGGACTCTTGTGAAGTCACTTTGCTGCAAAAATCTCTTGTTATGATGCTGTCTTTGATCAATTTTTTAGTTGGTTTCCCTAATTTGGAAATTCAAGTTCATACATGCTGGAAGTTCTTTCCATCGGAGTTCCACGAGAAAATCTTGGTTAGTTTAATTGGTAATGCATGCTTTATGGTTTTGGAACTGGGATTCTCCTGCTGGTATGAAAATACCTTCTATGTACGCTACTTTGTGACTCTCTGCATCAACCACCAGCTTTAACTGATATTAAGATTTATCATACAACACACAAAGAGGTTGGTAGGCTGTAGCATCATCAAGTCCCAAAGGTCATAATTAACAACCACCAATTAAATTATACCTAGTTAGAAGTTAACTATAAAATGAATCGTAGTAAAATTATATCTTTGCTTTTGATTTCTAGAGTAATTTTGTGGAAACTGAGCGAATAAGTAATGGAGAAGAAAACAATAGCAAAATGAAGAAAATGATACTGGTAATTTAAGAGAGAACGACAAAGAAATTCTTATTTCTGATAATTAAAACATCTCAACAGATATTCATTAAGAAGTTTGGGAATGGTTAGCTCCCTCCCTAATCTCTTGAACAGATAGATATTCATTAAGAAGTTTTTCAATTCTTCATCCGCTGATCTGGGCATATTTGGAAGACATGCGTCGAGAAGGGCATATAGTAGTAGTTCCAATGGTTGCACTAATGACTGCAGCAGCATCAAAAAGATGGGTTTCAATAGATTCTACCGGTAAAGCTGCAGTTTTAGATGTTGATATTTTGCAAAGAGTTCAGATTCATGCAAGAGATTTTCGGATTCTTGATCCTTTATTATCTTATCCTTGTGCCATTTTAGGGAGAGAAAGAGCCATTCTTGTTAATCTAGAGCATTTCAAAGCTATAATCACTGCAGAAGAGGTATTGCTTCAGGATCCAACGGATGATAATGTAATTCCTATTGTTGAGGAACTTAAAACGCGGCTGCTTCCAGGAGACAAAAAAGATGAATCTCCCTTTGAGTTCCGGGCCTTAGAAGTGGCACTCGAAGCTGTTTGTAATTTTCTTGATGCCCGTACAACAGATTTGGAGGCTGCTTCTTATCCAGCATTAGATGAGCTGACATCCAAGATTAGTAGTCGCAGCTTGGATGGTGTTTGTAAACTGAAGATTGAAATAACGAGATTGGCTGCATGCGTCCAAAAGGTTAGAGATGTGCTTAAACAACTTCTGAACGATGGCGACAATATGGCCGAAATGTACTTATCTCGGAAAATGGCTTCATCATCTTCCATCAGTGGAAGTGCAGCAACATTTCCGGGAGATTATCGGAACCATGTTAAAGAGCTTAAAATGTTGCTTGAGGCATACTTTGTAGAAGCTGACCGTACCTTGAACAGATTGACCACCTTAGGTAAAGATATTGATGTCACCGAGGAGTACAAGCTCAAAAATCACAGAAATCAATCGAGTCAGTTGGAGCACCTACTAAATTCTGGTACTCTTTGCCAGTCAATGTATTCATCCGTGATTGAGATATTTGATATAAATATCCCATTTACATGGAATCATGCCCCATATGACTCTGTGTTTAAATGGGTGGTCATTGTCCCGGGAGTGGTATGTGCAGCTGTTTTTGGACTGATCATAGAGTATGCCCGCCGCAAGGGTCTTATTGGGTAATAGTTGAGAAAACCTTTCTTTCAGTACTACCACCATCTTATGAACATGAATTAGGGCCTTTATTTTTTTGTAAGAGGTCTGACTTTGGTTTTGGATTTCAATTCATTATTTAGGTTTCAATGTTTTCTTTTGATATTTTCTTTTAGATATTATCTCAACTGTATGTGTGCGTTTGTTACGGATTATTTAAATTGATAGTTGTTGAGATTATTAGTCCGATATTGTTGGGCATTCTAAGATCCTGCGGTTTATAATCCTTTAGGGCCTCTCCACTCATAGCCAATTGGTGTTGAGTTGGATGCCCGTACTCTAACATGGTATCAGAGCAGGCTATTTGCGACCAGTCTTTGACCGCGCCTTTACTCTGCGTCACCCGATTTAATTGTCCAGGTGTTAGACCCAACGAGGCTCCCATGAGGGGACGTGTTGAGATTATTAGTCCCACATTGTTGGGCATTCTAAGATCCTACGGTTTATAGTCCTTTTGGGCCTCTCCACTCATAGCCAATTGGTGTTGAGTTGGATGCCCATACTCTAACATGGTATCAGAGCAGGCTATTTGCGACGAGTCTAAAAACAATAGTTAGTGTATAGATCAATAGATGCATTTGTTACTGAAAAATGAGTGACCATCCTGCTTGTTCTAAATGGTCGTCAAGAAAGGGAGGAGCTATAGCATATATTAGGTCTAAGCCCTAAGTGAATGTTGGTAGTTCAAATTGAAGAGCCATGATTTCTTAAGAGCTAGGAGACCTTTCTTGGCTTCTCCCTAGGTGGTTCCTTATGGTCAAAGTCATTTTGTCCTACGAGTTTTACTTACAACCAAGTTATTTACTTATTTTCGCTCGCGCTACTCGTTTGATCTCATCACAACACAATATTGTATAGGGATGTTTCAAATCAATCTGACCAAGGACAACTCACATTCCTTTCCATAGAACACAACCACATGGACCCCGATCTCTGTTATGCTTGTCCAAGATTCCTAACCTTAGAGCTAATAATAAAAACCATGATCTTGCAGATAACTATGTAAATTAAACTAGCCAGCAGCAGTTTCCTTGATTAAACACATGCTTATTGGTCTAGGAGGTATGTAAATGGTGCAATAACAGATTAACCAATAGGTTTTGTCGGTACAGATATCTGCTTATTTAGTTGATGAGGCTTACATTGCTGAAATTAACAAAGGATCCACGTAGTTATAAAAACCAAGCTAATTAATCTCCACTGTGCATATTGTGATGCAGCTTTCGATCAAATTCTAGTTGGTTTCTTTCTAATTTTGAAATTCAAGTTCACATATGCTGGTTTTCCTTTTTATTGGAGTTCTGTTATAAAAATCTTGGGTAGTTTAATTGGTGATCGAACTTTTGCTTTACCGTTTTGGAACTGGGATTCTCCTGCTGGTAAAATACCTTCTATGTATGCAAATCCGGGTTCTTCTCTTAACGACAGATTTCGTGACGCTCTGCATCAACCACCAGCTTTAACTGATCTTGAAGATTTATTGAACAACACACAACACACAAAGAGGGTGGTAGGCTGTAGCATCAAGCCCCAAAGGTCATAATAAGATATGCCAAGGCAGTAGTAAGATTTTCAACATAATTTAACAACCACCAACTAAATGATACCTAGTTAAATAGTAGAATTATACCTTTGCTTTCTAGAGAAATTTCGTGGAAACTGAGCAACTAGTAATGGAGAAGAAAACAATAGTAAAAGGAAGAAAATGACAGTAATTTAAGAGAGAATGACAATAAATTCTTATTTCTGATAATTAAAACATCCCACTGCATTTTGGGATTATTAGGAGTGGATTTTATTTCGTTTATCAAGAAATGACAATACTTATTTGTTTCTTGTTTAGACGGAATAAATATCCATATAATTGTTAGTTTGAACTTTGGAGATTAAATGACAAATTTTATTGGAGAAGGTAATGCTTGTGCTGATATTTTAACTAAATTTGGAGCTACTGCTACCGAAGCTTGGTGATGATATATGTTCGTAGTGGTGGTTGACAAAGACGCTCTTCCCACTTTTAGACTGGTGCAAAATTCATTTTATCAATATAAAGACTCATAGATCATAAACTTGTTCAATATTCAAACAACAGCAAAGCCATGGCTTCTCTTTCTTCCCTTCACTCCATTTCTACTGCCTCCTCAAAGACTCCATCTGCATCTCAATCGAAGACACAGATTTCTTAAGGTATATTTTGGAATGGTAGACGTCCTTTTCGTTAAGGTATATTTGGGAATGGTTAGCTCCCTTCCTACTCTCTTGATTAGATATTCATTAAGAAGTTTTTCAATTCTTCATCCCCTCTGGGCATATTTGGAAGAGATGCGTCGAGAAGGGCTTATAGTAGTTCCAATAGATGCACTAATCACTGCAGAAGCATCAAGAGGTTGGATTTACTTAGATTGTACCGGTGAAGCTACTGTTTTAGATGTTGATAAATCCGCAAATCTGTTGCATCAAAATTTTCAGATTCATGAAAGAGATTTGAGGATTCTTGATCCTTTATTATCTTATCCTTGTGCCATTTTAGGGAGAGAAAGAGCCATTCTTGTTAATTTGGAGCATATTAAAGCTATAATCACCGCACAAGAGGTATTTCTTCGGGATCTAACGAATGATGATGATGTTATTCCCGTGGTTGACGAACTTAAATTGCATTTGCGTCCTTCGGGAAAACAAGGTGAGTCTACTACCTTTGAGTTCCGGGCCTTAGAAGTAGCACTGAAAGCTATTTGTAAATTTCTTGATGCCCGTACAACAGAATTGGAATCTGCTTCTTATCCAGCACTAGATGAACTGAAATCTAAGATTAGTAGCCTCAGCTTGGATGGTGTTTGTAAACTGAAAATTGAAATGACGAGATTGACTGGATGCGTGAAAAAGGTTAGAGATGTGCTTAAACAACTTTTGGACGATGGTGACAAAATGGCCGAACTGTACTTATCGAGGAATTTGGCATCATCACCAACCATCAGTGGAAGAGCAGCAGAAAACTTTTGTGGAGCTGAGAACGATGTTAAAGAGCTGAAAATGTTACTTGAGGCATACTTCATGGAAGCTGAACGCACCTTGAACAGATTGAGCACATTACGCGAAGATATTGATGTCACCGTGGAGTACAAGCTTAAAAATCATAGAAATCAGTCGATTCATTTGGAGCACATCCTAAATTCTGGTACTTTTTGCCAAACCATACTTACCCAGGTGACTGGGATATTTGGCATGAATATCCCATTTACATGGAGTCATGCCCCATATGGTTTCATGTTTAAATGGGTGGTCATTGTTCCGGTAGTGGTATCTGCAGCCGTTTTTGGACTTATCATAAACTATGCCCGTCGCAAGGGTCTTGTTGGGTTATAGTTGAAAAACCTTTCTTATAGTTCTAGTACGACCACTATCTGATAAAACCTTCCATATATATATATATATATATATGTATATATATATATATAGTTCTACTACTACCACCATCTTGATAATCATCAACTAAGGATTTTTTTTATTTTATATAAGATGTTTGATTTTGTTGTTGGGTTGCAATTCGCATTATTAAAAGGTTTCATGACATTTCCTTTTCTTTTTTATGGTTCATATTCGTGATTTGGGGCGGAGCCAGAAACATGACCGTGGGAAAGCAAAGTCTTCTTTTCTATCTCTATACCACTGAAACTCTTCTTCCCACCCCATCAAACCTATTTTTGTCTACCCCCGTAAATAAACATCCATCCATGTCTCTGGGATTCTCAAAGTATTGGAAGAGAGGGATTATCAGGTAGTGAGGGAGGGAAGTCCAAACAAATAATTTAAAAAAAAAAAAAAAAAAAAAAAACCATAATTGCCAATGCCATCGTTCTTCAAAACCAGAAGAAAGAAAACAAAACCCTAGAAAAAATTGGTGATGTTTTATTTAAATTAAAATTTACATTGATTCATTGAAAAAAAATACTTAGCGGGTTGGAAGATTAGGCTACCATTCACCAATGCTTAGCTGTAGCAGCCCACCAGCATAACCCGCCGGTGCTGTTTAATGTCACCGGCCTCTTATCTCAGGTGCTGACTTATCTCGAGACCAACAAATTATAAATAGGTATTAGAAAACCTAAATAGGTTTGCAATCAAAAGAAGAAAAAAAAATCAGCTGTGAAAATCAAAAGACTAAAGCGTAAAGCCGCAGTAGTCAACTTTCATCAGATTCTTCCCTGATCTCTCATCCTGATTCATTGATGAAAGAACTTTTCAATTCTTTATCCCCTCTGCTACGCTTCCTTTTTCAACTGATTCTAGGGTTTGGGTTGTTCTCATTGATGGTATATTTTGATCCTCCTTAGAGCCTTGTATTTTTGTTTTCTCTTTGATGTCCTTTTACTGATCAATAAAATAAAAATAAGAATCTTAATTTTCTCTTTTTGGGAGAAAACAAAACAACTATAAGTCTATAACAGAGACGAGACGAGCATATATATAGTAATAGTTCCAATGGATACACCAAAGAAAAAAACAGCTTCATCAAGAAGTTGGATATCATCAGATTGTACCGGTAAAGCTACTGTTTTAGATGTTGATATTACGCATAGAGTTCATATTCATGCAAGAGATTTGCGGATTCTCGATCCTTTATTATATTTGTTGAGATTATTAGTCCCACATGGTTGGGTTATTTAAGATCCTGCGGTTTATAATCTATTAGGGCCTCTCCACTCATTGCCAATTGGTTTTGAGTTGGATGCCCGTATTCTAATATGGTATCAGAGCAGGCTATTTGTGTCGAGTCAGTTGACCGCACCTTCACTCGCGTCACCCGATTTAATTGTCCACGTCTTTGTAAGACCCGCCGAGGCTACACGTGAGGGGGCGTGTTGAGATTATTAGTCCCACATGGTTGGGTTATTTAAGATCTTGCGGTTTATAATCTATTAGGGCTTCTCCACTCATTGCCAATTGGTTTTGAGTTGGATGCCCGTATTCTAATAATCTTATCCATCTGCAATCTTAGGAAGAGAAAGAGCCATTGTTGTTAATTTAAAGCATATTAAAGCTATAATCACTGCAGAAGAGGTGTTACTTCGGGATCTAACGGATGATGATAATGAGCAAAGAAGATACATTTCCGTTTGAGTTCCGGGCCTTAGAAGTAGCACTAGAAGCTATTTGTAATTTTCTGGATGCCCGTACAGTAATTGAAGATTGCCGCTTATCCAAGATCGATGAGCTGAAATCCGAGATTAGCAGTCGCAGCTTGGATTGTGTTCGTAAATTAATCAAGAGTGAGGTGAGGGGATTGACTGCACGCGTGCAAAAGGTTAGAGAAGATCTTGAAAAACTTTTGAAAGATGATGGCAACATGGCGGATCTTTACTTATCGAGGAAAACGATATCATCATCACCCATCAGAGGAAGTATGGAAAGTGCAGCAGCATTTTGTAGGGATGTGTATTGTACTCAGTACAATTTGGGAATCAAGAGTTAGTGAATTTAAATCTAAGTTCCTAATGAACACAACTACTAAACTAATCTGCAGGTATTTTCTCATTAATGAATATAGAGAAGAGGTTCTTACACATTTAAGGAAGTGAAGACCTAACAACAACGATCAGATATTCGAGACATGTCATTATCTGATCGGTCAACACTCAACACAAGACTGACCAATGACTAACAACTTATAAGAGCACCCACTCAATTAATAAGGGCAGACCCTAGTACTCCATAAGGCTAAAGGACTATGACATTGCCTACTGCTGGAAATTATCCTTGTCCTCAAGGATAAAGTTGCGAAAGTGTGACTTAATGGTAGCAACATCCTCCCAAGTAGCCTCATCTTGAGTAGAATTAGTCCACTGAATGAGCAATTGTGGTACTTGACTTCTACCAATAGTGATGGTTCTGTGTTGTAAGACTTTTGCTGGAACCATTATCACTTCACCTGCATGATCAACAATAGGCAGTGTAGGGGATGAAATGTGTTTCTTACCAATGTGCTATTTCAATTGAGACACATGAAACACAGGGTGAATCCTGGCCTGATCTGGAAGCTGTAGGTTGTAGGCTGCTGGTCCAATTTTTTGTAAGATAGGGAAAGGGCCATAGAATTTTGCAGATAGCTTGAAATTCTTCCTTAGTGACACAAAAGCCTGTCTGTAAGGTTGCACTTTCATATACAAGTCACCCACAACAAAGGTTCTATATTTCCTTGATTTATCAGCAAAGAATTTCATTCTTGCTTGAGCATTATGTAGGGATTCCTTCAGAAGATCAATCATTGCTTCCCTGTCCTTGAGATATGACTCCACAACAGCTACAAAAGTAGTGGTTCTTGATGGTAAAGCCATGTGTGGATGAAGATAACCATATAGGGCCTGGAAAGGTGTCATTTTCAAACTAGTATGATAACTAGTGTTATACCACCATTCAACAAGAGATAACCATTGACACCACTTAGTAGGCTTGTGTCCAGTGATGCACCTTATGTAAGTTTCCAAACAAGAATTAACTCTCTCTCGACCGCCATCGGTTTGAGGATGATAAGCGATCTTTGAGATTCAAGTTAGTACCCGAGCTTTAAATAAGTCCTGCTGAAGTGACTAGTAAAAAACCTTATCTCTATCAGACACAATGGAAGAAGGGAGACCATGCAATTTGAACACTTGATCCAAGAAGGCTTTAGCCACAGAAGCAGCTGTATAAGGGTGTTGTAAGGCAATGAAATGGCTGTACTTTGTTAGTCTGTCAACAACCACCAGTATAACACTTTTCCTGTCACTCATGGGTAAACCTTCAATGAAATCCATGGTGATGTCTTTGCCATGCTTTCGGGACTGGAAGAGGTTGCAGTAGACCAGATGGAAAAGAGCATTCACCTTTATTTCTTTGACATATGTCACATTCAGTAACAAATAAGATGATCTCTTGCTTCATTCTAGGCCAAAAGAAATGTGACTTGGCCCTAATATAAGTGGCTTGGATGCCAGAATGACCACCAAAAGCAGATGTGTGAACAGTATTTAAAATTGTGGCTCTTACCCCATTGCTAGAACACACATATATCCTACTTTTGTATCTCAATATTTCAGATTTGTAAGTATAATGTGGAACAGATTCAGCAGATATAAGTAGTTGAGCAATAAGTTGTTGTACCTTGTCATCACCAATATAGCTTTGAATTAAGTCTTGGACCCAAGATGGTTGAGACATAGATAAGGCAGAGCAAGTTGCAGAAGGAGCTGGTCTTCTGGATAAAGCATCAGCAACTATATTCTCCTTACCCTTTTTGTACTGAATCTCATATTCATATCCCAACAATTTCATCAACCACTTTGCTGTAAAACTGTGGCGATCTTTCGTTCTAAAAAGTATTGAATGCTGTGATGATCAGTTCGAATAATGAATTTGCTACCTAGTAAATAATGCCTCCACTTTTGCACAGCCTTAACTATAGCTAAAAATTCCTTTTCATATGTAGATAAGGCTCTAGATCTTGGTCCTAAAGGTGAGCTGAAAAAAGAAATTGGTTTACCTTCGTGAGTTAAGACAACACCAAGACAGGTCTTACTTGCATCAATTTCAACAGTGAATTGTTTAGAAAAGTCAGGCAATGCAAGGACTGGGGTTGTGGACATGGCTAACTTTAGTTGTTCAAATGCAGAAGGGGCAGCTGCACTCCAACTGAAGGTATTTTTCCTCAAAAGATCAGTTAGTGGCTTGAAGATTGCACCATAATTCTTCACAAATTTCCTGTAATACCCTATTAAACCCAGAAAGCCTCTCAATTCTTTGATAGAAGTTGGAATTGGCCAGCTCTGCATTGCTGCAATCTTGTTTGGATCAGCACAAACCCCAACATGAGTGATAATGTGGCCCAAATATTCTAACTGTGATTGACCAAAACAACATTTTGAAAGCTTAGCATATAACTGGTGCTATCTGAGTAAAGAAAATACTATTCTCAAATGCTCAATGTGCTCAGACATGGAAGAGCTGTATACCAAAATATCATCAAAAAAGACCAAAACAAACTTCCTTATGTAGAGAGCAAATACTTCATTCATAAGTGCCTGAAATGTAGCAGATGCATTGGTCAAACCAAATGGCATGACTTTGAACTCATAGTGCCCATGATGAGTTCTAAATGCAGTCTTGCATATATCCATTGGGTTCAAAAGTATTTGATGATAACCTGCTCTTAAATCCAACTTAGACAAAAACAGAAATCCTTGTAGTTCATCCAACAACTCATCTACAATTGCAATAGGAAACTTGTCCTTAATAGTGATGCTGTTGAGTCTTCTGTAATCAACACAAAATCTCCAAGTATTATTTTTCTTTTTAACAAGAAGAATTGGTGAAGCAAATGGGTTGTGGCTGTGTTGTATGATTCCAGAAGAAAGCATTTCTTTCACCAGTTGTTTTATAACTTCTTTTTGAATGTAAGGGCATCTATAAGGTCTTTGCTTTGGAGGTTGAGAGTCTGGTTTCAAGGGAATTGAGTGGTCTAAAGTTCTGTGAGGTGGTAATGAAGTAGGCTCAGCAAAAATATCCTTATATTCAGATAACAAAGGTAATAAAGGTGCGGGTATTGGAGGGGGAATAGGAGTAGTTGAGACTGAAAATAGATGACCAATGAGGCCATGAGTAGTTTTTGCTAGATATCTCTTAACTGCTGACCCACTCATCATAAGTAGTGAAGGTGAATTAGTTATCCCTTGTAGTGTAATATGCTGACCATGAACAAAAGAAACACTGAGTTTAGAGAAATTAAACATAACATCACCTAGATTCTTAAGCCAATCAGCACCTAACACCATGTCACAGCCTCCAAGTGGAAGTAACCTGAAGTCATCTGTGAATTGATAACCCTGCATACTCCAAGGAAGTTTAGAACAAATACCAGTACTCACTGTTTTCTCCCCATTAGCAACTTTAACTAACATATGAGTTGTGTGTTCTACATTGCATTTGAGTTTAGCAGCTAGAGAACAATCTATGAAATTAGTTGTGCTACCAGTATCAATAAGAATAGAGATAGATTGTCTCTTAAGAAGACCAGGAATGCGAATAGTATCACCGGGTCGTACCCAGTGAGAGCATGAAGAGAAATCTCCATGTCAGACTCAACTGGTGATTCTACAACTTCTTCAAAAACCTCATCCTCAACCTCGGTGTCTTGTGTATCAGAATTTTCAGTTTGCAACATAAACAATTGCTGCCTACCCTTGCACTTATGACCCAATGAATAAACCTCATCACAATTATAACAAAGACCTTTATCCCTGCGACCCAATAAATAATGGGACTTGTTGTCGAGGGCTTGAGTGGTGTTGGGGAATAAGATTTTGGAGTAGTAGGAGTAGACTTGGAAGTAGTGTAAGAGGTGGAAATTGGTTTAGGGGGGAAGGTTGTGGCAGAGAAAGCTCTAGAGTTAGTGAAAGAGCTAGAGTTGGTTCTAACACTTTTGGCAAAGAAAGTGTGATGCTTCGTTTCTCCATTCTTGTTAAGGAGAAAGTTTGTGGCAAGTGATTTTGGATAAAACATAGATGCAGAATTACGCAATTCGTCCTTCAACCCACTAATGAAACTCATGATAAAATAGTGCTCGATTAAGGACGGATTGTTAGCAAGCATTAGAGCTTTGAGAGATTAAAATTCCTCAAAATACTCTTCTACGAGAGTTAATCCGAACCCGCTTTATTAAAACTCCAAATAAAATTCTCTTCCACGGGTTTTCAAATCTGACACAAATACCATGAGCAAATTCAAACCAAGTTATACGAGTTCGACCAACCTGAAAATTGAGAAACCATTTATCGGCTTTGCCATCAAGATAGATAGCTGCAATATCAACTCTGCGACTCTCATTGATGTTGTGAAGCCAGAAGTATCGTTCACATTTTTGGATCCAACCACGAGGATTATCACCATCAAATCTTGGGAAATCAAGTTTTGGTACTCGATTAAATTGATTTTGAGTTCCCCCTGGCGAGATTGAACCAAAGATTGAAGGATTATCGAACTGAGTACCATGAATTGATCCTCCTGAATCAGGTGGTTGAGTTGTTTTTGATGTAGATGGGAAACGGGCTAGCAGCTCATCAAATCGTTGGTTAATCGATGCTTGATTCGAATCATCTTTTTGTTGCTGTAAAAGAAGCTTGTCTTCAATGGTAGCAAATCGATCTTCAGAGCTCAGCTGCTGTCGCTGAATCAATTCTATAACATCCTTAACAGTTTTTGGATCGGAAGCGCCCATCGAGAAATTTTTTTGAGTGGCTCTGATGCAAAATGTACTGTACTCAGTACAATTTGGGAATCAAGAGTTAGTGAATTTAAATCTAAGTTCCTAATTAACATAACTACTAAACTAATCTGCAGGTATTTTCTCATTAATGAATATAGAGAAGAGGTTCTTACAAATTTAAGGAAGTGAATACTTAACAACAACGATCAGATAGTCGACACATGTCACTATCTGATCGGTCAACACTCAACACAAGACTGACCAATGACTAACAGCTTATAAGAGCACCCACTCAATTAATAAGGGCAGACCCTAGTATTCCATAAGGCTAAAGGACTATGACAGGATGTGATTGATGTTAAGGATCTTAAAATGTTGCTCGAGCCATACTTCATTCAAGCTAACGGCGCCTTGAACAAATTGGACACACTACGTGAAAATATTGATATCACCACTGAGAATCGCAAAAATCAGTTGAAACATTTGAAGCTCATCTTAGAATGTGGTACTTTTTGCGTCGGAATGTATTCTGTGGTGCCTGGGATATTTGGCATGAATATTCCGTTTAAATGGGATCATGACCCAAATGGTTTCATGTTTAAATGGGTGATCATTGTCCCAAAGAGTGGTATATGCATCCCTTTTCGCACTGATCATCTCGTATGCTCGCCAGAAGGGTCTTGGGTCTTGTTAAGTCATATAGTTGAAAAAACCTTCCAGAAGCCCGTGAATCAAGCCCAAAAAGCCCGTTAAAGAAGATTCCAGAAGTCAGATCGGACTTATTGAGGAAGTCTAGAGGTTTATTGAGGAAACCAACCAGTGGGTTTATTGAGGAAATCCACAGGGCTTAATATAGAAGCCAAGTCTAGCTTATTATAGAAGCCCAAATGACTTATTGTAGAAGTCATTTTGAGATAGACACAAATATTGGAAGATATACAAGGATCTTTCAAGATATTCACAAATATGATGAAGATAAACAAGAATCTCTCAAGATAGACATGGATCTTCAAGGATAGACAGAAATATTAAAGGATATGTACAAATCCAGGTGGTTATTTGGATAACTATGAATCTAGGTTATTATGGAACGCATTAGGATTTTTGCCTATAAATAAAGGCCAAAATCCACCTCAAGGTACATGGAATTCTAGGTTAGCTAACCGTACCACAACAATTGTAATCATATCAATACAATACTCTCCCTATGGGATTCCATCCGTGGACGTAGGCATCAATCGCCGAACCACGCTAAATTCTTTGTCTCTTTTTTTGTTTCTTCAATTTGTTTCATAACCCTAATTACATCATCATCATCATCAATTTATAGTGTTTTGTGCCTAGAATTTATGTTGGGTACAAACATTGGCGCCGACTAAGGGGATTCGTGAAAACAATCGTGTTTTACCATTGAGAAAAGCGTGGAAGAAATCTGCACGAATAATATCCATCAGACAGTTCGGGTCCAACCAGTCAACACATCAGCGTATCAAGAAAAAATAATATGGGCGCGTTGGAGTTGGGATTCGAATGCCAGACCTCCAGCTCGTGTACTGCAATCTTGACCAACTGTGCAAACCGTCATTTGTGTAATAAAGCATGACTCAGTAATCTTAGTCTGTCTATCACGCGTGATTCGTGCAAATCTTGTTTCGTCAATAACTTCTTCGTTTTAAGTCCGAATTGAGTGATTTTTGGCTCGTTAGAATCGTCTTTTAATTCCCTACAACATGGAAGCAAAAAAAAAAAAAAAATCATTTTTCTAGAAACTTGGAGGTGCACTTGGAGCAGCAACATGATCGAGTTCGAGGTTCGTGGATAGCGACATGATCGGGTTCGAGGTTCGTGGATAGCAACATGATCGAGATTTCGAGATGAGGATTGCTTAAAACCACCAATATTTAGCCTTGCATCGCATCGCAATCCCCTAAAGACTCACCTTTCACGTGAGCACATAAGTCTTGTTCTTATCGCAAGCATAAAATCTCACCTTGCACGCGAGTACAAAGACTTGCACCTTTGCAAGCATAAAGTCTCGCCTTGCACGCGAGTACAAAGACATGCGCATTCTCAAGCATAAAGTCTCATCTTGACCACGAGCCCAATGCCCGATATTGGTCCAAAGACTCGTACTCAACACAAGCAATACAGCCAGCCTGCCCGAGCAGCAAGCGCTACAGCCTTATTACGTTGCGAGCAAAAAGCCTTGCCCCAGCCGCAAGCACATTATATTTCACTCAAGACTCGACTAGCTCTCGAGCATCACAAGTCCACCAAGTGGCAAAAAGTCTCGCCTAGCACGTGAGCAATATTATTATTTTTATTTTACTTTTTATTTTTATTTTTATTTTTTGTGCAGGTAATTACAGGTGGGGGGCATCTTCGTAATGTCTCTACAAATGCTTGGGGGCGATTTACGTCATCAACGGCCGACTTGAGATGGAAAAACAAACTTCTTAACCCCCAACAAGTTGGGGGTTAAGAGGGGCGATGTTTGTACCGTGTATAAAATACACCAAGCCCGTGAATCAAGCCCAAAAAGCCCGTTAAAGAAGATTCCAAGTCGATCGGACTTATTGAGGAAGTCAGGAGGTTTTATTGAGGAAACCAACCAGGTGGGTTTATTGAGGAAATCCACGGGGCTTAATATAGAAGCCAAGTCTAGCTTATTATAGAAGCCCAAATGACTTATTGTAGAAGTCATTTTGAGATAGACACAAATCTTGGAAGATATACAAGAATCTTTCAAGATATGCACAAATATGATGAAGATAAACAAGAATCTCTCAAGATAGACATGGATCTTCAAGGATAGACAGAAATATTAAAGGATATATACAAATCCAGGTGGTTATTTGGATAACTATGAATCTAGGTTATTATGGAACCAGATTAGGATTTTTTGCCTATAAATAAAGGCCAAAATCCACATCAAGGTACATGGAATTCTAGGTTAGCTAACCGTACCACAACAATTGTAATCATATCAATACAATACTCTCCCTATGGGATTCCATCCGTGGACGTAGGCATCAATCGCCGAACCACGTTAAATTCTTTGTCTCTTTTTGTTTCTTCAATTTGTTTCATAACCCTAATTACATCATCATCATCATCAATTAATCGTGTTTTGTGCCTAGAATTTATTTTGGGTACAAACATTGGCGCCGACTAAGGGGATTCGTGAAAACAATCGTGTTTTACCATTGAGAAAAGCGTGGAAGAAATCTGCACGAATTCCATGCCAAAATCAAAGAAGCAAAAGAAGAAAAAATAGGGTTCTTACGTAATCATTTGCAAATTTGACGAATTGTTACAACAGATGCAAGAATCATTGCGAAAGTTGCGGAAATAGTATCAGAAGCGTTACACAACAGTAACAAATATATTTGTTACAGAATGCGTTGCCAAAGCCTCTCCATTGTACAACCACATAGGTGCAGCCTCGAGTATAGCTTCGACTCCAACCAATCTGATCCGTCAGATTCACCGGATCGGATCCGTACGATTTGTCCAACCCCCAGATGACTCCGCAGATCCAAAGAATCATATCCGTCGGATCGGAAGATCCAAGCCGTAAGATCTGTCCAGCCTACGATCCAGCTTCTGGTTTAAACAAACTGGTTCGGTTAGATCCTTTCCGGTTCAGAAGGTCTGGTTCAGCTTCGCTTTAACCAAACTCGGACAGTTCGGGTCCAACCAGTCAACACATCAGCGTATCAAGAAAAAATAAATATGGGCGCGTTGGAGTTGGGATTCGAATGCCAGACCTCCAGCTCGTGTACTGTAATCTTGACCAACTGTGCAAACCGTCATTTGTGCAATAAAGCATGACTCAGTAATCTTAGCCTGTCTATCACGCGTGATTCGTGCAAAACTTGTTTCGTCAATAACTTCTTCGTTTTAAGTCCGAATTGAGTGATTTTTGGCTCGTTAGAATCGTCTTTTAATTCCCTACAACATGGAAGCAAAAAAAAAAAATTCAATTTTCTAGAAACTTGGAGGTACACTTGGAGCAGCAACATGATCGAGTTCGAGGTTTGTGGATAGCGACATGATCGGGTTCGAGGTTCGTGGATGGCGACATGATCGAGAGTTCGAGATGAGGATTGCTTAAAACCACCAATATTTAGCCTTGAATCACATCGCAAGCACCTAAAGACTCACCTTTCACGTGAGCACATAAGTCTTGTTCTTATCGCAAGCATAAAATCTCGCCTTGCACGCCAGTACAAAGACTTGCACCTTCGCAAGCATAAAGTCTCGCCTTGCACGCGAGTACAAAGACTTGCGCCTTCTCAAGCATAAAGTCTAGTCTTGACCACGAGCCCAATGCCCGATATTGGTCCAAAGACTCGTACTCAACACAAGCAATACATCCACTGCCCGAGCAAAGACAAGCGCTTTGACCTTGTTACGTTGCGAGCAAAAGCCTTGCCCCACCCGCAAGCACATTACATTTCACTCAAGACTCGACTTGCTATCGAGCATCACAAGTCCACCAAGTGGCAAAAAGTCTCGCCTAGCACGTGAGCAATATTATTATTTTTATTTTTATTTTTATTTTTTGTGCAAGTAATTACGGTGGGGCGTCTTCGCAATGTCTCTTCAAATGCTTGGGGGCGATTTACGTCATCAACGGTCGACGCAGAAGGAAAAACAAACTTCTTAACCCCCAACAAGTTGGAGGTTAATTAAGAGGGGGCGATGTTTGTACCGTGTATAATATACACCAGAAGCCCGTGAATCAAGCCCAAAAAGCCCGTTAAAGAAGATTCCAGAAGTCAGATGGGACTTATTGAGGAAGTCCGGAGGTTTATTGAGGAAACCAACCAGTGGGTTTATTGAGGAAATCCACAGGGCTTAATATAGAAGCCAAGTCTAGCTTATTATAGAAGCCCAAATGACTTATTGTAGAAGTCATTTCGAGATAGACACAAATCTTGGAAGATATACAAGGATCTTTCAAGATATGCACAAATATGATGAAGATAAATAAGAATCTCTCAAGATTGACATGGATCTTCAAGGATAGACAGAAATATTAAAGGATATGTACAAATCCAGGTGGTTATTTGAATAACTATGAATCTAGGTTATTATGGAACCAGATTAGGATTTTTTGCCTATAAATAAAGGCAAAAATCCACTTCAAGGTACATGGAATTCTAGGTTGGCTAACCGTACCACAACAATTGTAATCATATCAATACAATACTCTCCCTATGGGATTCCATCCGTGGACGTAGGCATCAATCGCCGAACCACGTTAAATTCTTTGTCTCTTTTTTGTTTCTTCAATTTGTTTCATAACCCTAATTTCATCATCATCATCATCATCAATTAATCGTGTTTTGTGCCTAGAATTTATTTTGGGTACAAACAAGTACTACCATCTTATGCACTCAAGGTCAAAAGATTGAAGCAGCTGAGTCTTTCACTGGAAGAAAAGTAGCAGTTCATGGGAGACGATTGACGACATAATTCAGTTCCAAACTGCAATCACCTTTTTTTTTTCCTCTTTGTTTTACTTTTAGGTTCTTAGTTTTGATTTGATTTATTTTTAGGTTGATATCGGAATTACTTTAATTAGTTAATTACCTTATTATTCTTTTGATTCAGTCGTGATTGCTAGATTTTAATTCTTTATTATAAGCTACTATTTTTTTAGTGCATACTCCCTCCGTCCCACTATTAGATGACCTAGTTGAAGTTTGCACAATTCTTAAGGCAATGAATGAAATGAGTGTTTTTAAGTATTTTTTACAACTATGCCCTTATGGATAATAATTTTTAAAATTTAGAAATCATTTATCTCTCAAACTATACCATAGATTTTCGTAAATTTTGTACCGTTGAAAATCATTTTAAAACACCTACGTAACGAGTATAAACATGAATATCAAATTATACATATTTCTTATGATACCGATAATCAATCAAAAGGGTAGTTTTAGAGATATTCCCTTGATTAGTGAAATAGGTCAACTAATGATGGGACAAGATCTTAGATCAAGTAGGTCATCTAATGGTGGGACGGAGGGAGTATAATTTATTTTGTTGCTAATTAGTATGGTTCTGGAATGGATCTGTTATTGGAGAGTTGCCATCAGTGGAAAAAGACAGTATTACGGCCTTAACTCTTGGATTGGTGGTGCAAAAATTTCAAGGTGAAATTTTTGGAGAATTTTACATCGGTGGTAAGTGTAATTAAATGATTGTCATATGTGTAACAATCTTTTATTTGATCTATCTACTATTTTATGTTTCTTGTTTACTCTAGTTGAAAAAAAAACCTTCAAGAATTCCTCTGTTCATTCTTTTAATGGTAGAAGTAGGATAATCTCATGACATTATACATTCACGGAAAATAATCAAAAGAAGTGAACATAGCTCTGAGGATTGTTTGGCGACCATATAAGTATTAGTAATTGATGAACTCGAAGTGTATAACAAAGATCCGTCCCTTGTGCATCAAAAGGAAAAGATATACTCCCTCCGTTTCACTTTAGATGATGTTTTAGGTTCTATTTGTGTTTCAAAATAGATGAGAGTTTAGCTATTTTCTCCTAATTTTCACTGATTTACCCTTGTTTTGAAATCACAACATAACATTCATTCCCTTTGTAATCAGTGAGAGATAATTAATCTAATTTTAAGAATTAAATCTATTCCATAAATATACACCTTATCTTAGGATCTTTGGTAATCCCTATTAGAATTAAATAGGGATTCAGAATTTATACTGAATCTAAAAATAAAAACTAGGAAGTTTAAATTTTTAGAAAGGTATTAATATGGGTAGATTTGGAAAATAATTATTCTCTTTGATATTTCTTAATCTGCGCGAAAAGTTCTACAACGTCATCTAATGTGGAACGGAGGGAGTATAAGTTTGGCGACCATATAAGTATTAAGGCTGGCAATCATATTACTCAGGGCGCCCTGCATCTTTGCTGTCACGGAAAAGATTATTGATTAGGCATCTGAGAGTCTCAGAAGAATTAGGAGTTGGGGTTCTACTAGAACTTGGTTTAATCTTCTATAAATAACACCTCAATCACTCTAAATTTCTTCATCCAAAATTTTCTTTCTCTGCCTGTCTCTACCTGATGAAAGAACTTTTCAATTCTTCATCCTGGAAGATAGATTACTGCTTCCTTTTTCAACTGATTCTAGGGTTTGCGTTCTACTCGTTTATGGTATGTTTTGATCCTCCTTAGAGCCTTCTGTGTTTTTGTGTCTTTCTACTGATTTTCAAAGAAAATAATAATAATTCTCTTTGTCACGAAAACAAAAATAAATAAAGATGAGTCGAGAAGTGCATGTAGTAATTCCAATTGATACGATAATGAAAAATATAGCAGCAGCAGCATCAAGAAGATGGATATCATTAGATTCTACTGGTGAAGCTACTGCTTTAGATGTTGATAGCCACTCTATTATGCAAAGAGCTCAGATTCATGCAAGAGATTTGCATATGCTTGATCCGTTAACGCCTTCTACCATCTTAGGAAGGGAAAAAGCAATTCTCGTTAATTTAGAGCATATTAAAGCTATAATCACTGCGCAAGAGGTATTGCTTCGAGGGAATCTAACGGATAATGAAGATAATGTTATTAATCCCGTGGTTGATGAACTTAAAAGGAGGCTGGGCAAAGAAGCTGATGAGTCTCCCTTTGAGTTCCGGGCCTTAGAAATAGCACTGAAAGCTATTTGTAGTTTTCTTGATGACCGTGCGACAGAATTAGAGACTGCAGCATATCCAAGATTAGATGAGCTGAGATCCAAGCCTACTAGTACTCGCAGCTTGGATTGTGTTCATAAACTGAAGAGTGAGATGACAAGATTGATTGCACGCGTGCAAAGGGTTAGAGATGAGCTTAAAAAAACTTTTGGATGATGACGGCGACATGGCGGAACTTTACTTATCGAGGAAAATGGCTTCATCATCATCACCCATTAGTAGTGTATCTGGAGCACCAAACAGGCTTCCTGCTCCAGCTTTCAAGATATCTACATCAAGTCGGGGAGTTGTAGAAGGAGATGAGAATGATGTTAAAGAGCTTGAAATGTTGCTTGAACCTTACTTCGTGCAAGTTGACCACACCTTGAACAAATTGACCACACTACGTGAAGATATAGATGACACCGAGGATTACATTAAGATTCAGATAGGCAATCGCGGTAATCATTTTCTTCAGATGGAGGACATTCGAAGTTCTGGTAATTTTTGCCTCTCGTTGTATAACTCGGTGACTGGGACGTTTGGCATGAATATCCCATTTAAATGGGCTCAACCCAATTATGGCTTCATGTTTAAATGGGTGATCATTCTCCCGGCAGTGGTATGTGTATCCATTTTTGTACTGATAATCTCATATGCCCGCCGCCGCTACAAGGATGATGATGACGGGTCAAAGTTGAGAAAACATTAACCATCTTAGCTACTCAGCCTCTAGAGAATATAATTAGGCTGATCAGATCTTAGTAGCCAGGAGCGGGAACGGGGTCGGGAGCGGGAACGGGGTCGGAAACGTAAATCGTAAAATTTTCAAAAAATGAAATTCGGGGAACGTGTCAGGAGAGTAAATTAGGTTTAGTTATTACTAGTTTTTCCAAATCTATAAACAAGAAATAAGGCAACAACATATAACATTTAGTAGAAAATCTCTATGAACTACTTTCTTCTAGTTTCCTACAATATATCTCACATTTGGTACTTGTCTATCGTGTGAACTTGGGGTTGTAAGTGGTGTAGTGTGTAGACGTGCAGGGGAAGATGGAATACTCATTAGCCAAGAGTATCTCTTACCATACAAACGTTAAAGACTAAAACTAATTACTCGATAGGATAAAAACTAAAACTAGGTAGATAAGTAGTAATACAAACGTTACATGCTTAAATTTAGGCTAACCTAGAATATATAGGACCAGATATAGCCAAATATATGATATAGTAGATAAAGATGTGAAGATATAAGAATATTCAGTAGGATATTTAGCCAGATATATTCTTAACGTTCCTCCCATGTTTGGAGCGCGTTTCCTTCTTGTCAGGAGCGCGTTCCGATCACGATTTTCACTGAGGAACGCAAATTCGCGGTTCTCACTGAAATTCGTGATCACTCTTCACGTTCCTGGCTACTAAGGATCAGATTCGAAACAGCTGAGTCTTTCACTTGAAGACTCCTAGAGTAGCAGCTTACGGGAGACGTTTGACGACATAATTCAGTTCCAAACAGCGATTACCTCATTTCTTTAGATTTATGCTTAGGTTCTTAGATTTGATTTAATTTATTTTTGAAATTAATCTTTAATTACCCTATTATTTGATTTAATTCAATCGAGATTCTTATTCTTTATTGACCTACTTCTTTCCAGTGCACGTAATTTTTTTTGTTGCTAATTAGTATGGTTCTGGTTCTGGTTCTGGAATAGTTCATGTCCCTACTGCTAATTTGTGATCTTGCAAACAGTCCCTTTTATACCCTAAGTTAGACATTGTGCTTAAGTTTACCGGAATCATTCATTTATTACTCGTAATTGATAGTAGTCATTGTATCTTCTGCAATTAGGGTTGCTAGATGAGACCATAGTCAGGTCATCTATTTTTCTAGCCAACAGCACCTAATTCACAATATACTAGTATCACATAACTGTAATGAAAAGGATATTACATAAACATAATTAATATAAACACAATTCCACGCTGATCAAGTACTTTAAATAGATATCACATACATATCCTAGCTAGCTAACTTCCTACTCCAACTTAAACATTAAAGTAATTACCAGTCGCACAGCACAACTAACACTACCTAGCTAGTTTTTTTTTTTTTTTTTTTTTTTTTTTCTGTCATCTCTGAATTAGGGATGACCAGGGGAAACATCCCAACAAGGAGTGAGGCTGTTGAATAATAGTCCTCTTCGTCGAACAAATACGTATTGCATCCAGAAATATAGTTTGAAATATTGCTGGTTTCTCCTAGTCGCATATCTTTTAAGGATTTTATATGAACACACATCCCCGTGCTTGTAGTACTCTCAGGGACGAAGTTATTTTGATCTGCTAATTCTGTTGGTGACACTTGCGTTATGTATCCTATAGAACCTTGCACAGACTCGCGTTCCTCGAGCTTTCTTTTTAGTTTCATAACCTTCATACAGTAATAAATAGTTTAAGACAATAGCGTTAAGCTAAGTAATACATATATAATAGCTATATTTTCACACAAAACGGGTTTGTGTTTTCATTTGTCGTCATAAGGGGCATGCATTACCTCTTGTTGGAGATGCTGGTTTTCTCTAGAGACAATTTCAAAATCCTGCTTAAGTACATTGTATAGATGTTCGATTTTCTTTCCTCTTAGTCTAGCACGTCGATTTTGAAACCATATTGCTACTTGTCGAGGATGCAGCCCTAATTCCCTGGACAACTTCATTTTCCTTTCCGGTTCCAGCTTTGCCTTATTTTTCCTTTCATCGAGAATAGCGTCCAGTTGTTGTTCCTGCTCTATCTCCTCTTGGAAACTCTTCTCCAATGCATCTACTTGTTCACTAGACAACCGTGTCTTCCTCCTCCTCATATCCACTTGGTTATTGATGTTTGCTTTATGACCTCCCACGCCATTTTCAGCCCCGCATTCATTCACACTACTAGACCATAACTTCGTCATCTCTGCTCCCACCAATCCTGGTAAAATAGTGACTAATTATATAGTAAGGGTACGTACAAATAGTTTAATATCGAAGCACGTTAAAAGAAGGAAAAAGAAACTTTTGAGCAGCCACAAAATATTCAAGTGTGACCGTCCGTCTATATACATGGAAAAGAAAAGATAACATTAAAGAGAATATAAACCTTGAAATGGTTGACCAAAGGATTCATAGTGGTAACGATGATCATGAAGCAATGTAACATGATTATGTTGTTGCTGCTCTCCTCCTGGTGTTGTGCTTGTTGGGGAAGGAATTTTAGGACTACTGCTCCAATTCGCCATTACCACAATTGATAGAAATGTCTATTGGATTGGGTTGTGTACTATACTGCCTTACTAAACAATAGATTAAATACTAAATATGACCAAAAGTTTATCAATCCATATATATCCACTACTATATATATGCTACTACAAACATTCAGGTGAGTATTTTTTATAGCAAAACTAGTGATTTGCTGTAGTTTGGTAATTTCATGCTTCAAAATTTATAGAAGTAAACGTATTGAAGGGGAGGGAGAGACAAAAAAAAGATCTGAAGTGAAAGAGACAAGAGAGATTTATATGCATCAAAGGAAAAGAGAGTACAATCACAGAGTTGGCAGTATATCACTGTGTTGCATATGAGGTCGCGCTTTCAAGTTACTACTCACTAGATGGTTGGAGTGATGACAGACTCAGAGTCAGACATAACCGTACGGAAAATTGATGAAGAAAATATTTTTACTAAGGCCTATGCAATACCAGGTACAATGTGTATCGGAAGACACAACTCATCCTTTTAATATTACAGCAAATAAAATACATAATATTACAGAATAAAATACAATCGATATGCTATTTATATACGAGTCTATGACATAATATATGTGCAGTATGCAGTCCTTTTCATATGCTATACGACCTTCCATTATACAGTCATTTTCATATGTTAAACGACGTTTCACGTTTCTCCAAAATTTTATCGCGAAGTCCCAAAACCAATATATATCATCATCATATCTCACCCGTGTAGCTAGGTTATGGACAATACATCATCAGATAAAGCCTACTTGTACCAATCGAAACATAACGGTCATATATTTGTGCCTTTACTGTTTTTTCCGCTTAAGTTGCATGCATTATCCAGGCTTACTCACTTACCTGCAAAAGTAGTTTTTCCCTCTCTAAAATCACTTTCGACAAGAACTCTCTACTTTGTATATATAATTTAATGGGAAGTTAATATTGCAGTTCAGATTATTGTATTTGATCTGCATCTGTGTGGCTAGGTATTGACTGTCGACGTAGTACATAATAAAGAGAGGAACTGCTGGTGAATATTTTTGCTCAGTAATAACTGGCCCCCCTCACTATTTTAGGAACTGCTGGTCTATAACCACAGCTTTTTTGCCTCGATTGATTGGGGGCCAGACATTTTAATTGGGGGCCATGATATTTTATTTCCACCCCAAATTTTTGAGGGGCGTATTAATCCGATATTGAAAAGACTGTTTTGCCCTTTACTAAACACAAATCTTAAAAACCTGTTAACACTAATTTGAAATCATAATTAGGCCCCCAATTCATATACCCTAAACTAAACAAAAAAAAATCGCTTTCTTTTTTCTTCTTCTCTTCTTCTTCTCCTCTTCCTCTCCTCTTCCTCTCCACAACCACCATTAACGACCCCAAACGATTTTTTTCTTCGACCGATTCATCGTCGATGTTAGAAGATAATCGACGATTACCTTCTTCTTCAAACATGGCTCGTACAAAACAGATCGCTCGCAAAGAACGTCAAATCCCCAATCTCCTCGACGCCGTCAAAGGAAAGGTAATCGTGGAAGAACCCCAAAACCCCAAAAAATCGAAACCCAAAGAAGATATGGGTCCAATTAGAAGGTATGTGAAGTTAAACCCACCTTCTATGTGTTTTTTGTTGTGTTTTGATTGCGAATTTGAGTCCGGTAATCGAAATTTTGCGGTTTCGATTAAAGGGTCGTTAGTATCGTAGTGGATACCCCTAACGACTTTTCATTTGCATGTTTATTTTATGAAAAATCGTTAGCCTATTAGGTTGAAGGTGACGACCCTTATTCTGCTACTTCGGTGAATTTTGCCCTAGAATAGAGTCGTTAATCTTTTATGTTGCAGATGACGACTCTTGTTTGCCGACCCTTATTTATTCACTAACGACTCTAGATGGAACTCGAACAGCCCTCTGTTCCAAAAATTGATAGGGTCGTCATCTCATTTCCCCTTGAGTCGTCACTTAGGTATGTGCCCTAGAGTCGTCAACCCAAATCGTAGGATCGTTATTGTCTTTTTGACGACCCTTTGTTATTTGACAGGGTCGTCATCATATTACTTTGACTCGTCACAATAATGCTTCGAGGGTCGGTTGTGTTTTAGATTATCGTATTGACGACTCTTGATCTGATAACCATAAAGTTGATGTCTTGTTGGGTTATTTTTTATTTTTTTTGTTTCGAAACCAAATGCAGAACCAAAGGCAAGGTTCCAATGACTATAACTCCACCTTCCAAACCTCCACGCCATGATAAATTCTTACTTGCTGGTCCATTACGCGGTAAGAAGCCGAGTGAGGTATCATTTTCTATCACCGAACCAAGAGACAAAGGTGATGAGTTGTCGGATTCATCGAATCGACTCACCTGTTATTTACGCTAGAAGTAGTGGTGAAGAAGAAGAAATCCAACAAGAGGAGATACAAGAAGATCCTCCCGTACGAGGTGAAGAGGATGTAGAGAGTGACAATGATGATGAAGGTAATGTTAGTGGTGATGATTATGATGATGGTAATGGTGATGATGATGAGCAGGAAGGGGATGGAGGTAATAATGGTGGTCATGAGGAGGAAGAGGATGAAGGGGATGATGGTGGTGGTAAGGATGATGAAGAGGATGATGGTAAACAAGATGTAGAAGCTGAAGAACAGGATGCAAAGACGAAGCCGTTAAAGAGGGTTAAGAAGGATGGAACTGATATTGCACCCAGCGCGAGACACGTTCCCGCTAATCGTTTGATGTTGGAGCCTCTTCGAAATGGTAAACCAAGAGGAGAACCTAGAGATGGGGGCAAAGTTCTATTTGGATATCCGGATCGTGGGCTCATACCATCTATGAGACAATCGTAAGAATCCCAACTTTGCTTGCTATATGATTAGTTTGTTGATATTACTTTTCTAATATGTTTCTTAATACTTATTTGTTTATTTTTGCAGGATCATAAGAATGCCGCACGTCTCTTGTGCACCAATCTTCTTTTAAGAAAATGGAGTTGTGGCCGCTAGAAGGTGAATGTGCAAGAGTTAAAGAATATGTTGAAAACTGTTGGTTTGTGATTTGATTGCGTATGACAAGGTCGCAGATATCTAGTTTCGTGAAAGGTATTACGCTGAAGTCGACACATTCCAACTTCCTTTTGGCGAGATGGCATTGACTCCGATGATGCGTAACAGATATTAGGGGTGCGGTGTCGAAGGTAAATCAACCAAAGTGAGAATTTCAAGAGAAGGCCTAGTTGGGATGAAATTTATACATGGACCAAGAACTTGTTTGGCTGGGATAAAGAGAAGATCGATGGGCTTTTTGTGCCGGGAGCTAAGTACCCAAGAAAGAGTTCAAACTTGTGGACATTAGGCAGATGTTTGCTGGTACCGCAGAGAAGGAAAAAAAAGGAGGTCTCTCTGATATGGAATGTCGTTATGCGGCGGCAGCTTATTTGTTGTACGTCCTTGCATCTGTTGTATTTCCCGACAGCAAAGGTAACAGTGGTGAGCGCCAACCTTCTTGACTTTTGGACCCCTTAGAAGATGTGAACAAGTACTCTTGGGGGACCGCCATAGTTGCACATCCGAATGGTCGGCTTTCCTGGGGATCTCGCGAACGAACTTCTCAAATTAATGGGAATTTGGCTCTAATCCGGTATTTGGATTGATGAAAGTTGTCTTCTTTTAGTATGTTTTTTTCCTTCGATATATTTTTATGTTTATTTGATTGTTTAAAATAGGTGTGGATTTATGATCATTTCCCTCACTTTGTTCAAAGACAATGAAGATGTGAAAATCAACTCAAATTGGAGCCAGTGTAGTCCAACAGAACCCGTTAGGTGTACTCCGGTTCTCGGGATAGGGAACAAACCGATGCCTTGATAGAAATGCGTAAAAAACTTGACAACATCACGGCGGAAGAGGTAATCTTTAGTCCTTACAAGGATGCTAGAGTTGGCGCAGTGGAAGATGTCATGTATTACCATGGCCCTTTGTTTCACCCCAACGGTTTTTCAATGTACAATCCTTTGAGAATCATGCGTCAACTTGGGTTTGTTCAAGATTCACCCGATGAAGACGATGTACCTCCGTTCAAGCACAATTTGAACAAATGTGAGGCCTAAGCAAGGCTGAAATAAAAGTGGTTTACGAACCCGCAACGATGTCAAGCATTGGAATAATAGACATTCTAGCCTCGTAGACATCACATTTTGGGTGCATGTGGATAAAGGTTACGAGGCAACAACGGATTACTATCAATGGTACGAAGGCTTCTCCCATGGTAGGGTAATACTGGATCGATCGGGTTACGGGTAGGAGGACCAACAGAGCATCCACATCTTCTTCTCAAGTCGACGGTAGAGATGATACTACCATTCTTAAACTAGTGGTGAGTATTTATTTGTGTAATTGTGTTATTCATTTACATACAAATATACGTCAGTTCATTAGAATTGTTTTTTTAATGTATATATATAGAGGAACGAATGAAGCTTTTGTCAAGGCTTTTTGTTGCTCTACCGACAAAGGGAAGTGATTGATCTGCGAAGCAACGTCTAAGTACGCTGATTGTTGCACGCACATTGAAAATCCCAATGCAAAGAAGATGTTTGCTGAGCTGGCCAAGGAAGGTAAGAGGACCCGGAAAACACGTAGCCGAGCACAACAAGGTGGTGAACAGGGGCAAAGTAGCCAACATCATGATGAACAAGGTACCGGGAGAAGATGGTGGTTCCCAGGGGCCGGTGAAACTCGTGGTCCTCCTCCTAAGAAAAGCGGAAAGTTTCCCGGTCAGGGAAGTAAGGAGGAGGTCGAGGTCGAGATGGTGGTCTTTACTCAAGGAGATATTATCGTCTCCGTCTCCTTGAGATGTTACTTTATAACTTGAACTTATGTGTTTGTTGAAACTACTTATGTGTTTGGTTTGGCTGGTTTGTTGAAACTACTTTGTTTTAAGAAGGATGTTTACTAGTATGTTTGTTAGAATAATGTAGTACTCTAATGCAGACAAGATTATATACTGTGATAGAGTTAGGTCGTTATCTGGTCAGCAAGTTGTAACGACTCTATTTGTGATACACATAGTCGTTATGTGTTTCAATTAAAAGTCTAACGACTCGCAGGGAAATGAAGATCGATGTTTTTTTTTCCTATGCCTAGAGTCGTTATTTAGTATATGGAAACTAATGACGACTCTAGGTCGAAAACATCCAGAGATGAACCATATTTTCTATGCCTAGAGTCGTTATTTAGTATATGGAAACTAATGACGACTCTAGGTCAGAAAACATCCAGGAGATGAACCATATTTTCTATGCCTAGAGTCGTTATTTAGTATATGGAAACTAATGACGACTCTAGGTCAGAAAACATCCAGGAGATGAACCATATTTTCCCTGCCTAGAGTCGTTAGCGGTATCAAATGGCAGTTAACCATCATTACATGTGTATTAAATCCGGAAAATACATCTTACGGTATACGAGTCGTTGCTTTTATATGGGATATATTGACGATCATTACAACCAGGAGAAAGTTAATATGGGTATTCTTGAATTTGACACATCAAATGTTCGTCAATGAACCTTCGCGCTCGACGATACAACGTTGTATATTCTTTGTGGTGAATGAACTTAGTATCCCCATTACGTATTGTCCATAACCCATTGAAACGTTGCAGCTGAAATTAAACGAGGAATGTTATATGTTAGTAACGTTGAAGGATGAGGAAAGTATAAATATTAACGAATTACTCACTTTTTCCTTAAGAGGAGCTCGTGGATGATGGTCGTACACCATATTTCTAACTTTTACATACTCTCTCATTGTACTTTTAATGTAGTTGAATCGAAATGCCAAGTCTCTCCATTTTCGGTTATTAGGATTCATGTACGCCCGTAGAAGAACTCCTTAACTCTCTTCCAAAACATTGAATAGATTTCATTTGGACGTTCACGAAAGGTACTAGCAAACGATTTAACGAGACACAAATCTTCATACGGTTCCCATTCAGCCATTGCAATTGAAAGATTACGTAGTTTGGTGGAAAAACGAATGGTTTTGGGCTATTTTCTCTAGAGGATGGGGTGGTATTATATAGAAGAAAATCCCAACGGTCGCTTTTTTTTTGAAAATCACAACGTGAGTCGTTAACTAAGTTATCAAAGGTGTTGACGACTCAAGAGCAAAGTTGTTGCAAAATAAGTCATATGACGACTTAGGTATAGTCGTCCTTTGCATTAACAAACCGAGATAACGAATGTTCATTAAATAAATTGAATCTCGATTGAAAGGAAACTTGGAATTGTAGCATATTAAATATCAATTAGAAGGTGGATATTCCTTTGAACACATTACTTGTTGTTCATGTTTCAAGTGCGAGATTCAACTAGCATGGCGGCTTCAATGTGATAAAAGGCTCTCCTCTCCATTTGGTATATGCGGCTCGAGCAAAGACACCTATCCCCTTTGTGCCTCGCGAGAAACTCGTTGTACTTGGTGCACCATTTCATAACAAGAATCGTCCTATGACTAATGTGGGACGGCAAGTAAGGATATCGTAGTTTGTTGTTGTTATTAACGAAAGGACCCGAACCAACTTGGCTCCAAAATATACTATCACGTTCATGTTCTTCGTGGAGATCCTTGACAATGTAATAATTTTTAACCCATTCGGTCTCTTCCTCGACTTGCTTGAATCTTTCACGGAGTTGGGATTGTTCTTGGTCTCGCTCGTTTGGCCTCGCGCAACTCTTCTTCTTCCTTCGTAGGATATGGCGCATGTTTTTAGTAGGTCGCATGTTTTTTTGCGTGTCTCTTCTTCCATTGCCAATATTGATTTGGTTGGTCGCTTGCATCTTCTAAGTATGTTATCAATTGAATTGGGGGTTGATGAAGGATTTGCCATTATTGAGGTGGTTTTCAATTGAATTTGCTCCTGGAAGTGTTCCTCTATATATACAATAATTACCAACGGCTATTTTTTTTTGGGAAAAGTGTATACAAAAAAAGCCGTTGGGGGTTTTCTTATAGAGTCGTCCATGTATACACTATAATGATGACGACTCTAAGGCGTATAACTAGAGTCGTTGCTTTGTATGTATATATGCTTCACGACTCTTAGTATATAAACATTCAGGAGACCATCAAATTTTTATGGTTAGTGTCGTTAATGTTTATGTAAACTGAGATGACGACTCTTAGTTGGAAAACATCCAGGAGACTGTCAAATTTTAACATTAGAGTCGTTAATATTTATGTATATATGGATGACGATTGTATTGTTGCAAAACATTCTAAGGTATGAGTCGTTAACTTGGATGTTTATATATATAACGACCTTTAAGCGTAAAAACATCCAGGAGACTAGCAAATTTTACAGTTAGGGTCGTTAAGGTGTGTGTATATATTGCTGACGACTCTGTAACATAATTCAAATTAACATAATCCAACTAGGATAAAAGGATAAAAACGCATTGTATTGATTAAGCATTCTTCGAAATACAAATATCTGGGTAGAAGATACAACCATTATGAAAAAGTATGCTTCAAAATGCAATGCATTGTTTAGAATAAACATCTTCTCTCACGATTCATTTCCCAAGTCTAAGTAAACCGGGGTTGGGTCCATAGCATTCCAAATGTTCATTCCATACTCATACTTGGTTTGTCCACTCCTTGGTGTACTATCCCCAATCACCATACACCCGTGGTAGAGGACATTCTTCTTGAAATCTTCAAGCCTATGTAATGGTTATCATTGACATGTGCCATTACAATTCTTCTTTTCTTTATCTCCGTCTCGCACCTAGTTTTGGAAGGTACGTACATACAAGAGGCTCCAGGAAGCCTTTGCTGAATACAATTACTACACAAGTGAATGTGTCCGCCAAAAGTTGGCCACCAAAAGGCATTTGCATCCAAAACTTATAACCGGCCTTCTTGGACCCCTTCCTCCATTTCACGTTTGAAACCAACTCCCTAAACTTCAATTCCCTCTCTTTTTGGTCTCCTTCCATGAGCATTTTCAAATATAGTTGTTTGTCCTGAACTAGTTTTTCCGCCATTTTTTTCTTGCATATTCGATTTGGGTGAGCTTAAGTTCGTCCGGCCTCGTCGAAATGCCCTAATTGTTCCGTTGCAACATGGTAACCACAATTTCCATCGCCGTCGACGTCGTCGGTGGATAGAAGGTGATCCAAGATGACGTGAGGAAGTTGGTCAAGATACTCTTTATACAAAGTGTAAGCAACACGATGTGGTCTTCCTTGGGAATCTCTAGGGGTGCGCGGATTACCTTTTATTCCTCGTATCGTCACCATTCCGCTCGTTTGGCTTTGCTGGGTACCAACCACATGGTCTACAACATCCATGTCTTCCTTTGGCGGCCCCCTTGCCTTGGGTACGAAAGAGTTCTCATACTCCGTATATTCCGCCTGGACATACTGATGACGTGACAGGTCGCTTTTGCAACTCTTTGCCGCTTTCACGGTTTCTCTAAAAGACTTTTTAGTTAGGGTCTACCCGTTGGTTTTTGTTTGTTTGGCTCTTCTTCTACTCCCAAGCTCTTACGGGCAGCCAGCCACAAATTAGAAACCTATCTGTCTTCCTGCACAATTCGTTTATCGATATTTCTCATTCATATACTTGCCAATCTCAAGGTCTCCAAATTGTTCATCAGCGGCTCCTGTGGGATTTGGGATGAACCCAAGTTGCTTCCAAAAAGGATCGATATCTTCAATGTGAATGAGCCCCTTGTACCCACCGAGCTTATGTTTACACGGGAGGCCAATCCACGTCTCAGTTGTACAATTACATTTAATGACTTTTCCATCGGAAGATTTCGCTCGAAATTTGTTAAGTTCAGTCATCATATGCTTTATTTCCCACCATGATACTTGGTGCGAAACCCCACGTAGCAATTCTTTGTCTTCCATGTATTGCTTCAAAAAACGGTCCTTACTATACTCCATCTGAGTCACTATCTTGCTTAGGTCATCCTCGGCGTGCTCGTGAATAGCTTTTTGTACCGTAACTACCCCACCAGTGTTCTCTTGAAGAATTTTTTTCAAACGTCCATGGGACTGTTTTGCAATACTCGTGGACTCATTTTTGTAGTGCTTGAACTTATTGGTCCATGCATAAACAAACTTTTCCTTCCAAGGATTCAACCATGTATCTAGGCAATAATCGACAACCTTCTTATGATCCGTACTCCAATCATCAATAAACTTTTGAAGATTTGCATAGTACTTTACTTCGGTCTTCGAATGAGCCAAATGGTCCCAATCTTTGCAGAAATCCTCCCATAGATCACCATCTTGACATATTTTTCCTTTTCTTTCATTTTCTCTTGGCTTTCTTTTTTGAAAGTTTACTTAGACGCTCGTCTTCCTCCTTGGAACGTTGATTACCCTTTGCGGGCTTGATCTTTTGAATCCGATTCTTGCAATTAGAAAAAATATTCATTTGGATGTGCCACGTACAAAGAAAATGTTGAGCATGTGGAAAAACTTGACGAACGGCACTCATGACCGCAAAATCCCTATCCGTAATTATAACCCGCGGTGTGCCTTCGCCTCGGTAAATCAACCGAACTTGTTCCAAAGCCCAAACATAGTCCTCTATTTCTTCCTTTTCCATAAAGCACCATGCCACGGTGAATGATTGCTTATCCAGTATGACTAACCACGTTCAACAACGGCATGTTATACTTGTTGGTCTTATAGGTGCAATCTATGAACAAGACCCGGTAAAAACACTGAGCCAAATCCACCATCCTAGGATGGGCAAGAAAATATGTGTCACTTTGTCACCTAGGACCCACCCTTGTTTGCATGGTGTAGTTAAGTTTTTCTCGCCAACCACTCGATTGTTGCATAATTAATCTACCATCCCATTCAGTTCTCCCGATCGTTGCTTTGGCGGCGTAGATGGTGGAAATAATAGACAAGTTTGTCTTATCTTCCGCTCTTATTGCATTTAGGATCCGAAGGGCCCTACATCGCTTCATCCGTCGTACCTTTTCCATTTGATGTGGTTTCAATCGGCATATCTTTGGGTGCCCTAAAAGAGTGCTAGGTGGAGGATGGTTGTGACGACCATCCGGAATACTATACAACCTCCATAGATTAGTTTCAGGATGCCTTTTGAAAACAATCCTGAAGGGCATTGTATCTTCTTCGAATTCGTTTTGTAGACCTCCTCGTCTTCTTCTTCTCATACTTGTAGTTCTTCCCTTTGTGACTTTCTTCCTTATCCCCCGCTCTCTCGCATACCATCTCCATTTGCTTATAATCAACGTGTTTGCTTTGAACAACTACGCACATCTTCTCTTTTGCCTTGGAAATAATCCATTCCTTGACATCAGCCTTTGTCTCCCACGTCTACATCAAAACCAATGTCACGTTCATGATGCAACACTAATTAAACAAATTTCATAAAGATATACATCGATTCAAACATTAAAAACGTACCAAATCGGTCATATAGTGTTGGGAGGTATCCGGACCGATAATAGAGACGAGGTTCGGGTTGAGAGCTCGCCCGCACAACCAACTACATAGAAAAGAAAAACATATCATTCAGCGATCGTTAATTTCGAGATGTAAAAATGACGACCCTAACAAGTCGTCATCTTTATTTATAGGTTGACGACACTAACGATCGTCAACATTATTTTTGCGTAACGACGACACATTCCTCGACAAATGACGACCCTCTTTATACATAGACGACTCTACATTCCCAAATATAAACCATCTTTCGCCCAGTTTTCACCTTGGGTCGTTACTGTTTATATATATCCCTTGACGACTCTAGACGAACTAAGTGGAGAGAATTTGAAAATCAACGGTAACTTTGACTAGTAGGAGCAGTTATTGCAGAAGTAACCGTTTTTTTTTAAAAAAACTAGCCGTTGGGTACATTTTTGCTATAAATAGAGACCTATCTCTTCCAAACTTATTCACCCATCACTTTCAATCTTCCTAAATCAGTCACCCATCACTTTCAAACACTAAAAAATGGCTCCAACTTCGTTCAATAATCTAGAAGATGTTGCTATTGTCGAGCACACACCACTCTCACAAAGCACCCCGTTGAGGAAGCGCAATGGGTGGCCGATGAACGAAGACCCAACAAGAGGGCCTTACTTTGGGCATGATCAAAACACCAATGCTTGGTGGAAACGGGTGTTTAAGGTATTCAAAGCACTAAGCGGAAATCGTTACAGGAGGACGCTCCCACAAATAAGGGAAAGGTACGCATATTTATACAATGAATGCGTACTGCTAAGAAACGAATTGAAAGCTCGTAAGGACGCTATGCCCAACGAAGACCGAATGAGTAGAGTAAGTTTGTGAATCAATAGGCCTCTCATCAAAAATTAATTATTTGGTTATGATTATTCAACAACGCTAACTTATTTAAAAAATTGTTTTCCCAGTATACTTTGGGTCGGAGCCAATACGAATTAAGGTACGGTCATGAGTTTCTGCACGAGGACTGCTACACTCTCTTGGAGGAAGTTGAATGGCAATTCGCCCTATATAATTAAACTCGTAGAGAATCCCTAGGGCGATGTATTGAACAATTTTATGTGTTTTACTTCTATTTTATTTCAACTACATGTATGTTTTTTCGGATTCAATAAAATGAGTGACTTCAAATATTGGTTCAATAACTATATTTCATAAAGGGTCGTCATGATTTGTAAAAACACACGTAACGACTCTAAAGATTGTTTGAAATTCTTGGCATGAGTCGTCATTTTTGGAGAAGAACATATTAACGACTCTAAAGGTCACTTGACACAGAGACTATTTGACGGTAGAGTCGTCATTCAGTAAACATAACACATGGATGACACTTTTTATCATCAAGAGTCGTCACTTTTTTAATATACATAATGACGATCCTTAATGCAGTTAATGTGAATTTTGAATTCACCAAATGTGGTTGAGTCGGGCAACGGTTAAAAATTCAAAAAAATGACTGTTGGGTCCTTAATCTCTATAAATAGAGACCCATACCTCACACATTCGTTACCCAAACCATAATTCTAAACCTTCACATTCATTCTCATACATTTATTATCCAAGAGGAAAAAGAAGAGGAAACACCATGACTAGTACTTACACTTCGGAAGAGAATTGTGCTATTGTGAGAGCTTGGAAAACAGTCACAAACCACTTTGAAGATCTAGGAAAAGACATTGATCAAACATCGGATGCTTGGTGGAACCGTGTATTCATCGTTTTTGTGGCGTTAGACGGAAATTGCAACTCAAGGTCTTTGAAACTCGTCAAGGAACGGTTCGAGGAGATATTCTTCGAGTGTGAAGTTTTCAAAAGAGAAATCAAGGCCGTAAGGGAAGCCATGCCCAATATGTCGGGTGCTATGAGAGTAAGTATTTAAACAAGAGGTAAAACTTATCCAAAGCTTTCAACAATACTAACCGAGTATGTTTGCGTTTCCAGTTGAGGAAGGCGTATGGCTATTACGAGGAGCTTCGTGGGAAAAAGTTTGAGTTCGACGATTGCTACTTTATCTTGGAAGGCACCATGTATAATTATGCCATTTATGATTAGGTGTATAAGTGCACCGTTTTTATCTATTGTATTTCATTTCCTTCAATGTATCGCTATGAAAGATGTATGCCTTTTACGATTCAATGAAATGATTCTATGAAATCAAAATTTATCATAATCCAGCGCAAGGGTCGTTATTATATTAAATAAAACACCGAACGACTCTACTTAAAAGTTGAAATGGCGGGATAGGGTCGTCATCTTATATGAATACATATATGACGACTCTAAGTTTTTTATTTACTGAGAGTTCTGGGTTTAGAGTCGTTTATCTCTAAACAAAAAACATTAACGACCATTTTTGACCTAGCATAAAGAGTCGTCAGTGTTTATCACACGCCCCTAACGATTTTTCATAAACAGGAAAAGTTGCAGGTTTGAGTCGTCATCTGTAGTTTCAATTCACTGACGACCTTTAAGAGTCGTTAATTAATCCAACCCCCGACTATAACGACTCTCACACTGACGACTTATATAATGTGACCATCAATCGACCCCTTGGAGCACCATTCAGACAATTTCAAGAGTATATGACGTTTACCTGATTGTTTTGAGGTGCGGGTTCTTCATTTGGAGTATCGGTTCCTTCATTTTGAGGAGTATGATCTTCATTTCCACCATTATTCATGGCTTCCTCCATTAACATCTCCTCATCAAACATCCAATCCATATGATTAGTTGAGACAATATAACCATCAACACAATCATGGTTGTTATTTGAAGCTTCACCACCCTCATTCCCTCCACTTGAATCACTCATTTCAAAAACCCTAATTTTTCCACTCAAAAACTTCTCCTCTTCTTCTCAACACATAAAACCCAAAAATAAAATCTCCACAAATTTTTATCCTAAAATCAGATTTTTATCTAAACACAATTACCACACTAATCAAGTTAATTAATTCTTAATACTAATCACTTAGGGGCATTTTAGCCATTTAAAAAAAAATTATAAGGGGTGACCCAAATTAGGATTGGGTGACCTTTTTTGTCATCTAGTGCTTGGCCCCAATTAAAAGGTCTGGCCCCCAATCAATCCAGGCTTTTTTGTTTAGAAAGACAAATATAACTGGCCCCCCTCATAAGGAAGCCAACAAGTTGATGTTGCCGTTGTACGTACCTTCGTTCGCTAAGCATTAGGTAGACGGTAGACCTTGTACTTGTAGCCAAGTAAACCAGGGATAGCTAGCTAGGTTTGTCCATAGTTAGTAATTCTCCGAATCATTCTCGAATGATTCGCGAACGTATCCGAACTGACCGCATTCGAATGATACTTCCGAGCTATTTGAACTCCGAACCTAGTTCCCGGATTATATGGATCTCACGAATGATTCGCGAACGTATCCGAACTGGCCGAATCCAAATGATACTTCCGAACTAGATTCGGACGCCCAACCTCGCTCTCCCGTAGGTAACTCTCTGACCAGAGTTCTGTTGATTGGTTTTTGTATATACTTTATATTTAAATTCAATTATTCAGTTAAAATTTTCTATTAGTAGTTGTTTAACCAGTGTTTTATGCGTTGATTTTAGTTTAAAAGTCTATAAACTCGTTTTGTAATACATTTATGCGATTAAATTGTTTATTTCTTGTTAAATAATCACGCTAAAATGTTTTTTTTCCATCTTATAAATCATATGAAATAAAGTTAATCTCGTAATAAGGTCATAATACTTATCAATTTATTATATATGTAAGCCGAATTTTAAATGCCGAACTCACATTTATAAAACGAATTTGTACGTACGTATGCCGTTCCGAACTACTGTCCGAACAACGAACCGTTGACAGGATTTTTGATCGAATCCGATCTATCCGAATCCGTATAATTCCCGTACGTATAAATCCGCCCCTGTTGGAAGGGACTTTTTTTTTTTTTAATCTATCAGCAAAATTGAATACAGTATAATAAGAAACACCAACAAGATGTAGGTAAGCAATGGCAAGAGCTAAAACAAGACACCACGATAAAAGAGAAAATAAATTCCCTAGACGAAAAACCAGAAAACCCAAGAGGTCTACACTCTACAGACACCCTGTTGGAAGGGACTATAGTCTATATACATGGGGTCTAGGACTATATATGTGTCTTAGTGAATGGCCAAGGAATCTTCCGGACATTTGTTGGAAGGATCTATACAAATGATGGACGAGTATTTTTTTTTTTTTTTTTAATCAGCAAAGCGAAAATTTCCATTGATCAAAAAAAGGAAGTACAAAAGACCACCAAAGAAGAATACACGAAAGAGACAGTAAAGAAAAGAAACAATACAAGAGAACGATGGAGGAGTATTACCTTTTGAAATTTTTCACAACCACGTTGGCCAGTGACGGAGCCAGACTTTTCCCCAAGTGGGGGCAAATTCATATGGTAAAAGTCTGTATATACTAGATGGTATGCGGCCGAAGGCCGCCCGATTTTTTTTGCACATTTTATTGACTTTTTAGTATTAACCAAGTGAAAATCAAATCATAAAAAATTTGGATTTAAATTAGATATTGTAATTTAGATTGTTTTTTTTTTTTTTTTAAGTCATACATCTGATGCATTTGTATTAATTTTACATGAATTTTATAATTTTGACCCCATTAAAAATAAAATTTCAATTTTATCAAGCATATTTGTCCCCACAAGATATATAAATTACAAAAATTATAAGATTTTATATGCGTTTGGTAATCATTATAATAATTACTTATTTTAATCATATTGAAAAAATCCATTATTTTCATAAACGGAAAAGTTGTTTTAAAAATTTATTTAATTAAAACAAGTGGGGCTTCTTATTTTCTCTAAATTATCCATGGACCCCATTTGTCCCTACATCCTTCCATCCCTGAATTGTTGGCCTTCTGCTATTATGAAGTTCCGTAGAACCTAATTTTTTTTATTTGCCTTGTATGGCATGGATGATGAAGTCGTGTTGCAGTATCTAACAAAGACGTTTTTTCCTAAATCCGAAGAGTTTTTCTTTTCAGCATTTAAAGTTAAGAATCAAGTTGGAGAGCATCAATAATATCAAGATTGCTAACAGGGGATACCAGATTAGGTGGGGTGTACCAAATCCAAAATAAGACAAAATAGATTTTCATGTAGGACAAAACAGGTTTTGTCTTGGGTTGGTACACCCCCATTAGCAGTCTTGAATAATATTGTACATTGTTATAGGGACGTTTGGTTCTTCTTATTAATGGATACTTCGTGAAACATGTATGTAATTGTTGATGGTGGTTTTTAGCTTAGGGTTAAAATCGTAAAACCCTAGCCAAACAGTGATGTCACATGACTTGAACGCATTTATTGAACCCTTTAATATGTCTGCGAGAAAATTACCAGGGTACCTTTTTTCTAATTAATTACTAATTAGGGTTTCAATAGGACAAAACCCTAATTCCCACGCTACCTGCGCCAATGGAAGACCGTGCCAGCCACACCCACCGCGAAAAGGCATTCCAACCATGCTAGCCGCACCCTTGTGCCAATGGCAAACAGTGCCAGCCACACCCACCGCGCCAAGGCATGCCAACCATGCTAGCCGCACCCTTGTACCAATGGCAAACCGTGCCAGCCACACCCACTGCGCCTAGGCATGCCAACCATGCTAGCCGCACCCTTGTGCCAATGGCAAACCGTGCCAGCCACACCCACCGCGCCAAGGCATGCCAACCATGCTAGCCGCACCCTTGTGCCAACGGCAAACCGTGCCAGCCACACCCACCGCGCCAATGCATGCCAACCATGTAGCCGCACCCTTGTGCCAATGGCAAACCGTGCCAGCCACACCCACCGCGCCAAGGCATGCCAACCATGCTAGCCGCACCCTTGTGCCAATGGCAAACCATGCCAGCCACACCCACCGCGCCAAGGCATGCCAACCATGCTAGCCGCACCCTCGTGCCAATGGCAAACCGTGTCAGCCACACTCACCGCGCCAGGGCATGCCAACCATGCTAGCCGTACCCCTGTGCCAATGGCAAACCATTACAGCCACACCTACCGCGCCAAGGCATGCCAACCATGTCAGCCGCACCTACCAAACCCTTGGCCCCACATGCCAAGCCAAACCGTACCTTGCCTTGGCCCTAGCCATGCTAGCCGCACCATGCGCCCAAGGCATGCCAAGCCCTTATCCCAGCCATGCCAAGCCATTCACGCCAAACCCTTGGCCCCACCATGCCAAGCCAAACCGCACCTTGCCTTGGCCCTAGCCATGCTAGCCGCACCATGCGCCCATGCCATGCCAATCCCTTGGCCCCGCCATGCCAAGCCATTCACGCCAAACCCTTGGCCCCGCCATGCTAAGCCATTTACGCCAAACCCTTGGCCCCACCATTCCAAGCCAAACCGCACCTTGCCTTGGCCCTAGCCATGCTAGCCGCGCCATGTGCCAATGGCATGCCAAACCCTTGGCCCCACCATGCCAATCCAAAACCGCACCTTGCCTTGGCCCTAGCCATGCTATCCGCACCATGCGCCCTTGGCCCCGCCATGCCAAGCCATTCACGCCAAATCCTTGGCCCCACCATGCCAAGCCAAACCGCACCACACCTTGCCTTGGCCCTATCCATGCTAGCCGCACCATGTGCCAACGGCATGCCAAACCCTTGGCCCCACCATGCCAAGCCAAACCGCACCTTTCCTTGGCCCTAGCCGTGCTAGCCGCACCATGTGCCAACGAAAAGCTAAGCCCTTGGACCCATTATGCCAAACGCACCTAGCCGCGCCACCATGCTGGCCTTCCCTACGCGGCTACCAAAAACGAAGGCGTGCGACGATCAACGGTCCCCTTCAATCCCATGAGAAAATCCTAGCCATCCAAGGTTACCAGACGACGCATGGTAACCTTTGGCCCGAAAACCTAAGTTTGGCCACGCAAAACCATGCCATGCCAACGTCATGCCAACCTAGATGCGCCACCATGCTGGCCTTCCCTACGCGGCTACCAAAAACGAAGGCGTCCGACGATCAACGGTCCCCATTCAATCCCATGAGCAAATCCTAGCCATCCAAGGTTACCAGACGACGCATGGTAACCTTTGGCTCGAAAACCTAAGTTTGGCCACGCAAAACCATGCCATGCCAACCTAGACGCGCCACCATGCTGGCCTTCACTATGCGGCTACCAAAAACGAAGGCGTCCGACGATCAACGGTCCCCCTTCACTCCCAGGAGCAAATCCTAGCCATCCAAGGTTACCAGACGACACATGGTAACCTTTGCCTCGAAAACCTAAGTTTGGCCACGCTAAACCATGCCATGCCAACGGCATGCCAACCTAGACGCGCCACCATGCTGGCCTTCCCTACGCGGCTACCAAAAACGAAGGCGTCCGACGATCAACGGTCCCCCTTCACTACCAAGGGGAAATCCTAGCCATACAAGGTTACCAGACGACGCATGGTAACCTTTGGCTCGAAAACCTAAGTTTGGCCACGCCAAACCATGCCATGCCAACGGCATGCCAACCTAGCCGCGCCACCATGCTGGCCTTCCCTACGCGGCAACAGAAAATGATGGCGTGCGACGATCAACGGTCCGCCTTCAATACCAGGAGAAAATCCTAGCCATCCAAGGTTACCAGACGACGCATGGTAACCTTTGGCTCGAAAACCTAAGTTTGGCCACGCAAAACCATGCCATACCAACGGCATGCCAACCTAGACGCGCCACCATGCTGGCCTTCCCTACGCGGCTACCAAAAACGAAGGCGTACGACGATCAACGGTCCCCCTTCACTCCCATGAGCAAATCCTAGCCATCCAAGGTTACCAGACGACGCATGGTAACCTTTGGCTCGAAAACCTAAGTTTGGCCACGCCAAACCATGCCATGCCAACGGCATGCCAACCTAGACGCGCCACCATGCTGTCCTTCCCTACGCGGTTACCAAAAACGAAGGCGTCCGACGATCAACGGTCCCCCTTCACTCCCAGGAGCAAATCCTAGACATCCAAGGTTACCAGACGACGCATGGTAACCTTTGGCTCGAAAACCTAAGTTTGTCCACGCCAAACCATGCCATGCCAACGGCATGCCAACCTAGCCGCGCTACCATGCTAGCCTTCCCTACGCGGCAACAAAAAATGAAGGCGTGCGACGATCAACGGTCCCCCTTCAATCCCAGGAGAAAATCCTAGCCATCCAAGGTTACCAGACGACGCATTATAACCTTTGGCCCGAAAACCTAAGTTTGGCCACGCCAAACCATGCCATGCCAACGGCATGCCAACCTAACCGCGCCACCATGCTGGCCTTCCCTACGCAGCTACCAAAACGAAAGCGCGCAACGATCAACGGCTATCTTTCCTCTCTGCAAAATCTCTACCGTCGAAGGTCACCAAGCTAGCAAGTCTCCCCAGTGCGACTTTCCACGCAACAACAACATGCTACATGTTTTCCAAAAAAACATTCGAGACATCAACACATATCACAAACTGGGGGATCCTCTTTGGGTATTTATTTGGCGGTTTACAACATGCGGCGTACACTACGCCCGTCATAAGGAAGTGTCATAAGGATGAGGCGGTTAGTAAATACAGGGAGTTAATGGTGAAACGTTCTTTTTGTGGAACATCAATTCCATGCGTTAACGTTTTATGAAACATCAATTCCATGCGTTAAAGGTTTTATGGAACATCAATTCCATGCGTTAACGTTACCACCTCCTCCCATTTATTTACCCATTTTTCCATTCCTTAATGAGACCAGAGTACGTTTCACTTCAACTTGTATAAATAGGTCTTACCTATTTCCACCGAAGGAGAGGTTCATTCGGGAATATACAACACTCAGAAAATACTTGCTAGCTTACCATTTGTTAGCCTTCCCACTTTTTTGATATAAGTCACAGTAACACAACTACTCTTCCAGAATCAACTATTCTGGTCTCATCACTTCCCTTGCTTCCCTCCCCAAAACCAACCCATTCTCCTTCACTTTGTGACCGAAGCAAGTCTGGAATGGACATTTCTTGGTTTAGGCCGGACTTGTACAGATTGATCTCTCGAATCTAAAGTACTCCCTTGCAGTACATTGTTTAGGGTTTAAATTTGTTCCTCACTGGCACACCAGAAATTAGCAAAATCAGCAGAAACTATTTTCACCCTCAAACAATTGGCGACCACAGTGGGAGGTTGATTTTTCGGTTACAATGTCAATTTTCGACCAACGATCTGATGCTTCAGACATCAAGATGATAGAAGCAGGCGACCAGTTCAGGGATCGACGACTCAGTTACCAGACGACCCGACTATTAGCCATGACACGGTAAGGGACGACTGGGGACTTCCTAGATGATAGAAGCAAACGATCCACCCGAGAATCGACGACTCGGTTATCAGGCAACTCAGTAACGACTGGGGACTTTCCACAATCACAGCAATGCTTCCCGTAAAACCTGGTCTTACACCCGTTTCCTTCTTCATCGGGAGACCTAAAAAATCCAAAAAATCAAAACCATAAACCAGGCTCTTCCATTTGCCTTTCAAAAAAAAAAAAAAAGTTCAGAAGACAGAAATGTACTCAAGGAAAGTTTTCCAACAGCGGCTTGCTCCTCTTATAAAAGGCCTCCCTCGTGCTCTGGAGAGCCACCCTTTTCAACTTCAGCTGCCTACACAATCTTTTGAATTCCGCTTCATGTTTCTTCACCATGTCTGCGGAAGGACCTTCAAATGTTTGGGCCAGCAACTTTTCAACCTCGGAGAAAACGTCGACGAACCAAGGAGCATTGACCTCGAACTTTATGCACATGTCACGGTGGAACCTCCATCTCGAGATTACGTCCTTAGAAACCGTATGACCAGTCACGTTGCACATGTCGTCAATCGAAGACAAGGCTTCCTCCACACGCTTGACCAGCGCGTATTGGCTAGTAATTTTCGTGGACGTCGTGGCAATATGACCGTAGTGTTCCCATATCTTGGTATAAAACGCCTCATGTTTAGCTGGCACGCTAAATCCCCCAATCAACACGTGATCCGGATAAGGAACCATGTATGGAGGAACAAAGGTAGCGCCTGCGACTGCATCAGTAACTGGCGAAGGATTCCTAACAACAATTGCGCCAACATTCACGTGAGCAATCTCCGCTGTCTGGGTCACAACAACGCTTCCATCTTGATCGGCCTCTGTTTCAAAGCCACCAGGCTTGGCTGACACGGCTGTAGACAAAGCCGTGTCTTCACTAGTTTCCATCTCAATTTCGTCTTCAGAACCGGCTTCACTCTGTGATATCATGGCTTAAACGCTCTTTAAAAAAAAAAAAAAAAAAAAAAAAAAAAAAGGAAGAGGAAGAAGGAAGGAAGAAAAAGAGCATGGAGAAGACTCATTGATTCGCTTTCAGACCGACTAGAGGAAGATTCAACACTGCTATCGGAAGAACTACTCTCGCCATCTCTGCACTATGAGCTTTCATCCTTCTCGGATTCCCCTTCTCCATGGGTAGGCTCAGCATCGCTGCTTTTCGTCTCAAGAGGTGCAATTTTTGACTACGTGCAAGTTTATTGAAGGCGTTCACGCTGCTAAGACCCTAGGCAAGTCACAAGAACAGACACTCAGAAATGAGACAAAGATATACGCAATCCGACTGAATCAGGAAGAAAATTATATGTACTCGCATATTGGAAGAGCTAAAAGTCGGGAGAGCCATCGGATCCGATTGAAAACCACCAGCACGACTTTTAGATCTTCGCTCCTTCACTTGGGGACTATCTGCATTTGGGCTAACGGATTTTCGCTTGGGATCCCTCAGCAATGGATGTTCCGCTAAAATCGCAGGAGAAGGCTTACCGCGACGATTTTCTACCACATCATTCACGAATCCATAGATAGCAAGAAACTCGTCCTGCCAAAATATGTTATACTTGGAGGTTGTTGATGGATTTCGTTCCGCAAGCAGAAAAGGGAGACTTTGACCCAACGCAAGAGCACTAGCATCGAGAACAATGGACAATGGGATTTCTGGAATGACCGGCTGACGAACGAGTGGGACCCCTTGGTCAAAACCCATATGCCGAGCCGCCCTATCAATGTTGTAAGAGATCGCTTTGCAAGATCCTCGAAAGAAAGACGGTACATGACCGGCGCGTGCAGCTTCGCATGAACATCATCTCTCCAACACTTATCAGAAGACAAAGACATGTTCGGAACAGGAGCAAAGGTACTGATCTGAGTTATAGACGCATGCACCGGAGACCATGGACGAAAATTAACCGTGTATGAGTTGTCAAGAAATCCAACCAGGTTCGAGCCAATCTTTGGACGCCTATTCGACCAGCGCAGTATCCTGGAGCCACCCCAAGACTCGGGAAGTACAGCCAACATTTTTGGGGCGTACTTCTCGAAGTGCTCCCACAGCCACGCCTAAAGAAAGGCGGCATGAATGTACGAATCCAATTTTATATAGCCGTTTGAAGCACACATATCCGAGACCAGCTGATCCAAGTGTGCATACAGAGAACTAAGAAACAAAGCGCCAATAGGGAGAACGATTCCTTTTGCCGGTTTATAGCAAACTTGATAAGTTCCAACTCATCAGAAAACCACCGAGCCTTATCTCCTTCTTACACGGAGTCTGGCCATCAAAAATATCTGGGAAGGGATAACCAAAGAGCCAAGAACGCCGACACCATCGCATAAAGCGTACTATTCTTCCGATTCGACTACAACTCATCATGAATCGAAACCACCGAGACACCCACCGTCCATCCCCGCGCCTCTTTTCAATCAAAAAGAAATCATCAAAGAGGAGGAAAAAAATATCTAAAAGCACTTCGTCTCGTTTCAAAACTCCACGCCTTCCGATCGAATCCTTTGATTTCACAACTGTGGCTGCATGCATTTCTTCTTCATCCACAGATAACCTAATATCAAGCCAACCATGCTAGCCGCACCCCTGTGCCAATGACAAACCATGCCATCCATACCTACCTCACCAAGGCATGCCAACCATGCCAGCCGCACCTACCAAACCCTTGACCCCACATGCCAAGCCTTTGCTACCTTCGAACTTGTTTCATACCATGAACACAGCTTCGTCTTGTCCTTCCTTGCTCCACCTGAGTTAATGTTACGCTCTTTTAGGCCACTAACTCCAAGTTGCGCACCACATCCGTTAGGTTTGACATCCATAACTAATCGATCAACAAATGAAACTACCATAGTAGCCTCCATGCGTCTGCGTAAGCATTACCTTAGCAGAACCATAGTCTTCATCTTCGTCTCTAAACTCCTGCCGAGCAATTGCTTATTTAAACAACTGATCACATACTTGCTCTTTTCCATGAGCATGTCCTGCAAAGCGAGTTGACGAGAAACCTTGCGTTAGTTTGTCATAAACCAACCTTCATGTTAACTTCCAAGAAACTAACCATCTTGTATGTACCAAAGCATATTGACCATGACTCTAACTGCGCACCAAATACAACCAATCCATGGATCATTGCCACTACGTGCCATTCTCGAGCTCATCTCTTATGAATCTTTCTTTACGAGCCTATCTCTGATTGGATCATGATTCTACAACCATATATCACCAATTGAGTTTTATTCCTTCATAAATCTCATCATATTTTCGAATAATCCATACATACCACACTAACTATGTCCAGCTTCACAGAGTCTTCGACAGCTGACACACCAATCTTCTTCTACACTACTTCATCAACCTTAAAGAGCTTTGACAACAATGTCCTTTTTACGGGCTTTAACATAATTGTCAAGATATATCACTACGGGAAAATTAGTAATCTACAACTGTAGATTGACAACTCGTAAATTAAAAGTTGTAAAATGTAGTATGTTTTACAACTTTTTCCAACAAAAGCGTTGTCAAAGTAAAATATGTCCAACTCTTAGTACCAACGAGTTCCTAAGAGTAGTGACGAGAATCAGAACCACAACTTGTTATGTGAAAAGGGTTGCAGAGAGAAGTGACCACCTTTAGAATTTACGACTCATATCCTAAAGGTAGTGAATGATTTTAAAACAACACTAATAAGAGTCGTTGAATATAAGAAAAAAAAATTGAAAAATGTTCTTGTAGAGAATCGAACCCAAGCTTAACTAGGTGTTAGCACAAGATGTCAACCATCCTGCCGGATTCACAATACTGGTAGATTTGTGCTTTTTCTTTTAATCAACATTCACAACCTTTACAAGAGTTGTAAAATGATAAATTGACTTTGAAAAAAAAAATGAGGCTAAGGTGATCGAATCGAACCTGAACCTCCTCTGTCGAAGACTTGGATTTCAACCACCATTCCACATTTACATGCATGTCTGTTTATATTTTACATTTACTTTTATAAAAAAGTGATAAGGAAAAAACATGTTAAGGAAAAGAAATAAATGGACGATTATGATGTAAATGGATGGTTATGATGGGAGATGGAAAAGATAACAAGAAAAAGGATAAATAGACCTTCTACAACCCCTTAAGAGTCGTCGTAAAGGTATAAACACTTCGCTAAATTTTCTCACTTCGCAAAAAATTCCCACTTCGCTAAATTTTATTCACTTACGCAAAAAAACTTCTCACTTCGCTAAATTTTTCTCACTTCGCTAAATTTTCTTTTCATCGCTATTGACAACCTTTATAAGAGTTGTCGTTGAGGTATAAACACTTATGCTAAATTTTTTCTCACTTCTCGCTAAATTTTATTCACTTCGCTAAGAATATTCCCATGGAATCTTACCCGTAAATGGGTGGATTCATCGTCTTTCTGAACTTTCGGACTTATAGTAGTCCGCTAATGGCCAAGTTTTGATCCCGGTGCAAGTTTCTTTCTCGAAGTTGACGAATTTGTATGTATTTAAGGTTTATGAGAATATTCCCATGCAATCTTACCCGTAAATGGTTGGATTCATCGTCTTTGCAAACTTTCAGACTTATACTAGTCCGTTCCTGGCCAGGTTTCAATCTTAGAGCCACGGTTTGCATACAATATGCTAGAATAGGGTTTGCTTAATGTTTCGGGGAATATTACAAAAGAATATTACTTGTAAATGGATGGATTCATCGTTCTTACGAAATTTTCGACTTATACTAGTCCACTGTCGGCCAGGTTTCGATCTCGGAGCCAGGGTTTGCATACAATATGCCAGAATAGGGTTTGTTTAAGGTTTCAGGGAATATTTCGAAGGAATCTTACCTGTAAATGGATGTATTCATCGTTCTTACGAAGTTTCTGACTTAGAGTAGTTCATTCACGCAAGGTTTCGATCTCGGAGCCGTGGTATGCGTACTTTATGCCGAATATGGTTTTTTTAAGGTTTCGTGGTTGAAGGAATCTTACCTGTAAATGGATGTATTCATCGTTCTTACGAAGTTTCGACTTAGAGTAGTCCAATCACGGCCAGGTTTCGATCTCGGAGCCAAGGTATGCCTACTTTATGCCAGAATTTGGTTTGTTTAAGGTTTCAGGGAATATTTCGAAGGAATCTTACCTGTAAATGGATGTATTCATCGTTCTTACGAAGTTTCGACTTAGAGTAGTCCAATCACGGCCAGGTTTCGATCTCGGAGCGTGGTATGCGTCAATTATTTAACATGGTTTGTTTAAGGTTTCAGTGGAATATTTCAAGGAATCTTACCCGTAAATGGATGTATTCATCGTTCTTACGAAGTTTCGACTTAGAGTAGTCCAATCACGGCTGTGTTTCGATCTCGAGCTGTGGTATGCGTACATTATGCCGAGAATATGGTTTGTTTAAGGTTTTAGGAATATTTCGAAGGAATCTTACCGTAAATGGATGTATTCATCGTTCTTACGAAGTTTCGACTTAGAGTAGTCCAATCACGGCCGTGTTTCGATCTCGGAGCTGGGTATGCGATTGCTTTATGCCAGTAATATGGTTTGTTTAAGGTTTGGGGAATATTTGAAGGAATCTTACCCGTAAATGAATGTATTCATCGTTCTTACGAAGTTTCTAACTTAGAGTAGTTCAATCACTACTTGTGTTTCGATCTTGGAGCTGTGGTATGCGTACATTATGCCGAGAATATGGTTTGTTTAAGGTTTCAGGGAATATTTCGAAGGAATCTTACCTGTAAATGGATGTATTCATCGTTCTTACGAAGTTTCTGACTTAGATTAGTCCAATCACGGACAGGTTTTGATCTCGGAGCCAGGGTATGCGTACTTTATGCCAGAATATGGTTTGTTTAAGGTTTCATGGAATATTTTGAAGGAATCTTACCTGTAAATGGATGTATTCATCGTTCTTACGAAGTTTCTGACTTAGGGTAGTCCAATCACGGCTGGTGTTTCGATCTCGAGCAGGTATTCGTACTTTATGCCGTAATATGGTTTGTTTAAGGTTTCAGGAATATTTCGAAGGAATCTTACCCGTAAATGGATGTATTCATCGTTCTTACGAAGTTTCGACTTAGAGTAGTCCAATCACGGCGTGTTTCGATCTCGGAGCCAGGGTATGCGTATTTTATGCCGTAATATGGTTTGTTTAAGGTTTCAGGTAATATTTCGAAGGAATATTACCTGTAAATGGATGTATTCATCGTTCTTACGAAGTTTCTGACTTAGAGTAGTCCAATCACGTCCAGGTTTCGATCTCGGAGCCAGGCTATGCGTACAAAGGAACCTTACCTGTAAATGGATGGATTCATCGTTCTTACCAAGTTTCCGACTTATTATAGTCCTCTCCCGACCAGGTTTCAATCTCGGAGCCAAGGTATGCATACAATATGCCAGAATAGGGTTTGTTTAAGGTTTTGGAGAATATTATGACGGAACCTTACCTGTAAATGAATGGATTCCTCTTTCTTATCAAGTTTCCAACTAATAATAGTCAACTGGCGGCCAGGTTTCAAGCTCGGAGCCACTTTCTTTATCGAATCGACATTGAGCTTCATATTTATCGATTTCAATGATGTATCCTCATAAGTTTGAAGTTTGAACCCTCACGGAGCTTATTGGTTCATAGTTTGTTTGTCGTTATACCACATTTAAAGTTCGAATCGACACTGAGCTTCATATTTATCGGTTCGATGATGTATCATGCTAAGTTTGAAGTCAGAACCCTCCCAGATCTTCTTGGCTCATAGTTTGTATGTCGTTATACCACATTTGAAGTTCGAATCAACACTGAGCTTCATATTTATCGATTTTGATGATATATCCAGTCAAGTTTGAAGTCAGAACCATCCTGAATTTCGTGGTCCATCTCTAGTAATCTTATAACCTGAGTTTACCAGTGTGAACTAAAGATACTTCATGACCTGTATGACTTGCAAAAATTACTTCATGACCTATGCGACTAGTCGAAATTCAAACCGGAAGCACAAAGAGAAAGCACAAAAACACAAAGAGAAAGCACAAAGAAACACACAAATTATCGAATTCATGTTTCATTTCCCGATTCATTCTTATACATTTTTTGGATTTTTTTATATCAGAATGTCGATAACAATGTCCTAAATTTATTAATATTTTTTTGTATTTTTTTTTTATGTCGAAGGTTGATAATTAAATTCAAAACATGAGTTCGTATTAACACAAAGAGAAAGCGCAAAGAAAACACACTTTCCTTGATCCGTATGACACTCTCAAATTAAATCTATACCGTCCAAATAGTTTCATAATCCGTATAACCCCATCCTACCACTTCTTATCCGTTCAAATTCTTTTAGATAAAACGATTTTTTTCTCTCACTTATCTTCATTCACTCACTTTTCTCTCGTCTCTCATTTTCGCCTCCCTTAGAAAAAAACCCTAACTCAAGTTGCGCCTCCCTCAGAAAAAAAAATCCTCACTCAAGATTTGTTTAACCAGTGATTTAACAAAGGAATCAGTTTCAGTATGAAGCAAATCATAAATCCTACATCTGAAGAAACGAAACCAAATCTCAAATTAAGAGAAGAAAGAAACGAAGCCATGGCGGCTCCATAACTCAGACGAGAAAATGAAGATTAATCTGCTACTGTGGGTCTGGTGATTTTGAGATGCAAGTGACGAAGAAAATACGATGGAAATTGCTAGAGATACCAATCTTTCTGTTGATGAAGAAATCAGATCGAGATGAAATGTGTTCGACTGAATTGCAAGAGCTGAAAGAAGATTAGTGATGGGGTAAATTTGAGTTGTCTATTGTTGTAGTTGAGAAGAGATCGATATGGATTCTTGAAATCAATAGGGTTTTGATGATTGAATCTGGAGAAACTTAGGGTTCAAATGAATTGAAATGTATTTGGGGTTTGTTCAATTGCGTACAAGGGAGAAAGAACTAAATCTGAGATGGGTTTGTGCAAATTGGTTCAGATTTAGGGTTTATAGTTATTCGATTCAAGATGGGTGTGTTGGATTGCTGAATCTGTTGTTATTGATGGAGTTGCAGTGGACGTGAACCTGTGATATCCGGTTGATCGGCTAGGGATTGAATAACCGGTGAAGCTATAATCTGGTAGTGATGCGCAATTTCCCTCAATCACATTTTTCTCGAATCAATTGCTTTAAGAATGCTCCTCCTCATTCGATTCTTCGTACATCATCATCATTAAGGTAACAAGAACAATTTCTTTCATTCTTATTTCTGAGATAGGGTTTACTCAGAAAAATTAGGGGTATGCTTTTTCTTATGAAAAATCTAGTTTGATTTTTGCTGTTGATAATGATTTTTGTTAATTGATAGTTTTATTTTGGTTATTGATGAGATTTTTTTTCATGTTGTTGTTAATTTTGCAGCTACAATTGGTGTTGAAGTTCATCCATTTGGACCAATTAAGTACTACTGCTGGGATACTGCTGCAACTGCTCCCGTTAAGAACGGAAATGTGAAGAAGAAAGAAATCAAGTAGTGATGATGATTCTGATGATTCAAGCTATGAGGATGTGAGTTTTCTTAACCATGTGTAATATTAATCATTTGAACGAGTAGATATTGTTCATATTAGTACTATAATTTTCTTTCAACTGATTTATCTTTTGGTAGGAGTTGTTCTTGTTTCTTTAATTTATTTTGCACTTGGTGATTATGCATGTGTTTATGCTCTTGTACTGTGCTTAAATTTCCTATTTGCACAACCAGTATGACTCACTTGTGTGTCTTTTCATTTTAGGAACCTCTTGCCAAGGCTGTCCAAGCAAAGAAAGCCCCTGCAGCTGCTCCCAAAAGAAATAAGAGTCCAGTGATGATAGCTCCGATGAGAGTAACTCCGAGGATGAGGTTCAGTCTTGTTGATTTTTCTTATTGGTTTTATGGCGTTGGTTGATTTATTGATAAAAAAATCCACCGATGATGACAGCCGATTGCAAAGAAACTCGTTGCTCTGCAGTGAGCAACAAAGAAAGAAGAATCCAAAGTGATGACTGTTCGGATGATTCATCAAATGAAGAGGTAAAAATAGCCACAGATGAATGAATCATTGGTCAATGTAATTGTAGGGTCTGTTAGCAAAAAAAAGAGTATCCAAGTTGTCATGTATCGTAATTAATGACTTTAACCCATGGATTCAATTTTCAGGATTTCTTTGTGGCGTCTTCCGGCAAACGTAAAGGAGACGAGTTGCCGAATCAATTTGCCATAAGGGGGTCCCTGCAAAACGCAGTGAAGGTATTAACTCTGTGAAATTTCATTACTTTCACTTTTGGCCTGAAAATTAGAGTGGGACCCTATACTGTATATTCTGCTTTGGATGGTTACTATATGTTACCTATGATTCCTATGCTGGAATAACAATGCTCATCTTTTTTCACTAGTCAATTCACTGGTACAACAATATAAGTTTGTGGAACTAACTCTCTTTTGCACAGATGATTGCTCCTGATCCACTTTTATGTTGTATACGTTAGATTGCCTTAAAAAGTACATCTTTAGGTCAACAGATGAAATGACCTTCTTTTCTTAGTTGGTTTTTGTATGTTAAAAAATGATCTTATTTGATAGGGACATAAGTGAGGTTAGGTGAAGCAAGAAAGGTTAACGTTTTTCCTTGCGTGAAAGCACCTTTGCTTTCTTCATTTTCCTTTTGGTGTAAGGCAAGCCATGGTAGGCTGTTCACAGATAATAAATCGTTGTTCTCAAGATCCTTGGGGTAGTTAGAGCAATTGAAACAATTTACTGTCAGTTTTGTTTTCTTGAGGCACATATACTGAAATGTTCCATGTCTTTGTAGCTATAAGTGGAAACAAACAAAAGCACTTGTGCTTGGATTCTGTTTAATCTTCACGTTGAACACATGTTTTCATTGTTCATTCAAGAACTGATTATTCTGTATATTTGAGGTATGTCAGTCTTAGATGCCTTACCATATTTCCATATCCAATGATCTATGTGTATGTTACCTTTTAGATTTTTCATTATATTTAGGATTGTTACACTTTTACTTATTCCCTTTCTGTTTTTTGGTAGACCTTGTACACTGTTACTAAGAGCTTTAGAAGTTTCACTTTTATAGTTCGTGTAGTACACTACTTATCCATGTCAGATGTTGTGCATTTTGCAAGCCTCTTAAATATCTCGGTCACAATGGAGGATTTCAGGTAAGCTTTGGAAGCAGTTCATTCAGCAGACATAGTTTGGGTTCTTCAAAACTAGATAAGGTGCTGGCAAAATTCATGGGGACTTCTCCTGGGATTCCTCATGAGGATGGGGCAAACGATAATTATGACAATGTAAGCATTAAATATCAACACTCCCGCCATTTTACCCTTTAAATTATGATTGACTCAAGTTCTCTCGTGCATGTCCATACATGTGTTTCCTATACTCAATTAAGTTTTCACTTGTGTTCTCAGAGATTCTCGCCATTGGAGCTGAAGCCTGCAGTCACAATGTCACCCATGATAGGATTCCAAGGGTTGAGAGATGATTTTTGAAGCCGAGAAAGAATAGCTAGAAGGGTTTTACTAAAACATAAGTGTTATCATATTTATTTTTTTAGTGTAGAAGTTCAACTGATCTTCTGTAGTAATAACAATAGTGATTATAAATGGAAATGTTGATCTTGTTTTCAAATACATGGTTATTGAAGTATTATGGATTTAATTTTGTATTTAAATTCTCAAATTTTTTTTTCAAATCGAATATGTACCACAACACATAATTAGAGTTGTCAAAGAAATGACATATAACTCTTCCCATAGTTGTCAAAGAAGTGACATACAACTCAAACCAAAGTTTTCAAAGAAATGACATACAACTCTAATCATAGTTGTAAAGGAATTCACATACAACTCCAATCAAAGTTGTCAAAGAATTAACATACAACTCTAATCATAGTTGTCAAGGAATTCACATACAACTCTAACCGTAGTTGTAAACTAAATTTATACAACCCCAACAAATGTAGTGTAGGAGTTATTTTCACAGCCTAGGTAAGAGTTGTGTTAGGCATTAAGAGGAAATTTCAAAAGACATTCACAAGCGAAGCAAGTGTTGTACAAAACTGAACCACAACCACGTTTACGACTCTAGCTAACGAGTTGCAAAGAATTGAAGACTTTCTACACCCCCCTTGTGCAACCTATCAATATCCGTCATCGTATATCGTATGACACTGTTTTTTGGTGTAGTTGATCGATGTTTTTCCCGTAGTGATAGTCTTTTATCAATTTCATAGCAAGCATGTAGTTTCGACTTCGCGACAGTCAAACCACAACATAATAAGACTTGGATAACACTGTGACTAATGTCGAAGAATTTATTGTTACCGTCGTAACAATACATAAAGTCACACATTCTGCCTTGTGCATATCCATTTCCCAATCTTGCTCCAAACGTACACCAACGTTCGAAATCTGATAATCCGTCATTTACACAAAGACCCAATCACACCCATCCATAATCTGAAACCTTCAGTAACTTCCTCAAGATCCAAGCAATTCAAGACGCTGATGTGTTTATTTTCTCAAGTTATTTAGAGAAAATAACTTGAGGGAAACTATATCGTTGCTAAGCCAAATTTCTCAAAAGAAATCTTTACCTTCATCTGTACAGGCTCTGTCCCTATTGAAACCAATTTCAATAACCATAGAAGATAAGCAAACCCCCAAATATTATCATCGCTATAATGTAGCTCTCTCCAATAGAAAGTCTCATACTGATCATCAGGAAATCAAATAGCCAATGGATAACAAAAGGTTGATGGAAAAACACGCCGAAATTATAGCCCATTCAAATTCATACACCGTGTTTTCTCCTAAGTAATATGCGCTAGCTCGTAGCCACACCCCCATACACATTGTAGTATTGTATCTTTATTCTTTAAACTCTTGAAGTGTCCAAGCGATACATTTTTAATTTCTCACAACGGGTCTTCACCAAAGTAGGAACGTATCTGCAACACAAATAGACCAACCTATTTCTTCCAATGGTCTTGCACTTCAACCAGCTCCGATCGACTTCAAATGGTGTACAACCAAAAATAACTCTTCGACTGAACGTCATCGGCAAGAATCAAAAGATCACAAACTATCTAGTTTCTCCATCGAAAAAAGATGTGAAAGAAACTCCAGAAAACATTGTTCTACCCGACACAATCCCATACTCAACATAGACAAACAAACCCTACAAACTGTGTCGAAAAACTTCTTATTATATAAAAATAAGAAACCATGGCTCCACCACAACCAATATCACATCTTCATCCAACGATCAATGTCCTGCAATTACTTGTAGCCACACGCTTCAAATACTAAGACTGAAAATCAAACTCTTTACATCTGGAATATATCAAACCCTGGCCAACAGACAATACTTCCAAAAAGAAACCTACTACGATATTTCCCAAAATCCTTATTGTAACAAACAACTAAGGCAGAAAGAGTATGAATTCATCTTCACATTCTTCAACTTCATGTTAAAGAAACTCAGCAACAAGAGCCAACTGATGACGATTGATAACAAAATTATTGTTTCCCTTGGTATGGACCAATAATGAGACTTTGACATGCTTATATTTCATCTTTACTTCCACAAACATACAAACCACTATTTGTATCTCAACCACAATATTCTTGCCTTCTTTTGTCTTTCCAAGCAAACACTGATTAATTGGAAACAAATCTACGTAGGTCTCTCAAACAGTTCACAAGAATATGGTACGAAGTATAAAGAATAAATACAACTTACTTGAAACCATGCATAGAGTTTCTGCTGCAATAAGTATCAATGCCAAATCTCCAGTATAGAGCACCAAAACATCAAGACCACACATCTTGACCACATCGAATGCAGATCACTGATATAATCCCATTCCTTGTAATTACACTTTACATTGCTTTTCTTTGTTCCCAAAATTGATGAAATCAAATCCTACACATACTTGATATCATCAAACTCGCATTTTTAAGTCGTAACATCAAATCCTCACATACTTGATGAAACCAAATCCTTCGTCTTCAAAATTTTCTTGCAAATCCAAAAAATCCAAAACTTCTCTCTTCAAATCTTCTATCCAACCTAAGCTCTGATACCAATTGTTGGGGTTCATAGCCATCTACGTTCTAATCTTGCAGGAACATATTAGCTAACAAGAAACACTTGATCTCTCGGATTGCTCCATGAACCTTACTATGATATAGGATAAGAAGAAGAGAAAGAGAACCACATAGATGCAATCCATAAACAAAGCAACAAAAGTAAAGTACTCACGAATTTAACTTCGTTCAACAATATACACAATGTGTGTAATATTGTCTACATCCACCAAACTGGCTACGACCTCTTTATTCATTATAGAATCACCACCGAGAATTACACAACCGATTGAATAAATCAATCCATCGACTCACCACAACGTGACAGAACACAAGAACTCTCACAAGCACTCTATAAGATCCAAAGTAGTGTCTTCACCCATACGAGATAACGTTTACTACATTATCTACCACAACAAGATGATCTTCTCTGCATACCCTGATATAGATTACCATGGATGCCTTTAGCTCAACACCAATAATCTAATCCAGCACCACCAAGATGATCTTCTCCTCAACAAGATGTCTTACCAACATCTCCATATGAATACTCCATAACGACATATCTTCCAACATCGATAAGTATCCCATAAGCACCATAATGGTGTACTCCTTCCACCATTAGGTCTCTCACATAACCACCTCAAATAGGTGGGATGAATCCCTCACATCTCTACGAGATTTACATTGAGGATTCCATGACTAAAACACTTAGCCTAGACCTCCCTATATAGGAGTCACAAACTTGATTCCCAAGTATTAGCCTCCTTGGTTTAGGAAGGCATCTCCAACTAGGAAACCATGGTTAATTTAGGTATTCCATATTTATGGAAGTTGACCTAAACTAGGAAACCACCGTTTCCCTACAACATGAAGAAATAGTGGTGGATACTATAAACCCTAGTTACCAACTTTCCCATTAATTTTATTTTATTTCAGTAATTTTATTAATTCGTTTTACATTTCTCATTATAAAAATCCCAAAAATCATTTCATGTTAGTTTATTAGAGATATTGATTATTGTATATCCACCGCTCCTCGTGGGAACGACAGACTTGCCTGCCTCGTCTACTAGTTAGACACCGTGCGATTGCGGTTATTATATATATGCAATCTCGAAAGCCTATCAATGGACTATGGCGCCAGTTTAGAGAGAAATTGGCCAGTTAGCACAATTGGTGGCGGTTCTGAACGCTTTATGGGATAGATGGTAGTCCCATGCTGTGCACGGCTTTTGCCAAATAAAGATGTTGTATAAATAGTCCCATGGCATGGGAAATTCGGCAGGCTTACATAGGAAAGTGTGAGACTCAAATTAGGAGAGTTTTTGTAAAGATAAGGCTGGGTTCAAGGTGAACAAGTCTGTGTAAGTCCCCAAGTGGGCAAGTTTTGTATTTCTTCCCTTTGATGCAATAAAAAGAGTTGATTGTGTCATGTTCTAAGTGTCCTGGTTAGATAATTGTTGTTGGCAATATATGGCAATATTTGAATACATTATGAGGTGCATTTGAGAAGTTAAGAGAAGTGAAAGAAGGCTAAATACATCCGCTGTAGAACTAGTGAGTTGGATGTTTGCATTGGTGCAAAATTATAAGGATGAAGTGCACATCGGTGAAGCTTGATTCACAGAACCACCGTGTTGTCGGGTTCTTTGGTTACACTTTCGCAGAAATTTGCTTGGAGGTGCGACAGAAGACTAAGGTTGAAATGAACAAATCTAATTAACTGGCCCCACCATAAAATCTCTCCCCACTTAATTTAAAGTTTATCTAATATAAAATAAAATATCATCATATTATAATATAAGAATTTGACGGAAAAGCAGGAGAGAGGAAGACATGAGTGGTTTTCATGGGCACGCCTACGGATCAACCTTGACCGCTCGGCCTAACAACATACGCGTGTCTCTTCTTCCAACTAACTCAACAAACCAAGAATTTATTGGTTTTTCATGTTTGTTGAATCCATAATGGGAGCAAAATGAACAAACTACTTTGAAGAAGTCAGTTCTGATGCTGGTTCTACATATGTTGGGACACCGATTAATGGGAAGAATGTTCAAAGAAATGTACAAAGTAACAAGGCAGGACAAGGTGTTTCTGTTGGTGGTGTGGTGACTACGGAATGGAAGGTATTTAATGGGAAAAAAAGGGCAAGGGTGTTGGTGCTATGCCGGAAGGGCTCTCTACCCCAACCCCTATGGTGGATGAATTATATGCTACAGAAAGGCAGGGGCGGAACCAGGTTTTGAGAATTGGGTGGACAAATTATGAATGGTGGGCATTTGGGAGTGGGTGGGGGGTTGGGGTGTGAAATTGGGTTAAAATGAGTAAATTGGGCTAAAATATGAAAAATTGGGCTTGGGAATCAGATGGGCTGGGCGGGCAATTGCACACCCACCCTTGCAGAAAGGCTTCAAACTCGGAATTCTATTGAGAGGCGGTTAACAATGTTGAAAAGCAAGGAAATAACAAAGAAGACGACGCATAGGGATGGTCATGGGATGGGTATGGGGAGGGTATGCCAATCCCAGTCACTGCCCCGTTCGTAAAAAAAATACCCATGCCCGCCCCGTTACCCATATGAATATGGGCGGGGCGGGTATGGGGAATAGCTATATGGGACGGGTTTCCCATGGGTTACCCGTAACACTGTGTTAATACATAAATTTGATTATAATCAAAACTTAAATATGATTCGAACAAAAATAATAACGTAAGAACAAAGCATTCTGAAATCTTAAATTCAGTGATTTATCTTAAAATGAACAAAAGAATCTATTAATGAATTATTAATTTTTCTTTTTTTTCTTTTCTCATTCTATCTTCTTCCACGTTAACCATTTCATTATCTCCTTCATTTTCTCTATTTTAACTTTTAGGGAATGTGCCTGATCACAACAAAAGAATAGAAGTGATGAATGTACAAGAACGATCAAGAATATAATAAATGAAAGAAAGCTCGACTAAGTGGTGGAAATATAAAAATTATACACATTGTTGCATAATAGTCTAAACCCCTAAGTTATGAAAGGTACGGGGCGGGACCTTGAATCACGTCCCACCCCATCCCCGTAGCTTAGGTTTCGGGTATTACCCATACCAACCCCATCCCCATTTATGCGGGTAAAACCCTACCCAAACGGGACGGGTACTTACGGGGATGGGTTTGGGCGGGGCAAATGGCCATCCCTAAGACGCCGAGGTTAAGGCTAGAGAATAAGCTAAAAGGCATGCTAAAGTCGTTACCAAGCCAAAACAAACAGGACCCAAGGTGGTGATGGTAGCTAAAAATCAGGGAGATTTGGTTTTGATTGATGCTTTTAAAAATCCTAAAGACTTGATATTGGAAACAGAAATTAATTTGGTTTCCAAAGTTAGTAAACGACCAGATTTGGAATCTATTTTAGGAGATATGGATGCTAACAAATCTGACGTTATTAATGTTCCGGATTTGGAGTTTAATTCTCATTTAAAGTCTTCTGATTTTTCAATGGATTTGGGAGATAATTTAGGATCTTCTTGCTTCATTATTACTCCTGATTTGGAAGCTATTTTAGGAGATATGCATGCTCACAAATCTTACGTTATTAATGTTCCCGATTTGGAGTTTAATTGAATTCTCATTTAAACTCTTCTGATTTTTCAACGGATTTGGGAGATAATTTAGGATCTTCAAGCTCCAGCAAATTCAAGTGGTTCGTTAGCTACAAGTTTGGAAATTAAGTCAAACGTTTTTCCAGCAAGTATTAAGGATTTACTAGTAACAAAATCTCGGGTATTTAAGAGCATCTCGAATGGAGGGTGAAAAATTTATGGGTTAATTGACGTTTGATACTTATGTTTTGTCCAAAGTTAGTGTTTAGTCTAACATTTGTCCAACTTAGGCTTTAGTACTTGGAACTGACGTTGACCAATGTTGACCCGGTTAAATCTTAACTTCCGTTATGAAATCATTAAAAATTGCATATAAAATGTAATTAATATACAAATTTACTATCAAACCCTTTACTTTACAAATTTACCTAATAATAATCCGGTATTAACCCTAAAACATTTCATACGTATTTTCTTCCTCCTCCCACCAGACCAAACCCATCCGGAGCATCACCACTGCCGCAACTTTCTCTCGCACCATCACAACTTCTCACAATCACATCAGAACCACCTTCTCACATTCTATAGCCAACCTATCTTTTCCCCTAACGTACAATTATCAAATGGTATTCATTAATTTCTCCATTTCTCCATTATCAAATGGTATTCATTAATTTCTCCATTTCTCTCTTCTCACTTTCTAGGGTTCCATTGGGGAAATCCAATCAGAAGATTCAATAATCAAATCCGAACAAAAAAAACATTCCACCAAGCCCTAATTTTATCAATTTCTACTCAAATGAAATCAAAGAAGAGCAACGATATCAAATCACAAATTATAAACAACATTTGAATTAAGACAGTGAAGAAATTTGTTTCCCGAAGATGGATTTGAATAAATGTGGCTTGGATTAGAAATGGGTCTAATGAGTAAGTGGGTTAATTTGAGAAGATGGAGAATGATGTTGTAAAGCTTGTGGTGGAGAAGATTGAAAGATCTGGGGGAAAATTGTTTGAATTAAAAAATGGGTCTAGGTTAGATATGTTAAAGTGAGAACATAAGATGGATGTAAGGATGATATGAAAGTTATGGTAGTGGTGGTTGACTAGAACAACCAGCTGAGTGTTTGATTTACATCCATGGGGTTTCCCTAAAATTCCATATTGGTTTATTAGAAATGGAGGAAGAAGAAGTAATAGAAAAATTAGTTTCTTTTTCTTTCTTTTAGGATTAAACGAATGTTTAATCTCACCGTAGGATAAGTGCTTTTATTAAAGCCGTCGGATTCTAAGCCCACTTCAGGGTATATTTGTAAACTCAGCATTTTTATTTTATTAAATTAATTAAAATCAGGTCAAACAATGTCAAGGACAGTCAACGTCAATTTCAAGTACTAAAGCCTAAGTTGGACAAATGTTAGACCAAACACTAATGTTGGACAAAATTTAAGTACCAAAAACCAATTAACCCAAAATTTATTTTCTTATGACATTTAGGATTTTAGACCCTCATTAATATAAAATGCATCTCCAAGTGGTGGATCTATTAGCGGAAGGGTGTCAAAATAAATACGAAGGTCTTAGAGAAAGTCTTATCTAGACCTTGGGAATGACCTCCATGTCATCTTTTTAATTATATTTTAAATTTTTATCTTTAAATAAAATTTTTTAAACTAATAGGAAAAAGGGAATCAATTTTTTCATTATCCAAAAAAACACAAATCTTAGAAATATGACCCCACCATTGGAGATAGTTTATGAGCAAAGCATTATTACTTTTGCCACAGACATATCACCCCTTTTTAGCACCCACTGTTGGAGATGCTCTAAAGAGGCTGATTTAGGTAATAATGGGAATAATTAATGATACAGATTCTAACCGAGTTTTGCATAAACTCTCGGATTTGCAAGAGGGCGTGAATCTCCGAGAGATATTCTACAACGGTTTTTTGGGCACCACCCTATTTTGGCTGGGACCGAGAGATATTAAGTCATCCCTTATCTAAGTATTTATGTTAATACCAAACTTACCCTTTTTAATTAAATTAATTAGGTAGTGATTAGTTAGTGTAATGATTAGTTAGAGCAACGGCAGTGGTGCGAGTATAACCAAAGATCAAAGACCAAAAAAAACGACCAAATTTGAGTTTAGTCTGTAGTGTGACGCTACGGGCAGAAGACTAAATTTGATGGAGCGTACACTATACGTTTGCCCGATGGTGGAGCGTACACTATACGTTCGCCCGATGTGGCGGAAATACAAAAAATGAAGAAAAAAAAAGGGGCGGAGGAATAAAGCCCGCCCCACTATAAAGAGAATAAAAAAAAAAGAATAGGGCGGAGGTATAAACCACGCCCCACACTAAAGAAGAATAAAAAAAAAAAATGGGGCGGAGGTATAAAGCACGCCTGGTGTGGGGCGTAGACTATATGTTCGCTCGACTATATTTGGTCTTGGTCCCAGACCAAATATAGTCTAGGATTTGGTCTTGGTCCGTATTTTAGTCGATAATATGTCCCGCTGTGTCACGTATTTTGACCAAATTTTTAGTTATAGTCGCCCACTGTGGTTGCTCTTAAATATTATGTTAAATAAATTTTCTAACAATTTGGGAAGGAATTATTTTACAGAGTTTTTAGTTGGTAGCCGACCAACAAGCTGGGCACCAACCCCTTAGTGATTATTGATTAGTAATGTTAGATTAATTAGTCGGGTGTTGAGAAGAAGAAGAGGGTTTGGTAAGATGGTTGATTTCGAAATGAGGGTTTCGGGTACTTACGTATACTTCAAATTTAGTTAATGTTGCTTGAATTGGCCAAAACTTTAAAAAAAAATGAAATTTTTATAAACTGATTTCGGCCATGGCAATAAAGTTCGGCTACGACATCTGAAGAACAGGTAGCCGAACTTATTTGCAAGTGTAGTTCGCCTAATGTTTATGAAAATACAGGTAGCCGAACTCATCTTTGATGGAGTTTTTTCTTTTAGAGAAAAGTTTTGTTAGGACAAAAAAATTGCGACGTAACCTAACCAAAAGTTCGGCTAGGAAAAAATTTTGCGAGGTAACCGAACTAAAAGTTCGTCTAGAAAAAAAAAATTGCGACGTAACCGATCTTTCTCTGAAATAAAAAACTCCATTATAGATGACTTCGGCTAGTTCGGCAAACTGTTTCACATAATTCCTAGCCGAGCTTCTTTCTGCAACTTCCATTTTCAACTTATTTTAATGATTACTACTCATTTTTTCAACCAAAAACGAATCACAAGTAATGGGTTTGTGGAAATTTCTTTGAATAGAGACAATGAAGCGGAAACAAGAGAAGAATATGAACCCTCTAATAATAACAGATTTGTGAAAAATTAAAAGTAATGAATTTGTTATAATTTTAATTTTGATTTGGTAATGATTTAGATTAGGTTATATATACATGATGGTTATTAGATTAGTTTTAATTTTAATATATAAGTATATATATATATATATAATTATTAGATTAGTTTTAATTTTAATTATGTCAAGGGTAAGTTAGTCATTTCCACATTCTAGGACTTTCCTTATAAGTATAGGGTAGACATTCTTATCACATAATGGCCCCCCACCAAAAATGGGTGGTGCCCAGAAAAAGGTTCATATTCTAGCTACAAATTCTGACGGTATAAATGAGCTGGCAACTATTGGGCCAGACTTTAACCGAAATTTGGAAGAAGCAGGGCCACATATTAACCGAAATTCGGAGGATATCAATAGCTTGGATAGGACTGAATTTGGCTAAGGCCGCACAGGAACCGAGCCGAAAAACTGGACTGACCTGAAACCGGTGGAACCGTACCTGTATTTGTAGAACCGAGGAAGGGGGTACAGGTACCGGTCCAAAAACCGAGAACCGAGCCTAGGGAGGTATAGGGGTGGGACTTGGGTTGGTTGGTCGGGTTGGAAGGCTTGGCCGAGGCAGACCCGAGGTAGAAATTCTTTGCCCAGACCGTCCCGGAGGTACAGGTACACGATCCTAAGCATGTCCCGCACCGTCCCGATTGTACCGAGCAATAATAACCATTAGATTTAGGGATTTAATCTGACGATGGTTAACTGGTATATATAAAAGAATTAGGTCAGAAGTGTTTGTAGGTGAAAATGGTTTCTGCTGATTTCGGTAATTGCGGGTGTGCAGGTGAGAAACAATTTAAAACCTAAACAATATACTGCAAGGGAGTACTTTAGATTCAAGAGATCAATCTGTACAAGTCCGGCCTAAACCAAGAAATGGCCGTTCCAGACTTGCTTCGGTCACAAAGTGGAGGAGAATGGGTTGGTTTTGGGGAGGGAAGCAAGGAAAATGGTGAGACCAGAATAGTTGATTCTGGAAGAGTAGTTGTGTTACTGTGACTTATATCAGAAAAGTGGGAAGGCTAACAAATGGTAAGCTAGCAAGTATTTTCTGAGTGTTATATATTCCCGAATGAACCTCTCCTTCGGTGGAAATAGGTAAGACCTATTTATACAAGTCGAAGTGAAACGTACTCTGGTCTCATTAAGGAATGGAAAAATGGGTAAATAAATGGGAGGAGGTGGTAACGTTAACGCATGGAATTGATGTTCCATAAAACCTTTAACGCATGGAATTGATGTTGCATAAAACCGTTAACGCATTGAATTGATGTTGCATAAAACCGTTAACGCATGTGCTTTATGTCCCATGAACGTTTCACACATAACTTTCCGTATTTACTAACCGCCTCACACTTATGACACTTCCTTATGACGGGCGTAGTGTACGCTGCACGCTGTAAACCGACAAACCAATAACCAAAGAGGATCCCCCATTTTGTGTTGATGTCTCGAATGTTTTGGAAAACATATAGCACGCTGTTGTTGCTTGGCAAGTCATGCTCGGGAAACTTGCCAGCCTGGTGACCTTCGACGGTCGAGATTTTGTATCTTGAGAGGAGGGGCAACCGTTGATCGTAGCACGCCTTCGTTTTGGTAGCCACGTAGTGAGGGCCAACGTGGTGGCGCGGCTAGGTTGGCATTCCGTTGGCATGGCAAGGTTTGGCATGGCCAAACTTAGGTTTTCTGGCCAAAGGTTACCATGTGTCGTCTGGTAACCTTGGATGGCTAGGATTTGCTTCTGGGATTGAAGGGCAATCGCTGATTGTTGCACGCCTTCATTTTGGTGGTCGCGTAGGGAAGGCCAGCAGGGTGGCGCGGCTAGGGTGTGGTTAGGCTTGGCATGTGGGGCCAAGGGTTCGCCTTGGGTGTGGCTAGCTTTGGCTAGGTATGATTTTGGATTGGCATGTGGGGCCAAGGGTTTGCCATAGGCGCATGGCGTGACTAGCTTGGGCTAGGTGCGGTGTTGGCTTGGCATATGGGGCCAAGGGTTTGCCATAGGCGCATGGCGTGACTAGCTTGGGCTAGATGCGTTTTTTGCTTGGCATGTGAGGCCAAGGGTTCGCCTTGGTCATGGGGCCAAGTGCGATTTTGGCTTGGCATGGGCCACGGGCGTATGGCATGGCGCGTTGGCTTTGGCATGATGTGACTAGCATGGCTAGGGCCAAGGAAAGTGCGTTTGGCATGGCGCGTCTTTGGCTAGGTTTGGTTTGGTTTGGCATGTGGGGCCAAGGGTTTGCCATAAGCGCATGGCGTGACTAGCTTGGGCTAGGTGCGGTTTTTGCTTGGCATGTGAGGCCAAGGGTTCGCCTTGGGCGTGGCTAGCTTTGGCTAGGTGCGATTTTGGCTTGGCATGTGGGACCAAGGGTTTGCCACGGGCGTATGGCATGGCTAGGGCCAAGGCAAGGGCGTTTGGCTTTGGCATGATGTGACTAGCATGGCTAGGGCCAAGGGAAAGTGCGTTTGGCATGGCGCGTCTAGCTTGGCTAGGTTTGGTTTGGTTTGGCATGTGGGGCCAAGGGTTTACCATAGGCGCATGGCGTGGCTAGCTTGGGCTAGGTGCGGTTTTGGCTTGGCATGTGGGGCCAAGGGTTTGCCATAGACGCATGGCGTGACTAGATTGGGCTAGGTGCGATTTTGGCTTGGCATGTGGGGCCAAGGGTTTGCCATAGGCGCATGGCGTGAATAGCTTGGGCTAGGTACGGTTTTGGCTTGGCATGTGGGGCCAAGGGTTCGCCTTGGGCGTGGCTAGCTTTGGCTAGGTGCGATTTTGGCTTGGCATGTGGGGCCAAGGGTTTGCCACGGGCGTATGGCATGGCTAGGGCCAAGGCAAAGTGCGATTGGCATGGCGCAGCTAGCTTGGCTAGGTTTGGTTTGGCTTGGCATGTGGGGCCAAGGGTTTGCCATAGGCGCATGGCGTGGCTAGCTTGGGCTAGGTGCGGTTTCGGCTTGGCATGTGGGGCCAAGGGCTTGCCATAGGCGCATGGCGTGGATAGCTTGGGCTAGGTACGGTTTTGGCTTGGCATGTGGGGCCAAGGGTTTGCCATGGGCGTATGGCGTGGCTAGGGCCAAGGAAAGGGCGTTTGGTTTAACATGATGTGACTAGCATGGCTAGGGCCAAGGCAAAGTGCATTTGGCATGGCGCGGCTAGCTTGGCTAGGTTTGGTTTGGGTGGGCATATGGGGCCAAGGGTTTTCCATAGGCGCATGGCGTGGCTAGCTTGGGCTAGGTGCGTGACCAAGCTAGGGTTTTGGGGGCAAAGGTCGTTTGGTAACCTTAGACGGCCAGGATTTGCTCATGGGATTGAAGGGCAACCGTTGATTGTTTCACGCCTTCGTTTTGGTAGCCGCGTAGTCAAGGCCAGTATGGTGGCGCGGCATGGGGCCATGGCGAGGTGCGTTTGGAATTGCGCAGTAAGTGTGGATGGCATGATTTGCCATTGGCACGGAGGTGCGGCTAGCATGGCTGGCATGCTTTGGCGCGGTCGGTGTGGTGGCATGATTTTCCATTGGAGCAGAGGTGTGGCTAGCATGGTTGTTATGCTTTGGCGCGGTCGGTGTGGCTGGCATGATTTGCCATTGGCACAGAGGTGCATCTAGCATGGTTGGCATGCTTTGGCGTGGTCGGTGTGGATGGCATGATTTGCCATTGGCACGAGGTGCGGCTAACATGGTTGGCATGCTTTGGCGCTGATCGGCGTGGTTGGCATGATTTGTCTTTGGCATAGAGGTGCGGCTAGCATGGTTGGCATGCTTTGGCGCGGTCGGTGTGGCTGGCATGATTTGCCATTGGCACAGAGGTGCGGCTAGCATGGTTGGCATGCTTTGGCGCGGTCGGTGTGGCTGGCATGATTTTCTATTGGCACAGAGGTGCGGCTTGCATGGTTGGCATGCTTTGGCGCGGTCGGTGTGGCTGGCATGATTTGCCATTGGCACAGAGGTGCGGTTAGCATGGTTGGCATGCTTTGGCGCGGTCGGTGTGGCTGGCATGATTTGCCATTGGCACACGTGGGAATTAAGGTTTGGCTTGTCGTAACCCTAATTTGAAAAAGATACCTCGGTAATTATTTAGGGACAAAGGTTTCAGTAAATGTGCCTAGTAAATGCTTGTTACTTTAAATGTTGTGACATCACTGTCTGCTAGGGTTTAGTGTTTTATGATTTTAACCCTAAGCTAAAAACCACCATCAACAAGAAGACTTTCATTTTCTTTTCTCTCCGTCTTCTTTGCAGCTCCTCTCTCTGTGAGAAGGAAAACCAAACACCAGTTAACAGTTAACACCCCCTCTTTTCTTCTCTCCAGTTTTACTTATTCGTTAATCATTTGATTAGGTAAGATTCAATCTTGATCTTTATATTACCTTTTTAATTTGAGCTTCAGTAGCTTGATTATTTGTTAATGATTTGCATGACTGATTATAACATGATATGTATGTTACCAATTTTACTGATTCCTTAATCATTTGATTAGGTAACATAATGATCTGTATGTGGTTCTCCTTTTTTTTGATCGGCTTGTATGTGGTTCTCCTATTTTTTTATTCTAGGGTTTTGGAATTTTCTGCCCAATTTTATAATCTACAAGATAGTGACGATAGTCTGATACTCTGATTTGATTTATTTGTATGAAATACTTAACGAGTTACGAGTCTTTTTCATTTGATTTTGTTGATTCATGAAAGATTTTAGGCTTAGTACTATAATCGAGTATAAAATCTCAGTTTCCTGCCCAATTTGTTAATCTAGAAGATAATCTGATTTGAATGAAATAGTTAATGAGTCTTTTTTGTTTGATTTTGTTGATTCATGAATGATTTTGGGATTAGTATAGAATCTCAGTTGAAATTGAATAGTTTTCAACAATCTAGTAACATCTGTTTTTGTTTGTGTTCTTGAAGGCTGCAAGAAAGTCTGCAGACTCTGCACCAACCACTGGTGAAGTGAAGAAGCCCCATCGTTACCGCCCTGGACCCTGGTACTGTTGCTCTAAGGTATGTAAAATTGTAAACTGATACCAGTATAGCATTACTATGTTAATTTATGTATATGATTAGAGTCTGCTGTCTGCCTGTGTTATGTAATAATGTGATTTTGGCATATGTGTGTTTTTGATGGTTTATTCATGTTGTTTTTGCAACGTTACTTGGTCCTATCAACAATAATGCCACCACCACCAGTGCTGCTGCCATGGAATAGATTTTCAAGACTTTGTATTTGACACCAGTGCTACTTGTTACTTTTGCCACCACTGTTACTTGTTACTTTTACCACCAGTGCTACTTGTTACTTTTGCCACCAGTAAGACTATTATTTGTGTGTGTCTATCATCTGTGTGCTTTTGCTACTTGTTGCTTTTTCAGATTTTTAAGACTTTGTATTTGGCACTTTTCTTTGCTAATATTATTGCTACTTGTTAGTTATTAACTTGTTACGTATTGTGCTTTGAGATATTTCTTAATATATTGTTGCTTAGTAAAACAGGTTCTTTAACATACAAAAATTTGTCTGGAATTCTGACAGAAAGTACCGACTGGTACCGGAACCGTGACTGGTACATTACTTGTCCCAAATGGTACCGGAATCGAGGACACAGGTACAAGTACCGGTCCAAAATCTAAGAACCGAGGCTAGAGAGATGCAGGTACTCGGTCTCGGTAAGAACCGAGTTGAACCGTACCGTGTGCACCCTTAAATTTGGCAGTAATTCAAGCGCACAAGTTAATAAAATTGGCTCCGGGCAAGATTGGATGCTATGTCTCAGCGGGATGCTTCTCTCTTCGCTAGGGAGATGTTAGAAGGTAGGACTGATTTGAAGGGAAATATTTTGGACGCTTTACCGGAGATGGGAAGGTCACCGAGGCCTTCTCATTCTAGTGAAAGCCATACTCAACCTCCAATAAAGTTTGTACCTGGTAATTATGCTTCTGATGAAGATGAAGATGGTAAATTTTATGGCGGTTATGAAGATACGGACATTATAAATACCTTTATTTCCAAGATTAAACCGTATAAAATTAGTAATCCCAAAGGAAGACTGAGGGGAGTTTCTACTAAACGTAGATAACTTCTCTTTTTCTTGTATTTCATTTGATGCTATTTATTAGTTATAATTAGGAACTTTTTGGGGCTTCTTTTGATGTTATTTCATTTACCCCTTTGGTTTATGGGGGTGGGGTCCTATGAGCCCCTTGTAATTCTTGCAACTAAGTTTTTCGTTTAAATAAATTATTGGATTTAGCAAAAAAAAAATAAAAAATAATAATGATCTAAGTATATGAATTGCAGCGGTGTAGTGCCGGGTAGCATCGATGATGGAGGCATAAATTTTGATGATAGTGGTTTTTCACCGCAGTGGGCGACTAAACCCATTTATTTGGTAAAAGAACCAAACGTAGCGGGACGGACTATCGATCAAAGACCAGACTAAACCCAAATCCCAGACTATATTTGGTCGGGGACCAAAGACTAAACCCAAATTATAGTCGAGCGAACGTATAGTGTACGCCCCACGCCAGGCGAACGTATAGTGTACGCCCCACGCCAGGCGAACGTATAGGCTCCACCCCATTATTTTTTTTATTTTTTTTATTTTGTTTGGGGCGAGGTTTATACCTCCGCCCCATTCTTTTTTCACTTTCTTTATAGTGGGGCGGGCTTTATACCTCCGCCCCAATTTTTTTTTTTTTTTTTTTTTTTTTTTTTTTTCTGAAATCTCCCCCCATCAAGCGAACGTATAGTCCCCGCCCCATACCAAGCGAACGTATAGTATCCGCTCGACCAAATTTAGTCTTCTACCCGTAACGTCACACACCAGACTAAACTAAAATTTGGTCGTTTTTTTTTTTATCTTTGGTCTTTGGTTATACTCGCACCACTGCAGTTGCTCTTAGGCAGCATGCATTGTGTGCTTTTATTATTTCTTTCTGGAAGAATTGTATTTTTTGTTTCGATTTTTAGGTCGCTCCCTGTGATCAAATCAAACATTTACCATTACCAAACACGGGGCGGGGTGGAGCGAAGCCTGCGCGCATCAAATCAAAAAGGCATCGCTACGGGCGGGGCGAAGCCCCTCTGCCAAATTACAAAAAAAAAATAAATATCCAGTACGTAACACTCACTACACCATATTTTGCGTTTTGTAACACACTATTTCAGTCACGAAATGGAGTTGTGACGCACAAAGACCGTAACAACGAGGTGTGTAACAAATATTCGTAACCAACATGTCACCGTTACGAATTTGGGGTTGTGACGCACTTCGTAACTTGCACACGACCGTCACGAAATGAAAATTCGTAACCGACGTCTGACCGTTTCTATTTTATTTTTTTTGGTTACAAATACATTGACTAAGTCTACGTTGACCGACTTCAGTGTTCTGGTAAAAATTTAGTAACCAAGAATTTTCCGTTACTAAATTTTTACCAGGGTTACTAATTGTTTGACCAGGTCAACGTTGACTGATTCCTACTATCCTGGTAAAAATTAGTGACACTTCTTTGCCGTTACGAATCTTTTTGTTACAAAAAAAAAAGTCAGTCTTGACCTGGTCAATATTAATGTTCCCCCCCTTTCATTTTACCCTGCAGGTACCCTATCCCCAGGAATTGTTGCAATACAATCCAATTCAAACATTTCAACATTCAAAAGAAGTCATTCAATCCAATTTAACATTCCAATATTCAAAAGAAGTCATCAATCCAATTTAACATTACAACATTCAAAAGAAGTCATTCAATCCAATTTCTGTTGTGTTCATGAGCCATAACTGCTAAGTATAAGGAAGACAAATACAATTATTGCCATAAGAACATCCATACAAAAGTGTAAGAGATACAAAAGAGCAGCCGATCCAAACATCAACCATCATCCTACAGATAAATGTGACTTGCACCAAATTCATATGTCCATATGTTTTTATCAAACTCTAAAACGAATCTGCAAATAAGATCCAGCCAAACCTAAGAGTTATGAGATACTGAAATGTGGTTGGCTCAACACTCCATGCTTAAGATCTCACTCTTCTACAAGGTGGTGACATAAACCATCAAATCCTGAAAACTAATCAAAATTACTGTATCCTCTTATACTAAAACAGGCTAATAATCCATGCATGAAACATATACTTGCCCACAATCAAAACATCAAAATGTGATAATAGCAAAGAGTAGAAAATGTTCAAACCTGTTTAGCCATGGTACAAGCTTTGTCTGATGAATTAAGAATTTCGAAATAAAACACAGAAAAATTAAGTGCCAAACACAATCTAATTGTGCAGAACAATTCAACAAATTCAATAAACAGAAAAGAGGAAAGTATGAGTTGGAGAAAAATAAGTCACATGTTTGTACCTTTTTAATAGCAGCAGTGGTGTTTCCAGCAGCATCAAGGGTACCGAAAGCAGAACTTCTGTTGTCTATGATAATATAAAGAATTACTATTACAGCCAGATAAGTCAGCTGAATTTTCAATTCAACCTGGCATCGAATAGCCAGAACTGCAACAGAAATCAGTTATAAGACTTACACAATACCAAGATGTGTGGGCCTTGGCAACTGTGCAGTGGTCAAATATATCAACCATAAAATGCAAGGTAACTTACAATAAATGTTGTTTTAAAAACTAGACAGGAGGGTGTCAAAGATGGAGGAAAGATATTTTCATCACTAATGGTAGGCATTATTTTCATGTGCTAAGAATCTGTGAACTGTTCCTTCCAAGTTCCTACTACACCGTACAGTGCAAGTACAAGCTACTTAACTTGAATAAAAAACATCTGGGAATGAATATATGTGTCTGAGATACACCTATATCCTTATGATAGAAAAACTTAGCAACTAAAATAAATGATACTTATTATGAGAGACACCTATCTCGAGCAAATCACGGACCTGTTCATTATTGATTTCAACCATTTGAACGTCAATTTTATATGTTAAGGAGCTACTTCTATTGCGGGACATTTGGAAAAGAACATCAAGGGCTTTGAAATGGACACCCAAATCCTTGGGGGACGATGCATCGAGGCCAGTCTGAAAGACCCAAAATTCCAGTGAACAATTAGTTATCTAGTCACAAATTTCAATCTTGAATATATGAATAGATACAAAGACTTGTTGTACTGTACAGAAATCAAGAAAAAAAATCATATACCTCAATGTAGTCTTCTCCCAACAAGACTAGCCGAAGGTGAAAATTCACACATTGTAACCATCAATAACAGGCCTATTACTGGCTGTGTATCTAAAAATACTTCCTCTAAAAATAGCAATGAACAAACACGGAAGAGTCAAACTTGGCAACGATAGACGCATTAAACATGTCAAACAAAATTATGGTTCTGGTAAAAGTTTTGAGTACCCTCAGCAGCTTTTTGATCATAAACCTTGTTAAACTTGAACAACCTATGACCACCAACTGTGTCTACGAAAGGGTCTGTAAGAACAAGCTCTACATCCTTGCCAATGAATTGTATAATCGTCTGAATTTTGGCTGGGCACAGTCCTAACATTTCCTGTTCAAGAAAACATACACAAGCAAGAAAAACAAGTTAGAGCATGAAATTCAGATTTTCTGTAGTTAAGCATTGGTATCTATTGAGTCTAAAAACTCAAACATCTACCGACTCTCTACAAGACAAGAGCGAAAATCTCTCTAGCTTTATCTATTTTATTTTCTACATCTACACCTGCATCATAGGGAAAAAAGAATATAGTAACAAATGAGATGCAAATCAAATTAAGATCGTGAATCCTATTATCATAACTACTTGAGAAAAATACACACTTCCACCATACGTACCTACGTCACCAACGTCCTGACTATAGATGTCCATCACATTAACAACTTGTAGCATAGAATTGGAAGTCTGTACGGATTCCTTACTACTTCCAATTCATTCAAAACCCGTTAAAATTTTTCAAAAAAGCTCCAGAAAAACTATAACATTCAGCAAAAATTGATCAAATAAACTTTAGATGATAAATCATAGAGTAAAGGTTTTGGAACCTGAACATTCCCCGTATCTGTTAGTTCAACAAATCCGTTCTAAACTGCCAAAATTACAGATAATTTTGGAAACCCTAATTGAAAATTTTGTGGAAAATTGATAAAAACAATAAAGAAGAGACAGTTACCATATCACCCAGATTTGATAATCGTCGTCCATTGATAATGAAGTTTGAAGAGGAGTCCGTGTTCTGGGTTTTGGTTGTTCTTCGTCGCTTCAAACAAACAACATTAATCAGAAACAAGATCAAAACCTAAGCAACCATTTCTAAAATCGCTAAATAGAAGTATTTATTTTGAACCAAACTCGAAGGATATTACGATGATGATTTACCTTTGAATCGAGATAGAGAGACCAGGACAGAGTAAATTTCTTCTTCTTGTTGATTCTAATGAATCTTCTTCGATAAAGAGGAAGAGAGATTGAGAGCGAGAGACGGAGATACTTAAAGATCGAGAGTAATAGACGGAGATGAATGTTTCTGATAAAAAAGCCTCCTTCTTCAGGTTTTCCTCATGGAGGCTGCTATGCTGGTGGATGAATGAAAATGAAAGAGAAAAGACGATAAGTATAAGTTAGGGACTTATTAGGGTTAGTTTTCGCACACACGTTTATAGCACGCGTAAACTTAGGTGTTACCTAACACACGCGGTTTTAACACGATTTTATTATAGCAGTTTCTAATAGTAACATGGGATGGGCCGTTACTAAACTTGTCTTAATTATGTAACCGAACCATAGCTTGATTACTAAATTTTCGTAACTGAAATTTCCAGTTACGAATGAGTAACGGCTACATGTTGGTTACTAATTTTAGTTACTAATCACTGAATATGGTGTAGTGACTGGCACAAATCTAATATATTTTATAGGAGCAGAAAGAAATCATTGTTGGATAATATATGTGGTTTCGATTTCTCGGAAATCATACAAATGCAACAAACATAAAACAAATAAATATAAAGTAAATTTTTTTTGTCGGATCATGGCGAGGATCACTCTTTCTTTAAAGATTAGTACGTCCCCGCATTACGAACCCTTCGGTTTTACGGACATAGTCTTTCAAGATACAACGATCACGCCTTGTAGAAGGTAGCACTATAATTCTACTAGATCGGCGAATGTTAACGATTATTGTGCTCTTCGACACACGACTCAAACTCTACAAAAGTTCTTGACATTTTTATTTCCAAAACTTATGAAAAAACTCATTCAAACTAAGACATGAGTTTATATACATTCAATGTTGACTTTACATGGTGTCTTTTCACCAATAGGTTACTCACCATGGCCAATTATAACTCTCCATAACACCTATTCACTAGGTGTCTTATGGCATGACCCTAAACACACCTCTTAAATTTTAAACTTTGAAAAATAAATTTCAAATTTGAACTTAAAAATTCAAACAATCAAAAGAACTAGAAGAAATCTGATAAGAGTATAAGAGGAAAAGATCATTAACTCACGTAGAAACCGAAGAACACAGATGTGAGAAACATATTCATATTACTCGTAGTGGAGTTTAGATAACAGCAATTACACATAACGTACAAAGCACGCATTTATTTTTTGCTCGATTGACAAAGCACACAGTCAAACGAAGCAAAGTGCAAACCACACAACATAATCATAATTGACTTCGCAAACCACACAAGTAACTGCGCAGTACTCCAAGACTGAAGTTTTTGGAAGAGGTTGCGGTTGCCTTGTAAATACTAGTAATCCTTAAGTTACGTAAGTTTCAGTGGAGGGTCCATTTGTCATAACCAAAGATATCCTTGTTTCCTTATTGTTCACAACAGCTCGATGAAGCACGCCTTTATACTTCCCGTTACTCAGTATCTACAAACCAAAAACACAAAAGAAAAGGAATCAGAAAAACTAGTGCCCATTAATAAACAAGCTTGGTAAAGGGGTGGCAAGTGTGATAGCAATGTCCCTCTAATTGGTTAGGGGGTGTCCTATAGGGGTGTAGATTGACTAGATTACCCTTTTCACCTTAAATTAACCAAAATCAAATCAATTTTTTTAAACCTAATGAATCATAAAAAAATCAAATTAGTTTTTTTTTTCATCTTCTTCTTCATCTTCTCTTCTTCTCCATCAATCCTAACCTCCATTAAAACCGAAGATTTTATCATCTTCGATTAATCGGCGATTTGAAAAATATTTGGAAAAACCCAGTTAGGGTTTAGTTTATCGTGTTGGATTTAAGTTAATTTTGTATCAAAAATTAGGGTTTTGTATGAAAATTGAAATTGAAATTTATGGGTTTATGCGAGTTACGGTTGGTAATAACTCAATTACGAACCGTAACTGGAGATTTTAAAGAACATACGGTTGGTAATAGTTCAATTACCAACCGTATGTTCTTAGTTTTGAGAATATGTTCAGTTACGGTTTTTATTTGCATAATATTTATCAACCGTAATTGAGTTACGGTTTGTTACTCAAACAACCATACCAGCCGTAAATATTCTGTGTCTTAAGAATTTATCAAATAATGATTTACGGTTCAAAAGTTAAGTTGACACACCAACCGTAGGGTAGTTACGGTTGGTATCGAGCATTTAGTTACCAACCGTAATTGGTTTTACGATTGGATCTTCCCAAATTTAACCGATTCACGGTTGGTATTCGATAACTTACGAAACAGTAACTAAGAGTTACGGTTCGTCACGAGCAAAACTGCAACCATAAGTTCTTCTGAAAATTCAAAAGTTTTGATTTTTTAATGTAATTTAGATAATTTTGAGCGAGAAAAAGCTAATTGGAACTAATTTAGAAGTATATCGGGTCACTGGAATCACTCATTTTGGTTGAGTGAATCAAAATCTAGGGTTTCACAAATATCACATAAGTTTTCTTTTTCTTCTCCTCTAATTTTTTTTTTTTTATAACTCTAAAAATTTGATTTTAGAGTTATAATAAGTGAACATTAATTATCAACACTAATCTTGATTATTAACAATAAGGGCTAATTAGTCATTTCCAGATTTTCATTGATAAGAGGCACTTGAATTTACTTGTAATGACCTTTTTTTTTGTCTTATTAGCTGCCGCCCCTCTACCAATTCTGCTAGCCCCTTTACCAAGCTTGTTAATAAATAATAAATGCACAACCAAGGCAATCTAATTTACTCAAATAAGAGTAGGTCATGAAACAGAGAACTAATTTACCCGTACCTCCATATGATCACCAGTGTTAACCATGATAGAGTTAGGAATTGCATTGACAGCAACCCATTTCCCTTTGTTCTTAATTTGCAATCCACCAACGTCATTCTGTATGAGTAGGGTTAGGAGTCCTCGATCAGCATGTGGGGGCAAACCAATTGCAAGTTCAGGCTGTGGGCAAGGAGGGTAGAGATTTGCAGAAAACTTTTGAACACCAGAATTTAGTTCAAGGGACTTTTCGATGTCCTCTTCCTCTAATTCTAGTCCCTCCATTATTGCTCTAAGCAGTTCTTTCATTATTTCTCTTGATCTTTTGCTGAACTCACTTAAAGCCTCACTGCATGAGTAGACAAAAACAAAATTTAGCCAGGTGCATTTACAAACAGGAACAAATAAATCTAATTGGGTATAAACATTTAAGTACATCAGATATTTACCTCAAACCCTCGGGTTTAGCAGGGGAATTAAATACTGGATGCACTAAAATTCTAAGATAATCCCTCCAAAAGGAGACACTCTCAGAGGCAGGGTTAAAATTGGTTCCACATATAATTGGATTCAAAATGCAAGGGTCTGAAGCATTCTCTCCGTCGTAAACCGACTTCTCTTCGGGACTTAAATCGAAGAATTTCATACAGGAGTTGATCAATTCCTCTTTCAAACTCTCTGGAACTCCATGGTTAGTCACCTATAATTGTCGCACGAGCAAACTCATTCAATATGTAACTGATGCAAAAATCAATAGTAATGCAAATATTATTCATAAATAAGTTTTACCATGAAGAATCCCCGATACAGACATGCATGTCGAAGCTCTTCGATCATCTTAGACCGTTGGTCAGTGGAACCAGAAGTGAGGAGCGAAAAATCAATGACGGGTAGACTAACTTGCTCAGCAGCTTCTTCAGCTAACATAGTGAGATCATCGGCTTTTGCATGTTTGGAAGGAACAGAGATGAGATCAGTTGATTCAATCAAGTCTTTTATCATAATACCCATCTTTAGAAAAATATTATTCTTCAGCTCAAGATATATCGGTATATATTCTCTAGCTCAAGATGAAGAAATGAGATGAATAAATGTTGTGGTTAGAGAAAGATGGAGATACTCGATATATATAGTGGAGTGCGAGAGGAATATCATATTCATGGTAAAACTTATTTATGAATAATATTTGCGAAAAGAAATCAATTATTAGATTTTAATGAATATCATATTCACCCACCGGATATTTAGATATGACATTGTTGGCATCAGGATAGATTTGATAGGCAAGAATTGATGGATATACTACAACATGTATGACTGCCATATGATCTCGAACAAGCTCTATAAGGTTTCCGATTACCTAACTCGGTTTTACCTAAATCGGTTTTATCAATATATGTTATGAGGTTTTCCTCTTTTCCGGGGGAAATAAAAAAAAAAATGATAGTCCATTGTAAATACTGGAGATAGCCTTGTTGCTTGAATTTTTTACTTTTTGTTCCCGGCGACGAAGAAGAATTTGTAGTTTTCGGTCGGCAACGAAGAAAATACATGTTTGACAGAATATCTAAGCGAGAAAATGTGTATTCTTCTATCTGATTCACAGTAAAAGATATCCACAAGGCATTTGCTTCAGAAATATATTTTTCATTATGCTTCATCTGGAATCCACCAATTTCTATATTCCTCTTGTATGCATTTTAAAGATACTGCTTCATTTTCTTAAGCGGCCATAAACCGGGCCTGTCCAACAATTTATTTCTGTCCAATTGTATAAGAATAGGTGTCAGTTGTGTGTGTGTGAAAATTTGTTGATAAGATATGATCACTTGATTGATTAACAGACAATTGTTGAACTTATTCAAGTTGTTCTTTTAAATGACACAGCGCAATCCACGTACACCTATATATTCTTTCGATAAAAATGTCTGTTGTATGGGCCAGTGTCTGGCAATTATTCAGTGAATTATAAGAAAAATACACAAAAACAGCAGGGCAATGAAGATCATACAGCTTTTGTTGGCCCTCGAGATGGACCATTGGCAGTTACTACTTACTAGAGTCTGGAGATACCCTTGCTGCCTTGGTCTTCGGTAAATCTTGATGTAATATGCATGCTCTTCTATTTCCAATTGTTCAATATCTATATATCATGAAGATACTTTTAGTTGAGAGAAAATGCAATATTTTAATGAAGTATCTAAGGTATAGAATTTCGAATCCTAAAAAAGTGACAAAATGTGTGTTCCTCCATATGATCACCAATGTTAACCAAAAAATAGTTCCGCAGGATATTTACAGGAATCCATTTCTCTTTATGCTGGATTGACTGGATTTGGAATCCAGCAATTTCGTTATGATTAGTTAAGTTAGATTCCGAATGTGCGGGCATGTGAACCAAGCCCTGTAACCAAGACTTGACTTGTGCATTTGAATTTTAGAAACGTTTTTTGGGACCATAGTTTTTTTTTTTTTTTTTTTTTTGGGGACTGGTCAGTTCGGTTAGGAAATATTTTTTGCGACGTAACCGAACTATTGTTCGGTTGAGAAATGTTTTTTGCAATTAACCGAACTTATGTTCGGTTGGGAAATGTTTTTTGCAACTAACCGAACTTATTGTTCAGTTAGGAAATGTTTTTGTGACGTAACCGAACTGGGAACTAAAAAACCATGGTCCCAAAAAAAAACCATGGTCCCCAAAAAAAAAATACGTTTCGAATTTTAAAAGAGATCTTGAACCATTTTCCTAGTGGGTTAGAAACTGGGCTTGTTTATTAAACTGTCTGTTTCTGGCACGAGTTGGTGTAGAGGTGTAAATTGGGGCTGTGCCCAAAGACGAGCACTGACCCGGAACGACAAAGACGCTAAAATTTGAGCACGACTTGACCAAAGACGTGACTTAGCCTAGCACGGCACGACAAAGACGTTAGTTAAATGGGACGTCTTTGGGTTTGACTAATTGGCACAAATAGCAGCAAAGACAAAGACGCTAAGACGGATAAGCACGCGGCCTGGAAATGACCCAAGCCACAACACGTTAAGAGAGCACGTCATAACATGTACAAATACACCATATAACAAGGCATAATACATCATATTTTTTGTATATTTCACAAAAGAGTCACTGTCCTAGTTAGTTTTTAACATTTTATGTTGGCTTATTTATAACAACACATATAATACCTTAATATTTGGAAAATATATTTCAATATCGTTGTTATAATGTCGTCACCTATATTTAACTAGAACATTAATTTACATGACAATAATCCTATTTTATATTTGATGGGTTATTTCTTTTTATTGAATAAACTTGTTAATTTTACTTGAAATAATTTCAAATAATATGTTGTCTAATTAAGTTCTTGTGATAATGTCCGACTTAATGTATACATTAAGTGATTTCAAATTGCTTATAGCACGTGTGCCAGCACGGCACAGCACATCACGTTTATTCGTGTGATGTGCCCGGGTGTATCTTGTGCCTAGCTTTTGACTAGTAAAGCACAAACACGGCACAAAGACGTTTAAATCGTTGGCACAAAGACAACACGGCACATGGCACGTTAAGCACGCGACTTCGTGTCTTGGAGCTGTGCGGCCAAGCACGTTTACACCTCTAAGTTGGTGCTTTTGTATATTGTATTGTATTTACCTCATTTCTCTTCTTTTCCAAATGTTTCTCAACTATGGAAGAAAAACCAAAAACTTTTCTCGAGCCTTGCTTCTGCTTCTCCAAAAGTAGAAGTCAATTCCAGAAACCGGAAGCAAAGACAATTTGTTTCCCAAAAATAGTCAATTCAACTTTGATAGGAAATTAAAATTTACAGCACGCTAGGAAGTTGTTAACATTTGAACGTAGTTTCTACATGAGAGTTTTAATCTTTTAACAATGTCCGTTAAGTGCTAGCCGGAAGATGTCCATGAGCTATCCGTTAGAAGCGTCTATCGGCCCTTAAAAAGCCACTACTAGATATTAATATCCCAAATTTGGATTTTACCATAAAATAGCATATACCTTACTTACTGAACCCACACTGTAATCCAACACCAAAGGAATCTTAAATGTATCCATATTTACAGAATCCATGAGCTGATGAATTTATTGATTCACTGAAGGATATTACAAACATACATTCATATCACTCATGAAATCACACATAACAATGCATAATAAAATCACACAAAGCAAACCACACACATAATTATACAAATGCCAGGCTAGTCATATATAATTGACTTCATAAACCACACAGATAACTCCAATTCCACCATCCACAACTGACGTTTTTCCAAGAGGTGGGTAATTGCCTTGTTGATAGTATTTCTTAAGATACTGAAGTTCTCGTTGGTGGTCCATTGGTCATAACCAAGGATATCCTCGTTTCCTTATTGTTTACTACAGCTCGATGAAGCACGCTCTTATACTTCCCGTTGCTCAGTACCTACAAAACAGTATAAAATTAATATGGGGAAGTTAGTAGTACTGTACCAAATGTGAATACAACATCATCCATAAAGTAGGAAAAGTTTCATAGACTATATGTACCTCCATGTGATCACCGATGTTAACCATGATAGAGTTGGGAATTGCATTCACAGCAACCCATTTCCCCTTGTTCTTGATCTCTAGTCCACCAACATCATTCTGCACGAGTAGGGTTAGAAGACCGTGATCTGCATGTGGGGGCAAACCAACAGCAAGTTCTGGCTGTGGGCAAGGAGGGTAGAGATTCGCAGAGAACTTTTGAACACCAGATTTCAGTTCTAGTGATTTTTCAATGTCATCTTCCTCCAATTCTAGTCCCTCCATTATTGCTCTAAGCAATTCTTTGGTTATATCTCTTGATCTTCTGCTGTAGTCACTTAAAACCTCACTGCACAAGTACAAAAAGTCAATGTTATCCATGACAACTTAAAGAGTTTAGATTTTGGATACAACATTTGATGGAAGTAGAGGTTTACCTCAAACCCTCTGGTTTAGGAGGGGAATGAAACACTGGATGCACCAAAATTCTAAGATAATCCCTCCAAAAGGAGACACTCTTAGAGGCAGGGTTAAAATTGGTTCCACATATAATTGGGTCCAAGATGCAAGGGTCTAAAGCGTTCTCAACCTCATAAACCGACTTTTCTTCGGGACTTAAATCGAAGAAACTCATACAGGAGTTGATCAATTCCTCTTTCATGCTCTCTGGAACTCCATGGTTAGTCACCTATCATAGTTACACGAAAAAACTCATTAGATAATCACTTAATACATGGAACTCATGCAAAAAATAGAAGTCATTAGTAGTGCAAACATATTATTTCATAAGTGGGTTCATACCATGAAGAATCCCCAGTGCAGACATGCATTCCGAAGTTCTTGGATGATTTGAGACCGTTGATCAGCGGAACCGGAAGTGAGGAGCGAGAAATCAATGACGGGCAGAGTAACTTGTTCTACTTCTTCTTCAGCTAACATAGCGAGATCCTCGGCTTTTGCTGGGAGTGCATGTTTGGAATTAGGAACCGAAATGAGATCATTTGATTCAATCAAGTCTTTGATCATAATACCCATTTTTCAAATGTAGATTCTTTAGCTTAAGGTATAAGTATATATTCTTTAGCTCAAGACGAAGGAAGGAAGGTTGTGGTTAGAGAAAGTTAGGAATGGAGCTATATATAGGGGAAGTGCAAAAGGATGTCCCCGATTGAATGGTTGGAATATAACGAAAAAACCAGCTTAATAATTCAAGATTTTGTTGGCCCTCAAGATTCACTACTCACTGATATACATGCAAGTCACTCTGTGAATGTTCTTGTCAGATGTGAGACGTCTCACCAACCTGGCCATAACCACATCTTAATCAATAGGAATGGGCTTTATCAAATTTACTTGCTTAGATGTATATGGTTGTGCGTATTGAAAGAAAATAACGTAACAAGAAGTTTGAATGGCAAAACAAAACCTTTACAAGTATATGAGGTTGATATGCACCATAAAGTTCCAGCATATTCTTCTGTGGTTATTTTTCTAAATCTCTTATTTCGGTAGTCATCTCATCTCTGATGTAGTAATGTGCAAGTTGAATAGTATCGTTCCTAGAACATGTTGTTTCATTGGGTTGTTAATGCCATGTCTAGATACTAGAAACAAAAGTGTTTCTGCTTCTGCCAAAACAAATGTCAATCTCATAAATCAAAAGTAAAAGGTTATATTTTACGAAAAATAAATAATAAAAATGAACCTTTTCATTTCTAGTAGTCCTTCGGAAATTATATCAAAGCAATTTCCCAAGGTGTATCTGAGCACACTACTAATTAAATGGGCTCAGAAACTGTTAATGTTGATATGCACCATAAAGCACAACAACTATGTAACAATCAAAACTCTCTTGTAATCGTTACAGAAACTGTTAATGTTGAAGATTCAGTCACCAGCAGAACAACTTCTACACAGTTGATTCCAAATGGGTTTGAATCAAGGAATTAACTTTCTGCTTGGCAATATATCTTTTTTTTTTTATAAAAAAAAAAAAAGGTGTATCTGAGCACTCTATAAGTCGTTCTTTCTGGCCAAAGTTGGCGCTCCCCTTTTTTCCCTCATAATTTCACCTCATTTTCTTCAACAAATTTCCTCGGTTCCTTGAAAAGTGAAGAAAAAACCTCACCAAATTGTTCCCAGACGCAAATGATGAGTTAATAATATTGTTGGCTAGTTCATGTAAAGTACGTGGTGTTTCCTACGTTAATTCCAATGAAAAGAAAAATATCCCACTATCCCAAGGGGGGCCTAAATATCTAAATAATTCAAAATTAGTGCTAAAAGATCGAGGAAAATCCATATAATCTAACTAACCTATTGCTGATTGATCAATGAAATTTAAACAATCAACATTATTAGTGCTAAATAAAGAAATTAGTGCTAGAAGATTTGATCAATGTTGGTCATACTACCAATATAAGCAATCACCTACCTAACAATTATTGAGAAGATGACCTATTTATCTAGAAGATTAGATAAAAAAAAAAAAAAAAAAAAAAAAAAAAAAAAGGACGTCGGATTCTACGTCTAGTAACAAATTGCACAAATAAAAAACTTATAAGAAAAACCCAATTTATCACTCATAGTTTACAAAGCACACAAGCTCTTGCAATCCATCAAGAGCCGATAGTGTTACCCGGAGCTGATTCTTGTAGTCATCTTTAACGTGCAGTACTGAAATTATATTGGAAATGTATCCTGTGTAGATACAAAATAGTACTGCACACCAATCAAGTATGCGAAATAATGATCATCAAGGCGAGCGAAGACAACCGCGTCTGACTTATCGAGAATGACGCATCACATGACGCCTGCATAATCACGAGTAAAGTATGAAGAACCATGCGATGTTATAGAGTCTGTGCGATAAGAGTCAATGTAAGCGTGCGTTAATAACGCACGCCAAATATGAAAATAGGGGCTTTATTAGCTGTCCTCCACTATGTAAACTCCTATATAAGGAGCCGAGCGACCTTGTATTGAGAGAGATTTTTTTTTTGAGAGTCTAGACAAGATATTTAGGAGAGAAAGATTATTTGCTTCCCAAGTTAGGGTTTTCATATTACTTTGTAAACAATTGGAAGATCTTAATGAATGTTCTTGTGATTCTCATTGAGTTAACTTAGATTGTTATATAGATTTTACTAAGGGTGTGGTTGTAGGATTTCCTGCAACTACATCCTGTAAAATATTGTTTCATTGATAGGAATGGGGAAGGGTACCTCATTACCATAGACCGAAGCCAAGTAGATCGCAAGAACAACACATTGTAAAATACTGATGTTAATGATATTGGCCAATATGGGAGTTCAATTAACAGTTTTTTGGTTGAATAGACCTTGGATTTGAATTCCTGGGTGTAAAAGACAAGCAAAATATGGCCATGGTTCAAATAACCAAGAATTCAAATAAATGGTTCTAATATCCGTGCCGGATATCTTGCCCAAATATCTTAACATCAGTTTACTAATATACCCTCTTCACTTTCTCTTTTTCTAAAACTCGATATGTTCTTCCTCCTCTCTGTTTTCTTTCCGTTGTTGTCATCAGCGACACCCTCCTCCACCACCAGCGACACCATCGCCGACAATTTTATAAGAAGTTGCCGGCACTCCAAATCCATTTGATCGATAGTGCTAACAAACTACATTGGTAAGTTTTCCTTTCCATCATCTTTATATTTTCTATGAATTTTGTAAAATTATGATGATTTTACAAATTCTGTAAAATTATTGAAATTTTGTAAGTTTTCCTTCTCATCTTTATTGAAATTATGATGATTTAATTATTTTGAAGTAAATCGGGATTGCAATCAAAGGTACTCGTAAGTTAATTGATTCTCCGTGTGGGGTTTTGGTCAAGTTGGCTTGATGTTCGAGAAATTGTCTCAATAACCAAGCAGTGCAGAGATAGGTTTATTATCAATGGAGAAGTGATGGTGTGGGACTAAGATTTAAAGATGAGGTACAGATTGAACTAGTTGTTAGTGGGGATTTGTCCGGTAACAAGAGATTAGTAAGAAAACTATATACAAATGAACCAATTGATATTGTTAGAGTCCAATAAAGAGTAGAAAATTTAAAAGAGAACAGTGTGTTCTACAGGCCATGTGCTGAATCTAAATTCTTATCAACACCAAGCACATTGCATATGAACAAATTTCTCAATTAATTTGTTTCATTATTTTTCTTTTTAGTGGTCAAATTTCTCAGTGGAACATCACCATGTGTTGTTTCATTATTTTTCTTTTCATTATATTTTGAAATCAAAGAACATTAGCTTGTGTTGTTTGTTGTAACGGGGAATCATCAATTTTCAGAGATAAGACATTGTCTGTTTGTTGGAGGAGGAGGTTCAGCAATGGAAGATGCGAATTTCTTAATTGAGTTTGGGTCAAGGGTGACCAATTCTTATGACGATCAGATGTGGGATCGGATTATGCCCAGGACTTCACTAGTAAATCAGTGATAAATACTTTGATTGTTTCATTTAGTTTGCTATTATTTTGGGGGGTTTGTATGCAATCAACGATTGAGTTGAAATTGCAGCTCGTGGCAGTCGATTGCGAAGGAATTGGGTTTGATTTGAGAGTTAAAAAGATGGCTATGTAGTAAAAAGATGGTTGTGTACCAAGCTTTTTCAAGGAGTAACCGGTACTGTTAGTGCCCTTTTAGGTGATGCAGTTGAATCGTGGCTATGAACAGGGGGTCAAATGGAGTTCTACTGTTGTACATTGATCAGGTGATTACTAGGTTAAACTAAATTTTTTCACGAAATACTCAAGATGCACCGGAGTGCGTATTGTATATTCTGACAGAAAATTAGTTTTTTGCCTAGATGCACCCGAGTGCACAGTGTATATTGTCTTTAGTTTTTCGTTGTTGTTCTATTTTTCTTCTTTCTATATGTTTCTCGTTGATGTTTTAACGATGAATGTAATGGTAATAGTTGGAGTTTTGTTACTCGAGATCATGAACTAGTAATTTTTGTTGTGTTTCATATATTGAAGGTGATTATTAAGATGAACAGAGATTTATCTACGAAGTACATAAGATGTACCAGAGTGCATAATGCATATTCTTATCAAAAAATAGGTTTGGCATAGGTGCACTCGAGTGCACAATGCATCTGCATGTTTCTTATAATAAATATATGTTTTACCAGGTTGTACCTGGGTGCATAATGCATATTCTTATAAGAAATATGTTTTGGCCTGGTTGCACCTGGGTGCATAATGCTTATTTTTATTTTAAATAAATTTTGGCTAAGTTGCACCTGGGTGCGTAATGCACATTTATATAGGAAATGAATATTTGTTAGGTTGCACCTGGGTACATAATGTATACTCGGCCTGGTTTAAAATAAAATATTTTTTTTTTCGAATTTCATATCAACAATGGATCTTGTTTCGTAAAGATTTTCGACCCCTTTCCAAAAATGTAAATTTTATTAAAATCCGACTTATATTTTGGAAGTTAAGACATTTCTCGTGATTAATTTTATATTAGAGTGAAAAAATAAATAAGAGAGAGAAAAGGATATGATAAAGAATAAAGTTTAAAGTTAAGGGTACATATGACTAATTTTTCTTATGTCTTTTTCACCCAGACCTATATTTTACAAGTCCATTACTCCCATACTTTATGGGTTGTGGTCATATGACCCGTTTTCCGGTTCAATTAAATCATTTGAAGCTACGGTTAAAACCAGAGCCAAAAGATTAAGGCAAATCTAGATAATTAACTTATTCGAAGAAAAAAAAAACATTCTTTCTATAATAAAAATTAATTACCTACCTGGCAATTATTGAGAAGACGTCTTATTCACCCGGTTATAATAAAATGGAGCACATCGGATTCTATGTCTAATGCCCATCACCATGTATGGATGCATTGCATAACATTATTGGTCCATCGATCGGAGGGCAGGAAGGGAGGGAGACTTTTTTATGATCTTTTTCTTAAAAAAAAAAAAAGAATAAAGCCTCACACAAATGTGCAATTTGATATAAAAAGATTGGAAATCTTTGGTATCCATGGTTATTTTTTCACTTTGACACAATTGTCTCTCCCTTTTAGTCCAATTAGTAAAACTCTTTTCAAGTTGCAATCCAAGTTAAAGCTAACCTCATGTCTTGGACTTCTTCCTTCCACAAACCCTTCCACTAAAAATTTTCTGAAGTGGTTTTCGTTTGGGAAGCACTTTACCATTGAAGTGTGATTTTTTTTAAGTTCCCTTAGAGCAACTGCAGTGGGCGACTAAACTCATTTATTTGGTCTCTGAACCAGGCGTAGCGGGACGGACCATCGACCAAATCCCAGACTAAATCAACAGTGCGCGATTATATTTGGTGGGCGACCAAGACCAAACCCAAATTTTAGTCGAGCGTTGATATAGTGTTCGCCCCACACCAGGCGTTGATATAGTATTCGCCCCACACCAGGCGGACGTAAAGTATACGCCCCACAGCAGGCGTAGTTTATACCCGCCCCATATATATATATATATATATATATATTTTTAATTTATTGTGGGGCGGGGTTTATACCTCCGCCCCACTCAAAAATTTAGAATATGTGAAAGGGGCGTGGATTATACCCCCGCCCCATATATATATATATATATATATATATATTTTTCTTTTCTTAAGTTTTCGTCACCGAGCGAACGTATACCCTCCGCCCCACATCAGGCGAACGTATACTTAACGCCCCACACCAGGCGTTGGTATAGTTTACGCTCCACCAATATTTAGTCTTCCTCCCACTGCGTCACTCAACGGACTAAACCCAAATTTAGTCTTTTTTTTCCCTCTTTGGTCTTTGGTTATACTCGCACCACTGCAGTTGCTCTTATGGTCTCTCTTGCAGCTTTTTTTGAGCTTGTCTTCTTTTCTTTTTTCATTCTTTTATATTTTACTACTTTTCTGCTTCTTAATATATTCTCTTTTTCTCGAACAAAAAAAATAGTAAAACTCTTTATGTATCCTATTTTAGGGTTATAATTGGCAAGCAAACTAGAATATAAGATATCTAAAATCCATACCTCGTAATTTTACAAATTTTATATCGTTGGAAAGCTTTTAAAAATATATACACAATGAGTACAAACAACAATATCAAATTTGGAATTTTTACGAAAAATTCGGAGGTGTTTATACAAACCACAACAAAGGATGCAAAACACATCATGCAGCCATATTTTAGTTTATGCATCAACTAATTTTCCATACTTTCACTTTTTCAATTTAGCCTATTTACCTTTTGTTCGGTCTGCTCTCCCCACCGATGAAAAAAAAAATGCGTCGGACACGCATCATCGGTGCGTCCAAACCAGACGCGTGCAGGACGCGCAAATTGGTGCGTCAGACACGCGTTGCGTCAGCGTCCCACGCGCATCCCGTGTCCGCCGCGAGTCGGACAAAAAAATGGAGCGTCCGTGCAACCCAGGCGGACAGAAGATTGGGGAAATGAAAAAACAAAATAAGTCTTACTCAAAGAAAGTATAAGAAAATAAGTTACGAGATTATCTGAATTTTTCAGACCGTCGATACCTGCAATCACAGATATGGAGATTTGAAGTGACAGTGATGAACCTATTAACCTACTCTCATCAAACCCTATACTCCCATTGAACCCTGAAATCCCATTGATGGTAACACCTTCCGTTGAACCCACAGTTACTTCAGCTCTAAAATTCACTATTAACTATCGGTGTCAAAATTCGTACCCATTAACCCAACATATCTCAATCCCACTTGCACCTGTTACTGTACCCGCACATGTTATTGTACCTGCACCTGCATCTGTAACCCTGTCAGCTCATAATTGTACTCAAGATAATACCCTGGCTGTGCATAGGTACAACCCTCTATCCATCAATTCAAATCTTTAGCCTATAAATATCAAAAAAACCAACAACTTCATTGTCCCATCTTGGGTATTCACAGAAGTTAACAGGCTGTTTGATCTCGGTATTAATCCGGGCATCAGTTTTTCTACAACGTCAAACCATACTTGTAAAATCTTAATTTCAAAGGTTTCCACTTCAGGCCCATCCTCAAACCCATTCCCATTCTCCCAATAAAGAAACCTATACATAAGGATTTCGCAGTTCAAAACATTGTATGTGTAGATGGCAAAAACAACATCTCTGTGCATGAGAAACGTCAAATGTGCTACCTTTAATGGGCCTGGAAGACTCATCCTTTGTAGGGGCGAAATATCGCGCATAACTAACCCATAGCCTCGCCCTCACTAAGACAATTACTAGCACAAACGAAGAGAGAAATTAGGCGAACGAATACAACGCGACAAAGGGGACAAGCACAAGGAGCACCCATGCGACCAGCATAGCACGAAGAGCATGAAGCAACGATGTGAGAGATAGCAACATCTTTCGAAAGCCTGGCGAATAAGACAGAATGGGCAGAGATCAGCTAGCAGAGATTTTCACGTGAACTTATTTATCTTCTACCATGACGATTGGCTATATAAGAATTCAAATAATGAAGAGAGGGGCGGGTTGAAAAGAGTTCAGTCAAGAACAACAGTTGAAAACCACCACTAGAAAAGAAGAAACCACTAGAGTTAGCATTACTTATGATCATCCTTCTTATATGTATGAACCTTTGTGATATTAATAAAAACATCATATTCTCCATACAAGACTTGGGTAAAGATCATATCTAGTGTCAAGGGGCGTATAATATCATTAATGTTTGAGTTTATCTTCATGACTCAGACTTAGTGATCTTATCACTTCATTGGGTGTAGTTGCGGGATTTTACGCAACTATATTTTGGCGCTAGAAACAGGGAGGATTTATCCTCACATGTTAATGTTCAGATAGAAATCACCATATGCCTAAGTGTGATTACTGTTTACCATCTTCCTGCCCATCGCCAGAATAAGCCCATACGTTATTTAAGGTCATCATTGTTTTGAAATTCAGTTCTTTAGAAAACTCTTTCCAAAAACAACACGTCTCATCAATACTCTAAAACATCAAAAAAAACCTAGTCATGCAAAGGGAAAATTTTAACGGTTGGTATGAAAAAAAATCAGCCATTGTCAAGGAAGATCCACAAAATTGGACAGAGTGGGTGCAGCCATATGACCTGGATAGATCAATGATAGACATTAGCAGAGGCAGTGGAAGAAGAGAGAGACGGTTCCGCTATCAGAACCGAGATGAGGAGATCTTAGCACTCCAGTGCGAGAACGAAGCAAGATTCGTGCAATGGAAAGAAACAGAAAGGATATTGGTACAAGAACGAATCAACTCGCACAAGAGCATGAATGGTTTATGATAGAAAATCAGAACCTGAGAAGAAGAATACAAGAGTACGAATGGGAAACAGGATACGGATAAAACCACAAGAGATCCTACACGAACGGAGGTACAGGAAGAATGAGGCAAATAAATGAGAATCTTTGGAGCGAGATGCATCTGCAGAGACAAAAAGGATATCGGATGAGTAGAAGAATGATGTACCAAAATAAACAATGGGTGAAAATAGCTCAACGCGAAGATTACACCCAAATCGCTACAAGGGGAAACCATGAAATTCACGATATATCGCGTGCTACAAACCAGAAAGATGGAAGATCGCGAAAGAGAACCAGGAGACAGATCCGCAAAGACAATAAAAACAACCTCACCAGGAACCAGGCCTCAGCACCAGTCTGAGGGAAGAAAGAATAAAAGAATAAAAGATCGTCAACCGCACGCTAGTTATTTTGCAACGACTACCCGAGGAAGGAAAATTAACCTGAGAAGCTGAAGCAGAAAAAGTAAACCATGTATCAACCCAAAGGAACTCTAAATACAAAACGAGTTCTCTTGACAAGAAAACGAGCAAGCCAAAGGCGAAATCAAAGCTACACAGCGAAGCTGCAAAAATTATTCATAAGACCTGAATAGGGGGCAACAAGATACTATTAAAACCTCTACCTAGGGAGGTGGGACGACAATTATGGCGTGTCAACTTAGTTCGCACAAAATTGTGTGACGGGAGGACTGCAAAGTGCGTAAGAGGCGACCCTTAAGCCCTAACGCGCATCATAGCTGGTGATTCTGGGAAAGTTACTTATATTGGAGCGAAATGCCTATCCATCGGAGGCCACTGAGAACGAACCACTCAACGAATAAGTTCTCCGGTATGGTGTATAAAAGCATGCCAGTGGAGATAAAAGATTAGATGGAACTTTTGATACACCCGGCCCAAAGTAGCCCCACCTAGGGTGTGATCTCGTGCCTAATAAGCCTCATAGGCTAAAAGCATAAGGTTGCAAAAACACTGGTCGTTGTATCACCGGATGGGTGGAGCCTAACTAAAATGGTTAGGGGTGACCTCCTTGAAGGGGCTATTCAGGGGGAATATAAATGGACGGCACCCTCCATGAGGGAGTTGATTGTGTCAAAGACGGCAATTTACTATGGCTTTCTACTCACGGGAGTACCTAGGTCTGGTACATTGTCACAGAATAACCTGAGGAGGTAACAATACTAACACAGATAAGACGAGAACGATGGCCAATAACTCGCAAGAGCACATGGAACTGAGATCTCGTCTCCCAACAGGTGGAAGACCCTGCCCAAGGCGACCATAAGTCCTTTAAAGTTTTATGTTGGGAAGGAAGTAAGACCTTAACTAGGAGGCAGTTAAGAACTAATTAAGAAAAAATACAGGAGCACGAAGAAACTCAAGGCGATAGGAGAACCAACAGAATGGCACAAAATCTTGCTGAGGAAAGCATTGAAACGCGAAGGAGCTCAAGGCGAACACCCTTATTTTCAGATAAATACCATGCAAAGTTTAAGATATACTATATAACATGCCTATGATCATTATTAACACCTTGTGCTAGCCATAAAAAATGATACCATACCAGAGCTATAGACTCACATAAACAAACTTATATTCTTTAAGATACTTGCTTTATTGTGTGGTATCAATTGTTTAAGCTTACAAAATTTCGGTGCAATTGCGGTGCTTTTAATGTCTATGTTGTTTCAATTGTTTCCGGTTGAGGTGAATAATTATGCAAGTTGATTTATTTGGTTTGTATGAATTATTTATGGCTTAACGAAATAAAAGGTTTACGGGATGAGTTGTTTAGTCCAATTCGATTCCGATAAGAGAAACTAAGTTATATTGAAGTCTAATCGAACGCCTTAACAATAAATTCTAGTTAACTAACCTAGTACTTGTCTTGTTTAAAATTGAAAGGTCTAAGTTTATGGATAATTAGAACCTGATGAGAAAAATAGAGTTATCTTTATTTTGGTCTTATCGAATTAAGTGATTGTTTTTGTACAATCGGTTTAGCAAATGGACTAAGGTGCTTAGTGATCGCTTTCGTATGCGTCAAAAATCATTTCACTTTCCTACTCAACTAGATATAAATGAAGTATGTGGTAAGAAAGAGTTCGTTCCCACATAGAGGCTTTTGTTGTTATAAAATTTCAGTTTCTTAGTAACAAATTGGGGAATTTTTATTTATCAATGCAATAAAAATAAATTGAAAGCAATAAAATATGATAATAATCAATAAGAAGAAGGTATTGGTCACGGGATAGTATCATTCACAAACATGTATTTTCATCAATGACTAGAATTGGTATTTTAATCTCTCATTTACTAAAAGTCCTCGGATACCTTGATCGCAAGTATATCCCGCTAATTCCATGATTTCATCACAACCACATTAAAAGATGCATATGTGAATTCTTCCTAGAAGCAACCTAAAGTGTAAAAGCACAATTAAGTTTAACTCCCTAAAAGCACTAAGTTCTATGGAATAAGACTAATCAAGGAAATCAAATTTGTAAAATCACTAATTCGATTTAACCAAGGTTATGATTCATTTGTGATAAACAACTTTTTCGTATTAAAAACCCTAATATAGCTTTTGAAATGAATGTAAATCGGATTGATTCCGAACTCAACCAAACAAATAATCAAATCATATGACAATATAAACCATGAGCCATAAACAATAAAGTTGAGACAAAACTAATGCAATGAATCAAATAACATGTTGAGAAATCAACTTTATCCCATGACCAATAATATGTGTTTAGCTACTCATACCTTTTGAGTTCATCATATTCAATAATAAAATGATGAAGATGAAAAACAAAAATGAAATCAAACCCTAGTCGCCGCTCTCCAAAGCTCCCAGTAGAAAATACGTGATCTCCCAAAGTTGTAGAAAACTTTCCTTTTGTAGCTTTTCCTCTTTCCAAAACTAGGTCAATCCTCCAAATCCAAAGTCCATAACCAAGAAGTCCACCAAGCCCATATGTAGAAAATACTCATGTAGAAAATATGTCCCATAAGTATCGGGAAAACGGGTACATGTGCTTAGGAAGTTGGCCGAAGCAAAGTCACCAGGAACCCATCTCGGGTGATCGGGTCAAACTAATGATGCCACCGTCAAAACTAACGCTCAAGTTAACAAACCCTAACAAAGTTACTGACTCATAAGATGAGTTGAAAATGAGTCAGATCTAAGTCACCTTGGCCTAGGCCATTTGCAAAGGCCAGAGTAATGTCGCGCCATGATTGCGCTTAACCGACAATCCTGCACTTCAGTAGTTCAGCTGCAGCTGCTCACCACCAGAACTACTCCATAATCTCCTCAGCCAAGACAGCCTCCAACACCACCAATAACCCTGCCATCTTTCTCAGCTTCACCTTAAACAGCTTCATAACTTCTCAGCTTCATAACAATATCTAGCCAACACAAAACCATTGCAGCCAACAAACACCAGTTGCAACTGCATCTTCTCAATCAAGTTTTGCCTCAACTTCATATCACCCTCAGTTCAATGCCACTTCTGCAACAATAACACCTTTTCCACTGCATTCATAACATAATTACCTGCACCAGACCCATAACCTGCATCTCCCCATTCTGCCAGTATAATTCACTACATCATACCCATTTCAGTTCCTTGCAGAAGATCTGCTTAAGCCATCACATACAGATCATTAAAACCAGGCCAATTGAATTAGCATGTAACTCCAATTCAAACTCCAACTGCAATCATTCCATTCTTGGCTTCATTCTTCTCGTACTGTCATTGCAGCTGCATCACCAAAAGCTAACACAACCAGCACCTAATCTGTCGAATACAATCCTTATAACTGAACCACAGAGCCATAATTCCTTCAATTTCTGTTCAGCTACACTAAACACTATCTGCAATGCCACCAGACTCCATCACGCGATTTTATGTGCATAACTTCCCAGCTATAGCTCCCTGGCACAACAGTTCATCTTTAATTACAACAGCAGCAAAACAAGCCTCCACTGGCAGCAAGTCCATCAACAATAAGTAGCAGCATCACATATTCAAGCTTCATATTCATGGAAACAACATCATAATCTCCTCCTGGATCTCTTCTTCTCATCTCAAGACCACCACCAACAAACTCAGTTCAAATCCTAGAATCACCACACTGAATTCATTCAGCTCAACAACATCTTCACAACTAATTCATCACATTCCAGGCAGAAACTGTAGCATCATCTGCAATTACACAACATCATCACCTAAAACTGCAGCTTTAAGTTTAACTGCACCAGTTCATTATCTCTGCCAACAACATCACCTGCATCTTGCAGTGCAACCATTCTCCAATCTGCAACAGTCAAATACCAGCAGCAACAACTTGTCTTGCTCACCTGAATTCCATTACACTCATTCTAACTCTGCGTATTCACTTAAGCTTCAACTCCACAAACATTGAACTGTGGCAGTTCAGTTCATCTTCTGCCATCATAAACTGTACCTGCAACTCCATTTGTAGTATTAGAGGCTCAGTTAACCCCATTCTTCCATACAACAAACACCCATCTAATTCAGAGATCAAGAATTCACAGTAATAACCAATTTCAGTTTACAGCCGGAATCCCCAAATTATATCGGCACAACCACCATTTCTTCCCTGTAAATTTCGACCTCACGATCCTCTTCTCAGCTAACTGAACCCCAGCTCCAAATCTGCATCACCTGCTGTCATAAGCACAGCTTCAATTCTCACACAGCCCATCTACTCAATCACCAGTTCCTGAACTTCTTCCCATCTTCAATTGTAGCAACAGTTCTAACTCAATCTTCTTTCATCTGATTTGAATCTTCAACAAATCTTCCCCAAACCTATGAATTTCAATCCTCTTCATTTCGATTCAGTACAAACCCTAGCTCTCTTTCTCTTCATAACAACATCCACCAGATCTAACTCCTTTTTGTTCTCTGATTTCATACGAATAACGGAATCTCTGCAACAATTCAACCCCCTGTCCTTATTAATCTCGACTACCAGGAACAATTTCACCATTAACACGATCCCATCTCATCCCCTTCTCCATGAATAATGTTGTCGCCATCAGATATAAATAGTAATGGTGAAAGAAATGATTTCCTCTCTGAATTCTAGGTTGTATGTAGGAAACCTGATTACTCTAGGCACCCAGAAATAGGATAAGGGACACCCAGTCGATGAATGGCTTCTCGGTTCTAGATAACTAACAGCCTAAATGTTTATTCAACTCAACTGTCAGTTATGGGAAACTGACACTTCATTCTTCACCTCCTCCTTGCGCATAACTTTCGCAGGCTCTAAGGATCGTTCGCCTATGAATTGATCTTTTTGCTCTTTTACACTCCATATGGACGTTTTCTCCTTCTTTTGCTCCCAAGGACTCCATTGCACCTAATAACTCAAAATTAAACATAAGAGATGCAATTCACAGGATAATAGCAAAGAAAGCATAAATACTGGATATAAAATTAAGTGTTTTACAACACCTATCACTTAGTTGATTTTTGGTTTGATAAATTAAAATGGAAAAATTGTTTCCTTGGTAACATATCAAAATAAAACTACTTGTAGTTTCGGTTTTGATATTGGTTATCAGAACATGGTGTGTGGAACCCTCGTTCCTAACTCTACAGGTTGCAAGTCTATTTGAGATTTGTAAGATTCTTTTCGTGTTGTCCTTTATTTTTTGGTTTCTTTGTCATTTTGTGACAAAAAGGGGGAGAAATATATGGACACTACACCAAATTCCCGGATTAGTAACACAAATTCGTAACGGCTTTGCGACCGTTACAAAATTCCCGTTACAAATGGCCGTTACGAAAATTTCGTAACAGGCTGAAGACGTTACAAATTTTAAAAAAATTCGTAACTAGCACGAGCCGTTACGAATTTTTTTCAGGCGTGCCCGATCCACACGCTTGGTCACACTTGGGTCGTAACACTGCAGTTTTTTGTGTGTGCCATTCACACGGGTGCTATTGTTTTTCCACCCAAGATGCGTAATGCTAGAGGATATCTCCTCCCATGCGTAAGGGTTTTCTTCGCCTTGGTGAATCGAGATTTTCATTTTTCATTTTTTTTTCTCTTTCTTTGCTTCTCCGCTCCCGCTTCTCTTTTCTATTCAATTGATTAGCCGAGAAACCATCACGAAAACCTCCTCCTCTCGGTCATCTTCAATAATATTCAATCATCGATCGTGTAAGTGTTCAACATCATAAGTTTTTTCAATTTCTAGGGTTTCGTCTGTTTTTCAATCATCTGCTTTTTTAGGGTTTCATCTTATTTTTTTCTTCTTCTCGATACGATTTGTTAATCACTTGAATTTGTTAATCTAATACGATTTGTTTCATATGTGAACCGATTTTAGTTTTTCTTTTTCAATCATTTGTTAAATCTATAATACTATTTGTTTTTCTGATTTCAGGGTTTGAAGTACGGAAGAACTTTGAAGAACTTGGGTCTTGGAAGGTTTGATGAAGCAAATAGAAAACTAGGGTTTCCGTTTTTTATTTTAGGTATGATTTTGATGTTTCTGGGGCTGAATTTATTGTGTCTCTTGATTCAATTATTAATGTTTTTTTTTGTTTTTTTTTTGGTGATTATCAAACTGGGGGTTCTGAATTTGCATGGTCTTTACTTTGAAAACCCCAATTTCGGCCCATTTTAGTTTAATCAGAGTGTGTTCTAATTATGATGTTCAATCTTTCATCTCTATTGATCCTATTCATAGATATGTCGTATCATCCTGTAAAATCCAATAACCCGAGTTTCTTCGCTTCGGTGCATCTAATTATAATTTTTGTGATGGTTAATTTTCTATAGAAAGTGACTAATCTACTACCGGAACTGATGTTGGTCACTGGATAACATTTACAGAGCCAAGGATGCAAGGTTGAGGTAAGAATTGTGTACGTCAATAATATTAGTGACTATAATTTTTTGAAATGAAATTTTAAATGATTTTTCATGAAAGATAGCCTTTAACATTTGAATGGGTTCTGATTTAATGGTTTCCATGAAATGATGATTCAATTAGACTGTCGATTTTGGCTGATTGTTGAATCTCAACAGTGTAAATACAATTTATTTTACATGAACTTTACCTGTTTGACAAAATACCTCCAACAACAGATAATATAATGTATTGAAAACTCATCGTACAGAATTACCTATTAGGGTGTATTGTTTTGAATATGAGCTTATGGAAACTTTGTCTATCATGTTTATATGAGCTTATTGACTTAACCTGTTGCGAACTCTCTTTCGGTGGTGGTATTGATGTCTTTAACTTATAATGAATCTCTACGTTTTTTTGCATGTATGTAATGCTTGGCCTTAATTAATTAGATATAATAATCCCTGGTATAAACGAATAAGAGAAAAAGAGAAAATTTGTCTCTATCCTTCTTGGTTTTCCCCATGAGATCTGTGAGTTGTAGTAGATTAGAAATTTGTATAACATAATACATACAGTTCCAGGACACACTATTTTGTTTTATGAGCTAATTTTTTACACTTTCTTTTACAGTTCCTTCAATGCGATCCGAGAATGCCTTAAGGAAGAGACCCGTGAAAGTCTGGCACGTATTGATGCTTCAGCGGAGTGCAACCAGTCCTCTAACTCCAGACCCCATAAAAGTCCAAGACTTATCAATTAACAAGATCAACGTCACAGAATACACCATCAAACAAATATCTCTGAGGTACATTTCCTAGCGAAGGGTAAACTATTTAATCTTTTACAGCTTCAAAGCCTTCATCCGCAAAAAAAAAAAATTGGGTAGATAAAGTTCATTCAATAGAAGTGTTGATTTAGCAGTCAAGAAATACAACAAACATGTATCCAAACATTTAAAGTGCTGAAAACAGGTGAAGGGGATACAAGCATGGATCACAGAGTCCTTTCCTTTCTTACATATTATAAGCACACTTTATATACACTAATGACTAAAAATTATGGATTTGCTTTTTTTCTTCACGTGATGAACACTACTGTTGTACTTCATACTTCACTTAACTCTTATAGTGGACTTTGATTTTGTTTAGGAGTTGGCACTTTGTTATATGCTACGTCAATTGATTTTTCTTTGATACTGTAGGAACATATTAAGTTCATCCTTAATGAATTCAGGAGGTTAATCTATGGAAGGCCCAAATGTTTTTGCTTCCAACGACATGGAACCTCTTTTGTAGATTACATTTGTTTTTGGTTTTGACTTTTGAGATTTGTCTTCTTGAGCAGGTGGAACCAGCAGATCTTGATTTTCATAATGTATACGTACAGAGTGAGTGCCTATGAACAATTGACTGGAAAGGATGTGTGACATCTTCCCCATTCGTACTAGTTAACAGTAGGTTAAATGGATAGCTATTAGGCTAATGGTGAGTGGCAATAAGAAAGTTCCAGCAATTAGCTAGCTAGTACTGGTTCTTTACGACATTGGTTGCAGCTTCCATGAATAATGTGGAAACTGCGTAATAGAGGTGCTAATGTTCTCTGGTTATACATGACAGAGCTTCATAAATTGAAAGGTCATATCCATTAGAACTATACTTGTTTGAGTGGATTGACTGCAGTCCATATCCCTTCCGTATAGCATGTAAAGTTGCTGATTACGTATGACGTAATGTTTAAGTTGAGGACTTGATTCTAGTTATGTATGGCGTATCGTTTTATGTGTGTTTGTCTTGTTTTCAATTTCTCGTATGTGTGGTTTTGAATTGCATGGTGAAGCTTGATTCTCGGTGGTGGTGAAGTTCTACATGATGTGATATTTAGTGTTCGATGTTGTATTACTTGGTTCGAGTTTACTTATTTAGACCCTCTCTTGATGTAGTTTTAAAAATATTGGAAATTCCTCTTAAATGTTATTATCCTTTCCAGTCAATTGTTACATCTATAAGTGCGACAAAAGATTGGAACCTTAACCATTTTGCTTAGTTCAGAGGAAGACTGTAGTTGAATCATCCATACCAAATTAACTACTGATGTGTCCGACATCTTCCCCATTCGTACTAGAGAGTTATGGGATTAGTCTAAAAAAATTGGTGCAAATGTGCTTGGATATTTTTTGATCCTTGTACATAGTTATTTTTATCTTCCTATTCACGGTCTCAAGGCTAATTTTGTTCATTGCGGTACGGGACGAGATCCGGTGTTCCTTTCGATTGTTGATTTCATCAACTCGCACAGCAAAGAATCGTGTTGGACGCCTTACAAGGTGATGAAAAACCCCTTTTTTTTTTTTTTCTTCCTTCACTTTATGTGACCCTTGGCTACATTTTTATTCACAAATTATTTATCCGCTTATCCGAACCGATGTCTACAGCTTAGTATCGTTCTGATTGCTCGATATATGAAATGATTTTCCGATTATTGGTGTATTAAAAACCACAAGAAAGACAAGGTTGTCTATGATGAACAGACTCATTTATGGAAGTGTGTAGCGTTATTATTTGTTTGGTTTCCTGGTTGAAATCTAGGTATTGATAGAAAATATGTGCGTTCTTATGATGTTTACTGACATAGTGATCAATCTCAACCTCTTGATTTCTAAAATCTCTAGTCTTTGGTTTTTGATTCGTTTCTCCAGCAAGCCTTTTCTTCTTTGCTTGGAGACCTAACAGATGTTATGTTTTATGTCAAGAAGACTCCCCTGATGAAGCTCTTTGGATGTATGGTGATGGTTGTTCCATGAAGAAGTTGAAAAGGATAAAATCGTCGTCGATCTATATCGTGTTGCTGCCAATGTTTATATACAGCTTGAAAAGTAAGAAATATGTTGTGTCTGTTATCTCTTTCGTATTTTCCTATATGTGACTGTTATATGCTATCTCTAACCAACTGAATTTCTTTTTGTTGTTGCATTTGCCGAATTTTCTTGTCTAACGACATCTCTGTTAAAACCGTTGTTAACAAAGTGTCTTGTGTCTCAGATGAAATCGCATAGTTGCTTCTTTCTTGGTAAAGAGCTTCTGCAAGAGCAGTGGCCATGGATTGAAGATGCGTAGCTGCTATCGCGTTGAAGATGGTAAGTACTTCACTTGTATACTTGATAGATTTCCTGTTTCTTACAATGGTACTCAGTTCTCGTAATATAGTCAAATCCATGATGTTGTTGAAACCTTGCTCCACACCTTGGTGAAAGAGAGCAGTCCAACACCTATGTGTAGTATTCAAGATCTGACATTTGTACTTTATTGTTGGTATCATATTTGGCAGTAAACCCGTCATGTATATTATCTAACTTAACTAGAATTTAGTCGAAAAGTCTTTAGAAGCAGGTAGGTAGTCAGATTAAATACATTTATTGTTGTGTATAATGAAAGATGCTTGAAATGTCTCTTCGAATTCATTCATGCAGTAGCCCTTGCCATATTTTTATGCTGATGTTTTAGGAAGAGCTCAACCAGTTTGAATGTCTCTCTGAATTCTCTCTGTCTCGGATGTCTTATTGTTGTTTTCATATCTCCTCAGCTATGCAATGGTAGATCTCTTTGAAGGGGGTTCACGTTGGTGTTTCTGCAACAACTTGAGCTGGTGGAAGGACAAGAGGGCTTATATTCCTGTTATCATACACAAGCAAGAGGTTCTACCATTAAATGGAAGCTATTATGTCCTTTAGCAACTGCAAGTTTTGAGTAAGTTTCTATGTAGTTTCTGCTTATAGTGATTTAAGTGAGAATGAACTGAACTTAGGAACTTAGTAGGTTTCTATGACTTCCCTCAGAATTTGATACTACAGTATCGCTCTAGGTAAAATATATGACTTCCCTCAGAATTTGATACTAACATTAAAAGAAATTTCGTTCTTTTGTTATATGAACTCCGAGATGAATTGAATGAATGTGATTATGAATTGAATGTGATTATGAATTTGCATAGATTGAAGAAATTGTTGTTGAGTGTGGTTATGAATGTATTGAAAGATGTACGCGTGGTATTGAATTTAGAATTCCGGCTTATTTTCGGCGGAAAAATTATCGTTGGTCAGCTTGACAAAGTCAAGGTTGATCGGCAAATAATTTTTTCTCTTTAAAAAAGTTTGTAACGGCTCTAAGTCACATTATCTGCGTTGTTACAAAAAAAAATTTCGAACGCCCAGAAAGTCACATTACCACGTGGCAAATTCGTAACGGCTCGAATTATTCTGAGGGTCAGTTATAACCAAAATTGAACGGCCACAAAGCCGTTACAAAAAAATGTAACACCCACTTTTGCAACAGGCAAGAGCCGTTACAACTCGTTTTAGTAACGGCTTGGTTCTGTTTCAAATCCCAGAATTTGGTGTAGTGGGAGTAAACAAGTGATACATGCATTGATTTTATATTGATTGGTATCGCTAAGGAAAAGAACATTGGTGCTTAAACGTTTTATCTAAACGAAAGAGTGAAAGCACAGACTAAGGGGGGTAACATATCATATGAATTGGTATAACAAAGATGTGCGGTTTAACAAAGCTAGTACTCTTTCTCTTTGTTATTATAATGTCAACAACAACATTTTCAAGGATTGAATGTAAGCAGTTTATTGTGTTGTTGAATTCGAGAATCAAGCGTATGTGTAATGAATTCTTGTAATTTGTTTATCCATATGATGTAAGAGTTTTGTCACTAAAATTTACAAAGGGGGAGATTTTTAAAGCATAGATCGGTTGAACCCACCAAGCATTGGTATGTCAAGTTTGGTTGTCATATTTTAGTGAATCAAAACTTATTTAAAAGTCTCTTGATTATGTTCTAGAGTCAACTTCGTATAGGTTAGATTGAAAGTGTTAGGATATGAGACATTACAAGTATTGCAAAGACTTGAAGAAGTGAAGAAGTAAGAAGCTACAATGACAACATCATCCTTCCACTTGAGGTTAGTGATATTTGAATTGAACTATTTCATTCCCTAACGTATCTTTCAAGTCGTGCATATTGAAAACAAAAATGCGAAGCATGAACACTCTAGATATACATAGTATTAAGGAATACAATATGAAGTTTATTGCTTAACCATTAAACTTTGTAAATAAGACATCGACGTAATCGGTTGAATGCTATTATGATTATGTATGGGTATAAGTTGAGGATTTCATCCTAGGAAACAATGTTTTACATGTGTTTTAAGGAAGTAATTAAGTTCATAAACTTATTTTTTGAATCGAAAAGGAAATCGCCAGGCGTTATTGGGATCGTTATTCATTACATATCTTGTGAACATCCAATATGTGTGATTTAGTATAACCACTCACGACTTGTTTGTGTTCTTGGTAAAACTATTCACAAAGGCCTAACTAATGTTTTGGTATGACTTTTTTTAGTGAAACCGATCTTAAGTAATCACCTGAGATGGTATGATCGAGTTTGTGATTTGTTGAACCGAATTTGGGTAAAGGGGAACCGATCCTAGTAAGAGGTGCAACACATCACAAAGGGGAATCGATCCTTGTATGAGGTGCAGCAAGTTTGTAGCAGAAAGTGGAACAGATCCTAAGGACATGTGCAACACGTTTTTAGGCAAAGGGGAACCGATCCTATGGACATGTGCAACACATACAAGTTAGATACCATAAATATGTGGGAACCGATCCTATGGTGGACATGTGCAAAAAGGGGGAACCAATCCTTTGAACATGTGCAATCGGCCACAAAAAGTCTCAATCAAATCCGAGCACGTTTTGTGTTTTTAACACAAAAAATTATCCAAAAATATCTTTTCGAGTTTTGTATTATTCTAGAAATATTAGAGATACCGAAAATATATTTGGTTAATGTGGAAAGATGTCGACATACTTTGAACACATACATTAATGTTTATCTTTAATTGGTCAAAGTTATTCCTTAATAGCTAAGGGAAGAGAATCACAGGATCGAAACATAAATAAGTTAATAATCTTTTAGTTAAGGTATTAACTTCATTTTTAGGAAAATTAGAATTAGTAATATGCATTTACTAATTAGAGATTTTCTGAGAGATTTCGATCATTATTTTTGGATAAAGCATTTCCAGGAATTATGGAAACCAAATTTGTGATTTAATGAATATCTTGAAAATATTTTCGGTTTTGGAAATTCTTAGGTGTCCAAACTTCCTTATCTATAATACTTGAAGTTTTCCTTTCTAGCAAACTAATCCTTCGTAACAGCAAACTACCTCTTGTTGTGATGGTATTGGTGAAGTCGCCTATTCGGAGAGGAGAGTAACCTAATTAGGCGAAATCTCTTACGGCCGCTCAGTTTAAAGTCTTCTTTGGGATTGAGCAGCTCTATTATTACCGTTGGTGGGAAACTGGATAATTTCGGTTTATCTTTTGTTTTCATTGAACTTTGATTGCACCTAGTTTGTTTATGCTTGAGAATCTTCTCTTCCATTATAAGATTCACTCAAACTAGTTCGGAGTTTCGATAGGGATTTTTAGACTGTTGTTAGTTCTAAAGACGATCTTGTGATAATCCAATGTTAATAGACTCTGTTCTGTGTGTGATTGATCACAAGAGATTCAAGTGATTGTGTGCAGGTGTTTATTGAAGATCTAAGAAGATTTGAAGAAAAAGAAGATATTTAAGATTTCTGATTTGGGGTTCATAATCTTTGATGTGCACAATACTTGTTTCGGTATGAGAGGAACCAATTAATAATCGGTTTATCCTTGTGATAGATTGGATTGATTAATTGAGTAGATCGGCATCAACACAATTCTTTGGATTAAGAGTATTGTTAGCTAAATCTTAAATGATTACTTCGTTAATTGAACATAAGATAGATCTAAGGACCCGACGAAGGAGTTTATATTAAGATAAACAGAAGAGCCTTTTTCCGACTCATATCACTTGGTTGAAGAGAGTTTATACAAAACAGATTTGTTGTTCCTTTAATATTTGGAATACGAACCAAATGAATTGTTCCAAGTAAGTGACTTATTCATAGGACAGAGGCGTGGGAATACAAACGGAACTAGGTGAACTATATAGGTTTAGTTGTTTGGTCTCAACTATACTAAGTTAGGTGTAATTTTGTGTAGCGGCTTAATCCCGTGATGTATTTAATTGGACAAGGTCCTGGGTTTTTCTCGCATTTGCGGTTTCCTCGTTAACAAAATCTTGTTGTGTCATTTACTTTATATTTCCGCATTATAATTAAAGTAAATCACACAATTGTTAATTCCTATTTACTTGATAAGTGAATCCTATTGTGTTTGGTTAAGTCCGAACCTTTTTATCAAGTAACATACTTCGTTTTTGTATTGTCTCGATCTCGTATCCATAGACGATCACACGAAGTGTGAACCGATTAGTTGTATTGTCTCGACTCAGTCCATAGACAATCACTTTCAAAGAAAGGACTTATAGGTAGGAAAAGTTTTAACTTGAGGTATATTTGGGTACCCTCGCCTTTTCAAGTTCGGTTACCTATCTCAGAACCTGATATTCAAATAAAAAAAAACTTCATTAAAGCAAATATCGGTTATCTGCGTCTTCGGAAATATTATCCGACCTGCATTTCCAGATAAGTTCGATTACCTGTTCTTTAGATATTGTAGCGAACTTGTTTGACCTAGCCGAAATCTACTTAAAACAAAAATCATTTTTAGGAACGTTTTGGCCAATTCAAGCAACTAACAAACAAAAGTCTTGTTGCCCAAGTTGCTTGCATATCAAGTTTTTATCAGAATTAGCTAGGATATACATAAACTATATAAATATATGTATCCTAAACCCTAAGGAAATATGGAACTTATAGGTTAGATAACCCAAAGAAATATCAATGTAATACATACATCAATAAAATCTCTCTCTATTGGATTCCTCTGTGGATGTAGGTACAACTTCTCGAACCACGTTGAAAGAACGAGACCCAACACCGAGTGAACTAGGAAACCCAACTTGCAGTTGAGTGGGTTTGTTCAAAGCATAATATTTCACTCGAAGAATATCCGCAAGTTCCAGTTATCTTAGAGGAAATATGAAATGCTTAAATTAAGGCCAAATTAAAACCTCTTTTTTAAAAAGAAAAGAAAAAAATCGTCAGAGGTGAAAGCACCTCTAGTTATTTTCCATATGTTACTAGAAGTAATAGAGTGAACACAAATTTTCCAGTATCTATTATATATACCATCTTAGCTTAGGCAGACGACTTATTTTAACATGTTCTCTTATACCATTTTTACTAGGAGTCCACATAAGTTTATCTTCTCCATTGGTTAAGATAGGTATGTCAGTAATATAAAAGACTTGTAACATTTCTTTAGGAATAACCCATGTTTTAACAACAATTAAACTACTAAACTTCATATGAGTACGCTGATTAATGTATTCATTGTTGGGGAAAAACTTGATAATTCCAGCTTCAAAAACTCAAGCATCTTTCCAGACATAAATGTGCTCTCCAATACCAACAATCCACCTAGTATGATTATTAAATTCCTGCAAAAACCATTTAATACCTGGACACACAGTTGAATGTTTGTAGTAAGAAATCCCATAACCATTTTTATCATTATACTTGGCTAATAAAAATTATTCCATTCTTTGTCGGTAGTTTGAATCTTCCATAAAAGCTTCAGCAATTAATAAAGTTTTTATTAATATCCCCAATCTTTCTATTCCATACTACCTTCATCCAAGGGGGCACACATGCAATAAGATGATTTTTAAGAACCACAAAACCACATCCTCATTTTTATTGACATAATAAATAGTAGACACAATAAAAATTACCTGAGTTATTTAGGGACTATTTAAGAGCATCATCTTCATGTGGGTTCAAGCAATAGAAGAGTCATGAATGATGGAAAGGAGGGTTGCAAGTTGGATCATTACGCGTTTTTTTTTTTTTTTTTTTTTTTTTTTTTTAGTTTTTCATATGCCAAACCCCAAGCAGCAAAATGAAGTATGTTATAGGGTTAATTTCTTTTGAAATTAGATAACTTAACTACTTTTAGAAAATATCATTAAAAAAAATTATCTTTTTTTTTTCCTTCTTCTTTCCTGAAATCATCGTACTCACTAATTGAGAAAGTGAGAATGAAATCCACAACTTTTTCACTCCTATCTGGAGAACTCATCAACTTTTCCATGACTCAAGCCACATTGGAGAAATACTGGATGTTGCTAATCTTGGTTCATATGATGTTATTGGCGACCAAATTAATTTTTTGGGACAACTTACAAGAACTGTTTTGGTCATCAACAAGGATCTGGAAAAACTTAAAGTAGAGGAATCAGAGTGGTTTACTGATTGGAATTTCTATGATGCTGATGAACTCATACCACTAGCAGCGGACACTACAGGAAAACCTTTATCCTCCAAGATAAAGGAGTTGAGAGTTACTCGTGCTAAATGATCTTCACCTCCTCTTTACTTATATATTGGGATTTGTATGATGCTGATGAACTCATACCACAAGCAGCGGACACTAAAAGAGAACCTTTATCCTCCAAGATAAAGCAGTTGAGACTTGCTCGTGCTCAATGGCATTCACCTCCTCCTCTTCCTCCTCCTCCAAACCAGCCACCACCTCCACCTCCAATTCGTTAGGGAAGATTTAAAAATTTATGTATTGAATCGTTTGATATCCAATTTTTTTATGTGAGTTTAATTATGGTTTTGATTGGTTATTGTTTCTATTATTTTTTTAATATTGAATTCCTTATACACAAAAAACTAAAAAAAAGAAGTCTTTATATATATTACCTATTTTAGAGAAACTTTTTTCACGCCTTTCTTGGTATATCTTTCATCATAAAAATTTATGGATGTCTCAAAACCTTAAATCATATCTAAATCCAACAATAAAAGATTCTAACGATTTTTAAATTTTTCTCTATCCAGTAACATATTTTTTCAACGATTTTAAGAAAATCCTTGTAATTTAATAAGAGATTTATAATATCTCTAAAACTCCATATGAATCTAAGTTCAGTAATTCTCTGAATTTAGTGACCAGATGATTTCTTTTTACATTTCACGAACATTATTATGTTTTCTTGTTGTTTTTTAATTTAATTTATTTCATGTCCTGAATTTGAGAACTAGTTACATAATCTTTTATATAATAACTAGAAAAATAAATGAAAGAGTTTAAAAATATAAATATATTCAGAAACACTTCCCGTCATTATCTTTCCAAGTTTGCAGTAATGAGTGCCTTCATAACTTCCTCATTTTGTCTGGTTAAGATTTTGAAAACTATTGAAAATGCATTTGTTGAATGTGTGTGCATCTTCTTTGCAGTTATCTAGTCCTAAAATTTTGGAATTTGGAGGATATCATAACTTTTATCGATAACTTGACAAACAAGGAGAGAAGATATTAACCCTTCAGATCCCTTTTCATAAACTTATCCCCTTTTTTGTAAACATAATATATTGCTTCTAAACAGGAGATAGACGTAAGCAAGTACATACTTATCACAAAGATGCGTACATGCACCCTTTGAAAATCTGTTTACACAAGGAAATTACCGGAAGACTCATAATTACTAGAAATTTTGATAAATCAAAGCTATGAAAAATTGCTGGAAGTAGTTCTTACGTAAAACAAAAGAAGTAGCAACAGTTGAAGAAGAAGATACAGACTAAAGAACTGTGTGCTTTAGGCTTGACTGTTGCATCTTCTCTTCGAAAAACATGTTCCTCTAACATGAACTTTTTTTTTTGCTTACTATATTTAACTTCCTACTTCGGGATTTTATCTCTTTTTATTTAATATTATAATTTTCTTTATAACATGAGCTTCATTTTACTAATATAGTTTATATTAAATGCTATATTTTTTTATTGTAACATGAGCTTTCTCATTTTATTAATAGTTTTATCGTTTCACAAATGAAAAAGAAAAAGTTGAAAAACACATTTGAAAAGGCGGGGTACCAAAACCACACTCAATATTTCGCTTAGCAATATGTATGGACTAACTCCAATATACTTTCAAGAGAATCAACAAGACTCAATCTTAATAAAGTAAATCAAAGAGTTATATTATATCGATCTCTCGATTTAATTCTTACTCAAGAAAATAGAAATCTGCGAGTCTAATTAAATACAAGAGAGATAACTTGGATGGTACCAAAGACCAACATCTAAGTGTCAATCAATGTAAATAAACAACCAAAGGTTGGATATTCTAATTGATTGAACTTAACGCACAACCTGTGACATTTCAATTATATAGTAAAATATAATGCGAAAAAGAAATAACACAGACACCAGAAGTTTTGTTAACGAGGAAACCGAAAATGCAGAAAAACCCTGAGACCTAGTCTAGATTGAACACACACTGTATTAAGCCGCTACAACCGCTAGCCTACTACAAACTAACTTCGGTCTGGACTGTAGTTGAATCCCAATCAATCTCACACTGATCCAAGGTACAGTTGCGCTCCTTACGTCTCTGATTCCAGCAGAATACTACGCACTGGATTCCCTTAGCTAATCACACCCACAACTAAGAGTTTCTACGACCCAAGGTTGAAGACTTTAATAAACAAATATGTATCATACAGAAAAGTCTACGGTAATAGATAATCTGTCTCCCACATAAATACCTACGAGTTTTGTTCTGTCTTTTGATAAATCAAAGTGAACATGAACCAATTGGTAACCCTGACTTATATTCCCGAAGAACAACCTAGTATTATCAATCACCTCACAATAATCTTGATCGACGCTTTTAAAGAAGATATTGTGGAATCACAAACGATGAGACGAAGATGTTTGTGACTACTTTTATATCTTTCCTATCGAGATATCAATCTCAAGTCAATCGTTACGATTGTACTCAACACGATAGAAACAAAGAAGATCAGATCACACAACTACAAGAAAGTAGTATGTCCTGGGCTTCACAATCCCAATGAAGTCTTCAAGTCGTTAACCTACAGGGTCTCGGTAGAAACCTAAGGTTAAAGGAGAATCGACTCTATCTTATACAACTAGTATCACACAGGAGGTATGGGGATTAAGTTTCCCAGTTTCTAGAGTTCTCCTTTATATAGTCTTTCAAATCAGGGTTTGCAATCAATGTTAGCTTAGTAACAAAGCATTCAATATTCACCGTTGGATGAAAACCTGATTAGATTCAAGCAAATATCTTTCAACCTTTGGATCTAAAACTTAGCTTATTACATAAAAATGAAATGCACGTTTTAGGTTTGTGTAACCGTACCCAAACATGTACATTTGTTGGTTCAACAATAGTTAACCAAATGGTTAGCCATATGAGCACTTTCATATTAACCATATTCTTCTTCACCATAAATAGTTCAAATGACTCAAATGAACTAGTTAGAGAGTTGTTCAATTGCTTAGATCTTATAGAAGCATACAAGACACAATCGAAGCAAAAACGATTTGATTCACTCGAATCGATTCATGAACTTTATAGCCACGGTTCGCAAACTTGCATTCCTTAGTTAATATAAGTATAAGTTCACGAATAATCGTTTTTAGAATATAACCAACCTAAGTACGCGGACTTAAGTACCCGTAATAAGCTTGTAAAAGTCTACAAACTCCAGCAAAATTTTCTCGGGAAGAGAACCTCCGACAGTACGCGAACTGGGTTCGCGGACTCTTGTTCCGGTTTTCCTGATCAACAAAGTACGCATACTTTGGTTCAAGGAATAAGGACTTATACATGTATGTGTTTCCACACAATGCTTATATCCAACAATGTTTATATAATCTAAACTCTTATTTCAATCATTAAAACATTCTTAGAGGACGTTATATGGTTGTTATTCACAAACTATTTTTTGTCTAAGCCATTTTCAAGTAATTTAAACATAACATGACTTTCGTCACTAGGTAAAGATGAACTTGGCCAAAGCAAAAGCTTACCAACACATATTTTGAGAAATAGATAAGCGAGATAAACTCAGCTCGAAATAGCAAATGTGTATAATCAAAGTCTGTATAGAAAAACGACTTTTGTCTCAAGATAGCAGATAGATTAGATAGAATTTTGAGTGATAGATAAGTTCAAGTCTCCACATACCTTTTAGTCAATGAAGTTCCACCAGTTCCTTGAGTAGTTCTTCGTAATGTATGATGATCGCCATGGAGTTCTTGAGCTCAACTACACTTTATATCCTAGTCAAGACTTATCTATAGTAGACTAGAAATCAAGACTTATAGTTTTGATCACTAACATTGACAAACATGCTTGAGATAGCAACGCATGCGAGTTCGACCGAGCATTGCTCTAACAACATTTACTAAACATATGCATCTTCCTAACATTCATCTACTTTATGTTTGCACGTAAATCATCATTTTTACGCGAATCGGTAAAACTACTTGTTTTACAATTTAGGATTCTTGGACATGTTATTTAGGTCTATGGAAGAAAATTCTTCTGAGTACATCTCTTATCGGTTGCTTATTGTTAGCCAACAGTTTATAATTATGTTCCATCTCTACAATTTTATGTTTTTTGTTTAGATGCCTCTAATGTGTATGTATTGCTCTTGCAATAAAGTAGTGGTCCAATAATTACCACTGCAATCCACTTCGACCGCATCACTCTTATTTTTCTTTCATCCTTGTAACATGTCTGGATATTACCTAAGATGCTATTCTTCAACTTCTAAAATAAAAAAGTCATAATTTAGTTTGGATAAGCATTTTCTGAAAGATTTCTACAAGTAAAAAAGTTTTAACTTTTTGTGAAATAAGATATTTTTATTTTCTTGGGTCTAGAAGATTTACTTCTACTTCCATTGATTATCTAAATTATATACCCTTTTAGCCCTTTTTCAAAACCATTATATGGTTATAGCCTACTACAGATCATGTTCAGGTTATTAAATACAACCAAATTCCTAAAGAAATCTAAAGGTGAGCAATAATCAAGGAGGTATCCAAGTATTCAGGTCGGTCTTAAGTGGGATTAAATGAACAGGGGCCCTTATAGAAGAAAAAATTTTGATAAAGAAATATTTGTTAGAGCATAGATCGGTTGAACCCACCAAGCGTTGGTATGTCAAGGTTGGTTGTCATATTTTAGTATCAAAACTCATCTGGAGTCGCTAGATTAATTATTAGAGTCAACTTCGTTTAGGTTAGACTACAAAGTCTATGAATGTTGAGACTTACATGTATTACTTTGAAGACATGAAGAATGTGACGAAGTAACGACTACAACGAAGAATATTTGGATGACCACTGCAAGGTGACAAGGCGGAACCGATCTTAACTTATGCTTAGAATCAAGGTAGAGCCTTTTATAGCCTATATTGTGTGACTAGATAGGAAACTTGTAGATTATTCAAGGATATTCCTTGATGCTGAATGTGATCCCAAACCAAAATAATTGAAAAACATTTGATTATGATTTTTGATTTTATAGCAATTAAAGCATATAATCTATAAAGAGCATATATGTTGATGCTCAAGATATTCCTTTTCTTTAACCAACACTTTTTAATCCCCAAAATAAACCCCATGAATTGAAATCTCAGAACATACTTTTCAATTTTCCCATTAGTCAAAGAAAAACAGTTTGGAAACCCCATAAAGAGCACCAATCACCAGCCACGAAAGTTTTTAATTCATATAATCAATTAGCCGGAAACATATTAATCTACGAAGAAAATCTACTAACACCCCCTGCAAGCCGTGAAAATGAGATCCAAGAAGATGACAACAACAAGAATAAGTTAAACTGAAAACTAATTATCAATCCTAAACCTATACCTTAGAAGTGGCAATACAAAAAGAGGACACAAGAATTCAGCAACCATGACATACTAAGAAAGTGCAAGAACAAGATAACAAATAATCAATTTCTCTAGTTGATCCCTATCAAAATTGAGATTTACCCCTATCATGAAATCATATCTAAACAAATCTAAAAAAGAATAACAAATAAAAATACCGTTCAAAATATTGTGTCATCCATCAGTTCCTCAAATCCACAACCCATCCCTTAGTTTGTCTTTCATCCCCAGGAGTCCTAAGGATTACTATTCATTGAAATTAGTCACCATGGAAATTGACTTTTGCATTTGGTTTTGAAGATTTAGGGTTTTTAATTAATCAATATATGAGAGAAAGATTTTTGGTTTTCGTTAAAGGAATCTAATTTGATGAGAATATATGGTAAGATTTGAGGAGAAATTAGCTGACGTGGATGATAAAAATCACATCAGGATAATTTGAAGGAATTAGGTTATCTGAAAGGTGGGAATCGTTATCGCCTGGGTCGACTCCATTTCGCCCGATTCACAAACTTTGGTTAGTTGTTTTGCATATCTCGTACGATGTTCGATTGACACGTTCAAGTAGGCCGTTTTTAATAATTTTTCAAAGATATATCCAATTGTACTAGTTTCATGACCAAATCATTGTTGGACTAATTTTATCTTAATTATTGTTTATATTTGATTAATCAAGTCATTAATAGCTAAATCATTTCTTGACCGGTCAAATAGCGTGACGAGTTTTGGGGCCCTTATAATTTATGCTTGGTGCAGGGTTTTCTTATTCTGATCTTGCTATCGCTTTTAAAAGTTGGGCAACTAGGTGGAATTCTTTACCTATTTAGGATCCATATTGATATTTTGGTATATTACTAGAATTTTACGAATCTTTTATTTTTCTTTTTATTTGGATGAATGGTGAGACTATCGTCTCCCTGATAGCTTTCAATATTTGTACCTATCTTTTTCAAAACAAAAAAAAAAAGTGTTTCAAAGACAAATTTCAGCACAAATTATTTAAGTTTGATCCCTTTGAAACAAGGTTACTTATGGAGCCAATAAACTATCATGAAGTCGATCTTTTTAATGACTTTTTTGATCGAACAAGGGAATTGTATTGTGACACTCGTTCCACAAATTCCACATAATAATAACTAAGATAACTTTAAATTTTAATCACAAAAGTTTTTCTAGTATTGATTCTGAATTGGACAAACTCATTACCCTTTCATTAATCGATATTAAAACTCGGCATTTTCACAGAAAAAGACACAATTTTTTTTTTATTTCTTTTTGACAAGAAAATTAAGAACGCGAAATTTGGGGATATAAAAAGGAATTGGGGATATAAGAAAAGGACAAAAACTGGATCCAGATATCAATTCGAGGTCACCCCTTATCTAAATATTTTTTTAAATCCTAATCTACCCCTCACTAATCAGGTTTAGTGGTTAATAATAATTAGTAAAAATCTTAAGTATTTGTTAAATGATTAGTGTGTATTTGTATTTGGGTGAATGAGATGAGAGTAGAAAGATGGAAAATTTTTTTGAGAGGGAACATTTTTTGGTGAAAGTGAAGGATGATTGTGAAGAGAGAATTCTTTGCTAAGAGGTTGAAAATTCAATTTTTTTCTTTGAATCCACCATTGTTGCAGTTGAAATAGCTCGGTGCCGGCATTGTATTCAACCAAACAACCATGCCGACATTTGATGGAAATTTTCATAAATTGTTTGCCACTATCCTGGGGGGTAGCCCCAACGAGACTTTGTCTCGTTACAAAATTTTCTGGTTTTGATCTTGAAAACCTATTTTTTTTGTTCTAATCAGTCCACTTCCGGCACAGATATCTAATTTTCGAGCATGCCGCAACTATTTTCCGGCATGGTTTTTGCTTAAATTTCTATGCCGGAACATGATGAAAAGTATCCAGGAAGCTTCAATTTTTTTTCACTTGACTACCGGCATTGATAGATTTCTATCGAGCATGCCGGCACCATTTTCCGGCATGGTTCTTCACCAATTTCGGCATGGTCTTCATCACTTCCGGCGATGTAAAAAAATATTCCGTTTTGAGTTTTTTCTGGTTTTAATCGGTCCACTTCCGGCACAACTAGTTAATTCTCGAGCATGCCAAGACGGGTTTCCAAGATAGTATGTTGCTTAAATTTCTATGCCGGCACATGATGTAAAGCATCCTGGAAACTTCAATTTTTTTTTCACTTGACTACCGACATTGATAGATTTCTATTGAGCATGCCGGTACTTAGTTACGGCATTGAATGTTAGTTAACAAGCATGCCGACACCATTTTCCGGCATGGTCTTCATCAATTCCGGCATGATCTTCATCACTTGCAGCATGATCTTCATCACTTCCGAATTAAAAAAAAAAAAATTCATTTCCAAAGTGAGGAGCCGGCAGAGAAGGAGAAGAGAATTTGAAAGAGAGTGGGGAGAGTTTAGAATTTGAAAGGGAATGGGGAATATTTGGGTTTCAAAGCTCTAACCCTGAAAGTGATTAATAAGAAGTGGAGATGGAAATGAGGGATATGATTTTGTTTTTTGATTTTAAGTTTTTTAATTTTTATTTTGAGGGAAGGGTATTTTAGTATTTTCATACCCAAAAGTCACCCCTTAGCAGACACCATTGGTTGGGAGAAGTAATCAATATCCCCCAATTCCTTTTTATATCCCAATTTCGCGTTCAAAGTTAATGGAACAACTAACAATGTTTTCCCAAGCATGTTAAGTAAAACGGGTCAGTTAGAAAAGGTTGGGCGGTTTTTTTTTTTTTTTTTTTGAAGGATAAAACTAAAGTTAAATAATCTCCATTCTCTTCATCACATAGTAGTAATTGAAGTCCTAGAGTCCTACAAGGGGTAGTCAAACGAGATTTCAATTGATTTTCGGGGAGTTTCAAAATCTATTGTTAGTCCATAGAGATTTCGGGAGAGTCTCCTAATGTCCCTTGTTATTGGTTAGAGACTTTTTTTAAGTCATTTAAATTCTCTGAAACTCCATGTTATTGGATTAGGATTTAATAAGAGTCACTCCAACACTCTTATTATTCGAAAGAGAATTGAAAGTCAAGGATTTGTTATTTTCAGAGATTTGGAGAAACTTTTTTAGAAAAAATAGGCATGGATGAAATCTCTCCCCAAGAGGTGATATTTTGGGAGATTTGAAAATTTGGGAAATTTTTGGTTTTGGGAAATACTACTCCGCCCTAATCTGGTTTTGTGAATTTATGGGCCACTTGTGCAGTGATACACTTGCTGGGTGAAGTTTTTTTTTTCTCTTCTCTACAAATGTGCCTTCATCTACAATTCCGCTCTCATATGAGTGCTAGCCCGTACCGAAATTTAGGCATAGGACAACAATGATATTTATTTTGACAATGGACACATATTTGAATATTTCATTAGGTATTCATGGTACTTTTTATGATTACTGTAACGTGGATATTAAAAAAAATCGCTAGATGTTTTGAATTTTACAGGGGATATTATATATTTTTTTGTCTTTACAAATCACAGAAACTCTTTAAAAATCTCATTTTTTTTTTGTCTCTACAAGTTACAAAGACTCTCTAAAATACTCTCAGAGAATCACTAGAAATCTCTAGATTTTCATAGAATCTCCGGGAGTGACTCAAATTAAAAATCTATGAAAGTCTATAGAAATCTCATTTGACTACCTCCCTGCTAGATTCTGAAAGGAGATTGTGCAGTTAATTTTAAAAATGCGGTTGAGCCTAGTCAAATGCACATAATTTAATTCTTTGATCTTGGTCAAGAAGTCAAAGTTCAAAGTTAACTAGACATCGGTGTCACGGTGGGGGGAGGGTCGACTGAAGAAAAACAAAACACCGCTGCAGCGGGATTATTATTTTTTTTTTTGTTGTAATCAAGATATTTTCTAAAAATAAGCTAAATTGAAAAAAAAAATGAAAATATCACTTTTCCTTAAACCATGGGAGTACATCGTTTTATTTTGTTATTAAGTTGCAACGTAAAATTAGTTGATGCATAAACTAAAATATGGTTGCATAATGTGCTATGCATCCTTTGCGGTGGTTTGCATAATTGTGCCTAAAAGGAGAAACACCTCCAAACTTTTCGTAGAAAGTTTAAATTTGATATTGTTCTTTTTATTCATTGTGTAGATCTCTTTAAAATCTTTCCAACGGGATAAAATTTATAAAATTCGAAGTCACTGATTTTTACATATGTTATATTCTAGTTTGCTTGCCAATTAATAAGACTAAAAAGGAGCTTTTGAAATCCCAAAGACTACCACCATACCATTACAATCTTTTTTATCAAATTATATATTTGCGTTAAGTTTTATTTTACAGAAAAATAACCATAAATTATACTCCCTCCCTTCAGGCCTTCCGGTAGGTTGGCCCAATTGGATTTACGGTGAGGTCATCCCAACTGACTAGCCAATACAGTTACAAAACAAATAGAACTATAGAAGAAAGACGAGAATAATATATAGCTTTCTAGTTCTTCGTCGGAAAAGGGAAAAAAAAGAATGACTCATTCTCAACCTTATCAAATGACTAAATCTGGCATGATTTATAAAGGGGATACCAGTCCTACTAAGTGCTAATATCGTTTCATATAGGATAAAAGAATGCCATCGATCCTGGCCGTTGGATCGATGAAATGATATTAACACTTAGTAGGACTGGTATCCCCTTATAAATCGTGAAATCTGGAAGTAAAAAAAAAGACTCTTTCTCAATAACATGTTTGAATTAAAGGTCACCTAAGATTTTTCCTTGAAACAGCGCCCGAACTTCTTTGGGACGTCGGTCATCAATTTTTTTTTTTTTTTTTTTTTTTTTTTGGTAACAAACGTCATCAACTGTCTGTTCTTTATGATCTGCCCATCTTTAATGACCCATACTACAAAAACACCAGGACTTTAGGATCAAAATGGTTGGCGATGGGCTAAATAATGGTAGGGTAATCATGACAAGTTCAGCCTTCAGTAATTACATTATGGTTAAGAAAATAACAGAGATGGTGATACATCGTTGGATGTTGTTACCTTCGTAACTCGATGAAATGAATGGTCAAGATGTAGTTTCTCTGTCCAGCGCATAATATCCCTTGCTAAAATTAGGAAAGTTTTCTTTGGTCAAACCGATTCATATACTAGTAATTAAAGGTTTTACTTTAGCAATTCCTCAGGGTCGTGTTACTTATTCTGGAGTTCTTTACCAAAGAGTCATGTTTTTGGGCATACCAAAAAATTACCGAGCATACAAAAGGTTCGGCTCACAACTTTTTTTTTGCCTAGGTTCGCAAGGTTCGGCTGATAACTTTTCAGCCGAACTTAGACAAAATGTATGCCCGGTAATTTTTTGGTATGCCCAAAATCATAGTTCTTTCCAAAACATTCTTTATAAAAATTATAAGCTTTGCTGTGAAACTTTTGATTATTGGGCTTAGCGGTTTTGAAATTCACTGGGCTATTGTCCTCTTGGGTCTTTTAGGTACCAGCCCATAAAATCCGCATGCAAATAGAGAACTCTGATAGAGATTTGGATGCAAACTTTTGATTCAGATGTTGCAGTAGCGCAGCTAGCATCCGCATGTTACTCATGGCTGGCTATCAAGCTTGGATTTTCCTTATAAAGTAATGCATTTGGGCAATATGGGTAGTACACATTAGAATTTAGACATAGAATCCTACGTTCTTTCTTGAAGTATTTATAATCCAAGGGGGAGGAACTGGCCATGTCCTCAACAATTAGAATTTAGGAATAGGCCGTAGGACCACCATCGAAAAGAAGAAAGATTTTTTTACTCAATAAATTATCTAGATTTATTGAATAATTAGTTAGATTATGACAAATGCCTAGGTAGATTTACTCAATAATTAGCACTAACTTTTACAGGATTGATTGAGATCCGTAATGGCCAACATCTTTCACATCATTAATTCGTTATTTGCATTCGGGACCAATTTCAATTTGTGACTTGTTTTCGTTTCTAATGTTGCTAAACTATACGGCGGTATGCTTTTGGTGAAGATCTAGTTGATAGAGTCAAAATCTGTTCACACTCCTCTAACGAGTGTATATTTCGCATACTCTTCTGATTGGTTGATTATTTAACGGATGGCTCCATTACCCTCCATGTTTAGAATCACGACCCTCGTTACATAATTCCTTAAATTAAATCAAGGGTAGAGATTAAAATGTGAGATATACACTCGTTAAGGAGTGTGCACGAATTCGCAGTGGTACACAAGAAGGGGTACCTCATTGCGATAGATGAACACCATCAGCCGGAAAGAACAGCATAACTAGCTCAAAAGCCAACTAAGTAAAAGTAACAAGATTAATCTAAAAATGGAACCTTACACACCAATCCTGGTCACCAGCACACCCAATGTCCTGCATTTTATTATGTGTGAAGATTTTTGTGTGTATATACGTGGAAGGGTACTGATCATGCCCATCTAGTAATTTCTACTGTCATAACAATACTGTGTCATACTGGGGCCTTTTGAATGCCATAGTTTCTGCTTTGATGTCATGAGTTTGGCCGGGCTGACTGAGATGTGTCTCATCTAGGGCTGAACATTGGGTCGGGTAGGTCGGGTTTGGACTCACCCGCCACCCTACCCGCTGATGGCGGGTATTTGAAGCTATCACCCGTAGTCGACTCAACATTAAAACGGGTAGAGTTTTCACCCGACCCACATTTCAGCGGGTAGGTCGGGCGGGTGACGGGTTTACCCGTCGTAAAACAGATGAGAACTGACTATAGTCTGTAACTCTTAAAGAAGATAAAAACAGACCCCATGTCCAAGCTTTAGGCAACAATTAAAAGTGTTTAAAGGTGCAGAAAGATAAAGCTAACAATAGTAACAAGAAATGAGTTCAAAGCTCAAAAGAGAAAAGACAAGACATTGCATAGAAATGAGTTCAAAGCTCAAAAAAAACAATTGCATTGCTTGATCCATACTATTTGCAACATTCTCCCTCAAAAGATTTGGATGTTCTACTTCCAACAGTGAACTAAGCCATCACCTTGTCTAAGCCAATAAGAATCAATCATCATCTACGATGATGGAAGAAGTAGCAAGGTCACCAAATAGCTCTGCAGTTTTGCAAAAAAACAAAGTGAAAAATCAGTAAACGAAATCAGCCTTCATGACATATTGTTTACATGCTACAGGTAACATGATCTACAAGAAACCTAACAGGTACTGTGCTCTATAAGACACAGTTGATGTTATTGATCAAAGCACGCTCTATAAGAAACAATTGATGTCATTGATCAAAGCATCCATTGTAAACAGTCAAGTAAGGGGTGAAAGATCCAGTTAAATACTAACATTACGATCCATTAAAAACTAACATGTTAGGCATCAACAATTATGAACTGGAAAAGAAAATCAAAAGGTAATTATCTACCAAGACATGTCTGTTGACTCATTGAAACAATATAAACTTAAAAACAACATAAATTAAAAGGAACCAAGAAAGTATTAAAAGTAACATACCCAACTCGAGAATATCAACCTCCTCCTCCTCCACTCCAAGGCTAGAAGTATCCATGTCAATCGGAGTACGTAACCAATTTTGTAATAAAATTAAGGCCTCAAGTGTCCTAGGCTTCATGGAACTTCGAAAAGGATCCAAAATTCTTTTCCTAAGTACTAAAGGCTGATTCTCAAGCAACGAAGAAACTGGAATAGCAAATATATCCTTAGCCATGCGTGGCAAAATGTCAAACCTCGCTAGAGTTAATCTTCCACCACCGTAATATATCAAAAGAAGAATTTACATTGGTCTGGGAGTAAATTGGTTCAGCCAAGTATCGTTCCACCTCAGATCTCCCATGATCCTCCACATTACTCAATTGGCTCTTGCGTTTATTTCGTCCTGCCATGTACTTAGCCTTGCTGGAACCAGAACTTGCAGAACACGAAGTGCTTTGAGTAGAAGTAGAATTAGTGTCACCTACAGACTCTGTTGAAGATGACATACTTCCATTGTTTAGATACTCTAATTTATATGATGTGAACAACTCCTCAAATTTTTGCAGAACATCATCAACCCAATCTTTTACCATTCTTTTTTCATTTCGTGGTCATAATGCACAACTAAATCTTCAATGAGATACAATCAATCCATCTACTTTCTCTCGTGGATCAAGAAGTACTGACCATCAACAAGAACGAATTCATCTTCTTGTAATCTCCCCAATATTTATTGTATTTGAGCAACATTACACTACCCATGTGGCTTAAGAAAGGGTCATCATACCTATTTTTCCAATCATCTAACTCTTGACGAACAAAGACTGAGTTCCAATAAGAAGGAATGTGAAGTAACATATGTGGAAGTCAAAATGCAACAGCTTGCTTCATAAAATACCTTTAGAAATTGAATCAAAACTCTAGCATTGCACCAATCATACCGTTCAGAGCATGCACTTTTGGCTTGTTTTTCTTCTTGGATTTTCTAACAAGAAGAAGAAAAGAATTTCCTCTTCTTCAACAATATCTGTTTCTTCTTCATCATCGAGAATCTAAATCATAGTCGCATCCAGATCAACCTGTCCTCATCACCGTCACCCATAATATTACTTGGTTCTGGAATATCAAAACAAAACTTCTCACGAAATGCCCTATCCGACTCACGTAGCCTTTCAAATGCCTTTTCATATCTCTCTGCTGCAACAAGCATCAAGTAAGTAGAATTCCACCGCGTCATCACATCTAAAATTAAACCCTTTTTGCAATCAATCCTTTCTATCGTTGCAGCTTCCGTAAATTTCTTCAATCTTGCGGGAGATTTGGTGACATACTTCACCACTGCCCGGATTCTGAGAAGCGATGTATGGTACTTTTTCATACCGTCCTTCACAACAAGCGCGAGTATGTGAGCTGCACATCTAACATGTAAATGTTTAGCTCCGACTAATGAAGAACCCCAACTCACAACTTTTTTCCTCAGATAATCTATAGCAACTTTATTTGCAGATGCATTATCAAGCGTCACAGTAAAAACCTTCTCGAGCCCCCAGTCAATCAAACACTTCTCCAAGGCCTTCCCAATGTGTCTACCTTCATGGCTCTCAATCAAGCAAAAACAAATAATCCTTTTATGTAGTTTCCAATGATGATCAACAAAGTGTGCAGTGACGACCATGTAATTATAATTCTGTATAGAAGTCCAAGTGTCAGTAGTAAGGCATACTCTTATTTTGTTAGCTGCGAAATAACTTTTCAGATTATCCTTCTCTGTCAAAAACATCTTGCAGACATCACGGTACACTGTCATACGACTTGGAAGTTTAAATCTAGGCTCAAGAAACTTACAAAAAGCCCTAAAACCTTCACCTTCAACAATCCTAAAAGCCATTTCATCAGTAATAATAAATCTAATCAACGCTCTCCGACATCCTTCTTGTGAAAAAGAAACCCCCACCAATTGTGGTTCCTCTCCAGGCTTGCAAGGCTGAAAATTAAGTGTTTGTTGTCCCGCTTCCTTACCATCTATTGTCTTCTTATACTCAATACACCTATCCAAATGATGACTAAGATTAGTAGTCCCATGGGATTTACCACCAATTTTGTAATTACCCCTTGGACAATACTTACACTTTGCTCTCTCACCATTCTGTATAATTTCAAAGTGTGCCCAAACCCATGACGTCTTCGCACAAACTCTAGGCTTCTTAGTTAAACAATCATCTGATGCACTAGAAGGTGAAGGTTGAGAAGATGGAGCAGAAGACCAGTGCACTCCCTGTCCCGGCTGATGCTCCAGGCACATGACCAGAACGCGGTGGACGTTGAGGAGGAGGTCCCATTTGCGATGCAATTCCATGTACAACTGGAAGATTTGAAGCAGAATCATCTTCAGAGATTTCAACCATGGTAAGTGGTAACCTACACATAAGAAACAAGTGACAACTCAATACAATCCTGAATTACATGAAAAAACTATAGAAGCTATCTCGATAATATCAATAACTGTGTTAAATGATGGGGACCAAACCCAATTGAATTTATGCAACATATAATCAAAGATAAACCCAATCCATTAAACGAAAAAGGGAACAAATTTCAACCAAAGACATCAAACAATCGATTTCGATTCAACTTAAAAACTATCAACCCTAACAATAAAATTCAAATCGATTCAAAATAAAAACATAAACCCTAACCATGAGATGGTATTGCAATCATGAGATGGTATTATTATCGAACTCGAAGTATCAAAAAATCAAATTAAAATCAAATAGCTCAAACCCTAATAAACATATTCAAATCAAAGAACATAAACCTTAACAATCATCTTTGATTAAATCATGAGATGAAATTACCTCACGCGTGTTACTGGTGATGATTAGACGGTGGTAATGGTGGTGATTTGATCTTTGGTGGTGGTATTGGTGTTACTGGAGATGAGAAACCGAGAGAGAGGAGAGAAGTGAGAAATGAAAACAGAAACTAAGAAAGTGGAGTCGATTAGGTTGATTTAGGTTTTACTCTTTCTATAGGATTGAACGGCTGGGATCATGGATGGGAAGTAATCCAAGGGTAATGGATGGCTTAATGATTTCTAGGCGGGTGAGCGGGTAGGTCGGGTTTTATAAGGGGAGAGTCATAGTCGACCCAATACTTGGCGGGTTTCAGACGGGACTAGTCATAGTCGACCCGTGCCATCAACGGGTAGGGTCGGGTGCAGGTGAAAACAGGCGGGTGTGGGTCGGGCCGGCGGGTTGGGTCGGGTTTGTGCAGCTCTCATCCACTTGTTTATCTACTGTTAGTTGAACGTCTCAAACAAGTGAGCTTCTGTTACTAGCATGTTACCAAGAGGGGCAGGGGGTTTCAATAATTGCTAGGTAAGGGATCGGTACTAGGACCGATGTCTGGCTCACCGAACATGATACCCAGAGGGGCTTGGGTTAATTTCTTTTTTGCAAATCTTCAATCATAGATAACAATGTACCATCGTAATGGGAAACATCATTTATTTATAATTTGCATATGGGGCCAATTATCGCGAAATGTACAAAAAAAAAGTGGGTACCTCATTCGCAGAAATTGATGCCAGATTCGCAGAATGAACAGTTTAACAAGACCCAAAGCATACTAACAAAATGAAACTGCATTTTGAAGGACACGGTGCGAAATGCAAGAGGGGGGACCTCATTCCCAGTAGTGACGTACCGGAAGCTTTTGAAGGCCAGTAATTCCTTGGAATCATGTCACGAGGGTGGTCGGGTTGGTGAGATGTGTCTCATATTCATCGTGATTTCCGTGTTCATACTTGTTTTTATTGGGACACCGACGCTATTGTTTGTACCGGAAATATTTCCAGGCACTAAACACGATGATTTTGGTGTTGATGATGGAAACAGGGCTCTCTCCTATTTATACAGTTGAATACCTAATTTCAATATGAACTTAAATGGCATTAACTTCATGCCTCCATGTTAAATTCTGCATGAAACTGCTCATTCATGCCTCCATGTTTAATTCTGCATGAAACTGCTCATTCATGCCTCCTGAATTAATTCGCATGAAACTGCCTTTGCATGCTTCCTGAATTAATTCGCATGAAAGCGCCTTTGCATGCTTCTGAATTAATTCTCGCATCTTTGGCAGATCGGATTGATGATTGACAGCATAATGACCGGCGAGTATGGATGGACATTTGGATGACATAACGGGAATTGATCGGATGATATGCATAATGGTTGGCAACATGGATGGAGGCTGACTGGCGGCACAACTGACAGCATGGGTAGAGATTGGCTGGCAGTGCAATAGAGTACTTAGCTGGGAATTGGTTGGCAGCACGCTAGCACCATTGCCAACATGGATGGAAACTGCATGGTAGCACCATCAGTAACATGGCCATGACATTGACTGATGGTTGACTTTGATCGTTGACCGGTTGTTGACCTTTACCATTGACCGTGCGTTGACTTTGACCATTGACATGGCGTTGACTTTGACCATTGACCGGGCGTTTCCTTTGACCATTGACCAGTCATTGAATTTATGTAATACCTGGCAGGCCGGTGGGATGCTTCGATTGACTGGTTAGCGGGCTTGGATGAGGGCCAAAAGATTATTCAAGTACCAATTTGGCCCATTATGTGGCATTTTTACTCATGGTACAAACATCGCCCCCTCTTAACCTTCAACTTGTTGGGGGTTAAGAAATTGTGTTTTTCCTTAGTCAATGACAAAACTCGCCCCAAGTGTGGATTCTTGATGCTGAGGTGATTGGCAAACTTCCCTTGTTGTTTGTGGAAATCACAATCAAGACGCCCCCAAGTGAGGATATTATGACTGGGAGATCGGCGGGCAACAGTTGGGCATGAATCGTTGTTGTATGCAAAAAATGGACTGAAAGATAAACTAGACTGTAACGGAAGCGTGATGCTGGAGCGGAGTGGTGTTGAAAGTGAGTTGTAACTGTTGATGTAAAACTAGTCTATGGTAGTTGTGAGCGAGAGGGTGTGACCCTTTAGTTGTTGAGATGGTAACAGACTTTGTGTGTTGTTGGACCTCCAATGGTCTTGACTGTGGTACTGGATGTGACATCGATCTTTATATGTCTTCAGTAGTTATATGAATTATGATAGCAACAGCTATGTCGACTAGATCACAATAGTTGCTGCGGAACTGGATTGCAGAGATTGTGGTAAACTGGACTGCGACGACCACAAAAGATTGTCATCTGCAGTAATGAGCAAAGCTAGCCTGCAGCACATGTGATCAGCTAAACTGCGGGAGTTGCGAACATAGCGGGACTGCAACAACTTCGATCAGCTGGATAGCAGCAGCAACGAGCAAAGCTGCAGCTGCGGCGACAATGCGATCGGCTAGATCGCAGGAGTTGCGAACATAGTCGAGTCTGGCATGATTGCGATCAGTTGGACATCAGCTGAACAACTAGCAAAGCCTGACTGCAATAGCTGCGATCAATTGGAGTGCAGGAGCTACTGAACATAGTCGAACTGCAGCTAGCTTCGATTAGTCGGACAACAGACAATAACGAGCAAAGTCACGACTGCAGCACATTGTGATCATCGGACTACGGAAGTCTGCTAACATAGTCGATCGCAACGAGCTTCAATCGGATGGATCTGCAATGACAATGAACAAAGCCGCATTGCAGCGAGCTACGCATCAGCCGGATGCGCAGAGCTGCGAACATAGTGCATCTGCAGATGCTACGATCAGCTGGATCTGCAATGACAGAACGGACAAAGCCGCATCTGCAGCGAATGCGATCAGCTGGATTGCGAGAACTACGAACATAGCTATCTTTGCGGTAGCTACGATCACTGAACTATAAGCGGCGAGCAAGACGCAGCTGCAGCTGCAGGATCGGTCGGCTAGATGAGGGAGGAGTGAGGAACGCTGATCAGAAGCGGCTGTAATGAGTCGGGACTGAAGAGACAAGCGTAGCTGACTGCAGCAGCCTTCGATCGCTAGACTATGGCAGCCTGCGAGGGATAGACTTAAATGATTCGATAAACACGAGTGTAACCGTTATAAATAAAATCGGACTAAATCGGTTGCGTCCCAGGCGAGTACGAGAATGGATGAGCAAAGCGGATCGCATCGGTTGCATCCAAGGTGCAATGATTGTTTAGGAACTGGATTACATCAGTTCGATCAACTTAGACGTAGCAGTTTAATATTACTGATTGCAATAATTGCGTCAAAATATTAGGGTGTATGCTCGCCCCCTCTTAATCATGTAACTCTTTGGAGGATTAAGAAGTTTGGGTTACCATCAGAGACCCAAGTCCACAAGCACTCCAACTGTAGTTTAATTATTAGAAGTTTAATAATTTTATGAGCTAGTCCTACCCATCAGAGACCCAAGTCCACAAGCACACCAACTGTAGTTAGAAAAATATTAGTCCATAAAAATTGGTGGCAGTCTACACAAAATTTAACTGCTTAGAGCTTGGAGGTTATACCTGGTACAAGAGTTCCCCAAGAGTTGAAAATTGGTCATCATGATACACCTGATAACCAAATAGATATGAATTAGCAATTTGGTCAGACTATTTCTTGTGCTTTAAAATCCTTACTTGAATTATATATAAAGACAGAGAGAGGGAAGGAGAAGGGACCTGTTGGTAATTCTAGAAGAAGAGACGAATTCGTAGCAAGCTGATCTACTTCTTCTTCATCATCAAATTAGTTAACTCATATGCTTTAGGAAGGAATCCCATCAAATTAATAAGGCTAGAAACATCCCCACCAAGCTCTTCTCTTTGAATATAATCAACATAGAGTCCTTCAAGAAACGTGAGGGACTTCTTAAGATCATAGGGTATTGACTCCTTATTCAGTTTGTCGCATTTCCAGATTGTTAATACCCGGAGTGAAGTGCATAATCGTAAATCCGGTAAAGATGTTAAAACATTACAATATGCTAACAAGAGTTAGTTTGCTGTTACGAAGGATTAGTTTGCCAGAAAGGCAAACTTCAATTATTTATAGACAAGGAGGTTTGGACACCATGGAATTTCCAAAACCGAAAATATTCTCAAGATATTCATTAAAGCACAAATTCCGTTTCCATAATTCCTGGAAATGCTCTGTCCAAAAATAATGATCGAAATCTCTCAGAAAATCTCTAATTAGTAAATGCACATTACTAATTCTTATTTTCCAAAAAATGAAGTTAATAACCTTAATTAAAATATTCTTAACTTATTTATGTTTCGATCGTGGGATTTTATTCCCTTAGCTATTAAGGAATAACTTTGAACAATTAAATATAAACATTACTGTATGTGTTCAAAGTATGTCGACATCTTTCCACATTAACCAAATATATTTTCGGTATCTCTAATATTTCTAGAATAATAGAAAATTCGAAAAGATATTTTTGGATAATTTTTTGTGTTAAAAACACAAAACGTGCTCGGATTTGATTGAGACTTTTTGTGGCCGATTATACATGTTCAAAGGATCGGTTCCCACTTGTTGCACATGTCCATAGGATCGGTTCCCACATATTTATGGTATCTAACTTGTATATGTTGCACATGTCCATAGGATCGGTTCCCCTTTGCCTAAAAACATGTTGCACATGTTCATAGGATCCGTTCCCCTTTCTGCTACAAACTTGCTGCACCTCATACAAGGATCGATTCCCTTTTTTGATGTGTTGCACCTCTTACTAGGATCGGTTCCCCTTTACCCAGATTCGGTTCAACAAATCACAAACTCGATCATACCATCTCAGGTGATTACTTAATATCGGTTTCAGTAATAAAAGTCATACCAATACATAAGCCAGGACTTTGTGAATAGTTTTACCAAGAACACAAACAAGTCGTGAGCGGTTATACTAATCACACATATTGGATGTTCACAAGATATGCAATGAATAACAATCCCAATAACGCCTGACGATTTCCTTTTCGATTCACAAAACAAGTTTATGAACTTACTTGCTTAAAACACATGTAAAACATTGTTTCCTAGGATGAAATCCTCACCTTATACACATACATAATCACAATAGCATTCAACCGATTATGTCGATGTCTTATCTACAAAGTTTAATGGTTAAGCAATAAACTTCATATTGTATTCCTTAATACTATGTCTATCTAGAGTGTTCATGTTTCGCAGTTTTGTTTTCCATATGCACGACTTGAAAGATACGTTAGGGAATGAAACAGTTCAAGTCAAATATCACTCACCTCAAGTGGAAGGATGATGTTGTCGTTATAGCTTCTTACTTCTTCACTTCTTCAAGTCTTTGCAATACTTGTAATGTCTCATATCCTAATACTTTCAAGCTAACCTATACGAAGTTGACTCTAGAACATAATCAAGCGACTTTTAAATGAGTTTTGATTCACTAAAATATGACAACCAAACTTGACATACCAACGCTTGGTGAGTTCAACCGAGCTCTACTCTAACATAACTTTTATTCTAGAGTATACAGAGTAACATTCGGTTTTCAACATATTTATGACTAAACCGAACTCAATACAAGAGTTTTCACAGTGAAGTTCGATTAGAAGAAAAAATTCTTGAATAATCGAACTCAACATATGTGTTTGCAGAGTAGAGTTCGGCTAGGGAAATAATTTCTAACGAACCTAACCAACCTAAGTCAACATATTGGTTGTCAGACAAGGGTTCAGTTAGCAATATTATTTTTTTTTGCGAACCAACTGAACTCAGCGTTTGTTGATCTATACGAGAGTTCTTAGGGGACAAAATTTTCATACTAATCTAACCAACTGAACAAAACATATTGGTTTCCAGAGAGGAGTTCGGTTAAATATACATATATATTTTTTTGCAAACCAACCGAACTCAGCATTTGTTGTTTATACAAGAGTTCGGTTAGAGATTTTTTTTTTCCGTAATAGCCGAAGTTTCTTCGTGTTCTTGTTTCAGAATGTTCGGCTAGCAAACTAGGTGTTTTTTAAACTACACCTAACCGAACATGCTACTATAACATCCATTTAAACCTTATTTTGATGATTTCTACTCATTATTTTTCAATAAAAAACTAATTAAAATTTAAAAGTGATGGGTTTTTCAATCGAATGAGGAACGTCATGGAAATAGGAAAGAAGAACTGGATAATTTGTATTCCAAAGTAAAAATTTATGTTGTTTCTCCTCTCTCTCACGTTTTTGTTTTTGATTTTGGTTAACGATTTATTTAGATTAAATTTTTAGGTTAGTTATAATTTAAATTAGGATAAATGGTAAATTAGTATTCTCCTGATTCTAGGACATCACTTACAAGTGTAGGGAAGTTGGCCTATTCAAATCATGCCCCCCACCCAAAAAAAAAAAAAGAAAAAGAAAAAAGATATGGGCCGGGTGAACACGCCTTGGTAATCTCTTGCCCGCTAAATCAAATGGGCCGAGCGGGCTAGGCTTTGCTGCAAAATAAAGTACCCATAGCCCTTCCAAGCCTACTTAACAATTTGGCTTCGATCAGAAGGATCGGGCGGACCTTACGCATACACAAAATATTACTTTGAAAATTAATATAAAATATGTAATAAATGTTAATCAATTACAATTATGAAACAAAATAATAAAAAGAATACTTCCAAAATTGAATCATATTAAAAGAAAATGCAGATTTTCTCGGTATATTTAGAAAAATAATATTTTTTAAAATTTTGGAGTAGTATATGGTGAAACAAAATATCAAACATACTATAATTTTATAAATTATATTTTGTAGTAGTATAACAGAATGGGAAATGGACAATATTAGACCAAGTAAACTAGCAGTATTAACAGACAACTGGACAGGTTGTCACGGACTAACATGCCGAGCCGAGTATTGGGTCGGGCAAGGGAATGCAACTCGTAACCTATGCCTGTCCTATTATCAAATGGGTACATTAATTAAATATCCCTACTTTTGATGCTCTTCAAATATAGCCTTATCACACAATAATAATACCCCTCCTACATTTAGAAGCTGGAGCCCGGACTGTCAGATTACAGAAATATCCTTTTATATATTACGATAATAACAGTTATAGCCCATTTGTTTCCTCCAGCTTTTATTAGGCATTTCTCTTCTCTCTCTCATAGCGGAACATAAACCCCGATCATACAAAAGAACTGAAATCAACCGATAGAAAAATCGAATTATAATTCATCAAATGCAAGTTACGATATCATTTGAGGCTTAAGAAGATCAAAATCAAGACAAACCATCAAGATAGAAGAAAAAAAGTTAGGGTAAAATGAATTTTCAATAATCGATTTACTGTAAAGTCATCAACTTCGATTTGAAGATTCAAACAAAGGTATGCACAGATTTAGTGGTGATTGTGTTTTGGATAAGTTAGATTTTGATTTCTTAGAGTTTGAAATAATTCAAACAAAGGTATGCATGATTTATTAGTTCTTCGCTCTTCAGGGATATTGAAGCATGTTAATATCTTGGTGATATGTTGTAACTAATACGGATGCATGTTTAATTTGATTAGATCTGCTACTAATTTTGTTGATCTCGTTAAATTTGTTTAATTCGTTAGTGTTGCTTTTTATTTTGAAATCGATTTTATTTTTTGATTTTGCTAATGATTTTTCTTTTTTCAAATCCTATGAATTGCTTGTTTAATTAGAGTGAAATAAAATTATTGTAACTAAGAGGCTATAACATGATGAAGAGATTGATGAAGAGATTGAAAGGGCTTAACCTTGAAACTAGTGTTTTACCAACTTCAGTATTTGAACCACATATCATGTAAATTGGATTAGGAAGATTTGTGACTAGTAACAATGATGGTGGTGTTGCTGTAGCTGTAGCTGTAGTAGATTGATCAAGTGAGGAATCATTTTTTTTTTTTTGTTGGTTTTGGGTTAGATTTAATGGATCCGAAAATAGTGACGTTTCTGTATTTTTCGCAGAATTCTTCTTCAGTTTCTTAATAAAGGCGTTCTTATAAATAGTACAAAGATGAGTTTACAACCAAAAACCAATAATTCATGTTAACAATGTAAGTTCATCCTACAAATTGATGTCAACAATCGAAGTTTACCTCAAATTTGGAATCCAGGAATATGTTGTCCCTTTGGTATCGTGTCAACAACAAAAGTTGACACCAATATCTCACGTCAACAACCAAAGTTGACACCAATATCTCGCGTCAACAACCAAAGTTGATCCCGAAACCTGCTGTCAACAACCAAAGTCGACACCATTTACAATGGTTTGGTTCTTGTAAAAATCAATAAACCTGGAGCTTGCAAATTGACATATTTATCAGAAATATGAATATAAAATTCACAAACAAAATGAATTGTATGTTTTATTACAAAGATAACAAGCCAAAAAAAAAAATCATTTTGATATGCACGAACGAGTGAACTTGGCGTGATTCGAACACGCATCATCTGACGTGAAGTCAGTGAAGTTAACAATGGAAGTTCATCCTACAAATTGATGTCAACAATCGAAGTTTACCTCAAATTTGGAATCCATGAATATGTTGTCCCTTTGGTATCGTGTCAACAACAAAAGTTGACACCAATATCTCGTCAACAACCTAAGTTGATCCCGAAACCTATCATCAACAACCAAAGTCAACACCATTTACAATGGTTTGGTTCTTGTAAAAATCAATAAACCGGAGCTTGCAAATTGACATATTTATCGAAATATGAATATAAAATTCATAAACAAAATGAATTGTATATTTCATTAAAACATAACAAGCCAAAATAAAATCATTTTGATATGCAAGAACGAGTGAACTTGGCGTGATTCGAACACGCATCATCTGACATGAAGTCAGTCGTGCTACCATTGCACCACAAATTCAGGGTACGAGCATAACAACAACTAAGGCCATGAAAAAGACAAAACTAAAAATTATAAATTTGACATAATTTGAGATACAAAGTTCAAAATGAAATCAGTTTTGTCTTAATTAACTAATATAATGTTTCTAATGCGATATCTGTAGAATGTGTTTCCAATAATATCCAGAGAAATGGACACAATCAAAGTACCCATCAAGTGCAGCCATATAAATGTATTTCTTCCAATAACAGGGCATAGATGAACAAAACAAAAAAACACAAACCTGGAACAAAATTTGGAGCCAACCATATTTCTGGATGTCAAACATCCATTTATATCCTCCCATCACTAACCGATGAGCACAACAAAATGTAATCCGAATTATTTGCGTGATTTAACCACGTTTCCACCAAAAAAGAACTCTGCACCACGAGGGCTTAAAACCCAACCATCACGACAAATCAACATACCTTGAATTAGGCCACATCCAACCACCATATCCCTGCCACTTTCATCACCCACGTCCACTACCATGATCTCCTCCACCACCTTCGCCCCCTGCCAAAACAATTTAATGATAAATAGAAACCTAAATTCATAAAAATTTACATTAAACTAGATGACCGCGTTGTGGCGAGCTCTTTGTGAATCAAAATTATTCAGCAAACAACATTGTTGAGGAACAACTGAAATACACATTTAACTAGTTGAATATTCTCTCCCGTCACCCTAACAACCAAAATTAAGAGTCCTGTGTCAAACACCATAACTAATCGACCATTAAAATCAAATCATTTCTCTCATTTATCCTATAAAAAAACAACTATATAATTACCAAAGCACTCGCAATTGGCTTATATTTCTGCAAGCATTGTGTCGATATAAGTAGCAGGAGTTAACCCATTTTATGATAACCAAATGTAATTGCGAATGAAACATAACAATGTGCTTTTACAAGCTATAAGAAACTAATTTAAAGCGTCAAAGGGATAATCGGTTCTTTTTAGGGATGATCATATAAGAATCGATCACTTATAAATGGTTAAAAAATATAAGCTAAATTGATCGTTAGTTTTTCTTTTTGGAATTAAAACAAACATAAAACATTCATTAACAATTAGCCATTCACCATCACTTCCTGCCAAAAGAATCTAAACTAGATAACAATTTACATTAAATGAATTAGAAACAGATCAATACACTAGTGAATACCAATCACCTCATCTCGAATTTGTGAATTCCACCATATCCATCATCTTTTCCTTCTATCCAACCACCACCTTCACCTCCTCCCATCAAAGTTTCTTGTCTACAAAGCTAAAAATGATGAAATCATTACCAAATCATAAAAAATATAAATCAAACAAATGCGAATTAAATTTATAGTCGTATATATCGTTGTTTACCTTTGATTTTAAATCTTCAAAATTTTGTTGTTGAAGAAGATAGTAAACTCGTTAAAAATCGATTTGTAAATCCTATTTTCAGGTTTTTGATAATTTTCTTTTTGATTTCTCTGTTAAATTGATCTCGTTCATGTTCTTTCACAATCAAAAACTCAATTTTAGGTTTGATTTTGCACGATTTCATTCAGTTTTTCTGGATCTGGTTGCTATTTCGGATGGAGTCGTTGCGAAGAGAGAGAGAGAGAAAAAAAACATGAAATGAAAAGAAATGTCTCTGAATTGATTCGTGAACGTGTGTTATGTTATTCAAGGAAGGGTATTTGGGTAATCTCAAATTTCGGAATTTTAACTATTTTAAGTGTAGGGGTATTATTATTGATGGATAAGGGTATTTTTGAAGCCCATGAGAAATAGGGCTATTTATTCAATTTCCACTTATCAAATAGGCTAGGTCGGGCCCGCCCATAACCAGCCACGGGCACTCGTAGGATGTCATGGGCATAGGCTCCAGTACTGGGCCTTGGACCAAGGGGAAAAAATTACACCCTATCATTTTATTTTATTCCATATTTTATTGGGTATATTAATTATATGTCCCTACTTTTCACTCCCAACAAATATATCCTTATGCAACAATAAATATGTCCCTCCTTTTTTATAACTTTATCCATTTAATATTAGATTACCTTAATACCCTCACTCATATAATATTTTTCTTTATTTCAAAATACAACAAATTTCTTCCTCTACCACTTCACCACCACCACTAGCACCACCACCACCAACATTCAACTACCATTCCACCACCACCACCGTTCAACAACCACCACCTACCAACCGCCACCACCACCAATATTCCACCACCACTCTTTCACCGCCACCATTACACCGCCACTAGTCCTCCACCACTAGTCTGTTGCCGCCGCCACCATAAGTTCGTCACCGCCGCCGCCACCACCGCCGCCACTGGTTCAAATATTTTTGTAGCAACAAAAAGTAGTTGATCCATTTCAGTTGGATCAAAACAGTGGATGTTTATCCATTGCAGTTGGATCAACATTAGAAGTTTATCCATTGCAGTTGGATCAACAATGGATGTTTATCCATGCTTTGATGAAAAAATGCTACCACTTCATCAGTGCAGATTTCAGATCCACCAACAAAAACATCAACAAGAGAAGTTTATCTAGTTTATCCAAGAAAAAGGATCAACAATAGAAGTTGATCCAATTTTAGTGGATCAACAATGGAAGTTGATCCATGTAAAATTGGATCAATAATGATAGTTTATCCATGTAAAATGGAGTGAACTTGGCGTGAGTCGAACACGCATCATCCGACATGGAGTCACCATGCTACCATTGCACCACAAGTTCAACATTGGAACAAATTTATATGATTTAAACTACAAAACATGAGTTCAAAGGATCAACAACAGTAGTTGATCCCATATAGATGGATCAACAACCGAAGTTGATCCAATATCAGTACCTGCTTCAACCCAGATAACCACCATATTTCATTACCCGTAGCTTCATAAACACCAACAAATCCAAGACCAGCTTCAAAACCAATCTCAGTTGAATCAACAATGCATGTTTATCCATTTTAGTTGGATCAACAGTGGATGTTTATCCATTGCAGTTGGATCAACAACCATAGTTGATCCAAAATATATGGATCAACAACCATAGTTGATCCAAAAAAATAGAAATACCATTCTAATACTAAATAATAGACCTTGAGATTATTGTTCCAGTAGTGTTTCACGACCAAAATGTCATCATAACTAAGCAATATAAACAAACTGAAACAAACATGCATTTTTTTTCCCCAATTGCAGCAAGGTATGCATAACAAAAGTAAAACAAAACAACGAAAGAAATTATTAACATACCACCGTAATGTATACTCTTTTTGTATAGGAAGAAGCCACCACTACAACCATCTCCCAAACCACCGAGAAAGAAATTATGAACATAACAAAAGCAATGACTTATCGAGTTTGCTTGGGGATTAGCTAATAGCAAACACCCTTTATTATGGATAGTTCGATCGGATATTGTAAAAGGCGACACCACAACATTGCCAACGGAGTTTGCGACGAAACCAAAGAAAGAGGCTTGCTAGCTGGTTGGTGTCCACAAGATAAAATATTAAATCATCCGTCTCAGAGGCGCATTTTTGACACGGTGGTTGGAACTCAACAATAGAGAGTATTTGCGGTGGAGTTCCTGATTAGTTACCCATTTTTTCTCTCAACAACATACGAACCGTAGGTACTCAAGCGTTGATTGGGGAATCGGAATGGAAATTGATCATAACGTGACTAGACATGAGGTTGAGAAGTCGGGTGAAAGAACTACTGGAAGGAGAAAAATATGTATTCGATGAACTAAAATATGAATCCCAAGATCGTCTTGAGTTTTATGTATCGATCCTGAAAAAAAAACGAATAAGAGATGGAGGTGATGGATACGGTGGTGAGCTCGTTTGTTTCTTCTCTCAAAGAGAAATATAAATAGATAAAAACAATAGATGGTGACGATGGAGATGTCGGGTGCGGGTTGCTCGTTATGGCGGCGACAGAGATGAAGATGATGGTGGCGACAGGCGATGATGAAAATGGTGGTGAGCTCTGTTCGATATTTTTCTCAGGATGAGAAATAAAGAAGATAAGAAGAAGGTATATAGAGGTTGGGGTATATTTGGAAGTCCATAAATTATTGATGGGCCCCTGATGGGCTTTTAGATAAGGAGGGACAAAATTATTATGTGATAAGGATATTTGTATAGACCATCAAAAGTAAGGACAAAAGTTCAATTACCACTATTTTCTTGTGCGTTAAGAATCAACTTTTAGAGGTATTTCGGGATTAAATGTTAATTCATACTTCTTTAATTAAATTTAGATAAAAATTAAATCTGTTGGGTGCAATAATCAAAAACAAGGAAAAAATCAAATAAAAAAAAGTTATTGATACTTAGCTCCTTTATAGTGGAAGTGATCGATTTGATGAAACGGACGAGCTCCCCAAATCTCCGCAACAGCAACAAGGCAAAACTTTGAAAAACAGAGTGAGTCACGTGTTCAACACGTTGCTCTTAAGACATTAGCGCCCGGGCTACACTCAAGAGTGATGCTATAGCCCTCCACAGACGGATATCTCCGAGGATAAAACACCCTAATACACCTACTACTAGCATATGTAGTAGATGCTCAACTTGAGCTTGGCAACTCCGAAAAAACCGTTAAGGAAAATCACGAACGCTTAAGAAACCCCTTTTGCATAGACTTTTACAAAAGTAGTGATTTTGTTTATATAATGGAACAAAACAACTTAAGAAGAAGAACTCCCCGATGTGGGACTAAAAAGCTTATATAGTCTCTTAAAACAACTAAAAAGTGGAAACTACACGTTGTGGGACTAATAATTTTTCATTCACAAAAGAAAACAATAAATTATAATTTTATTAAAAACTTAAAAATCATTTTTTAATAATTGTTTTCCAACAAAATCATCAGGTAACTTTTGCAAAGTTATTTAGGAATCATATACATCTAATTAACATGGTGAATTAGTGATGTTGTCCATTGCGGAGGAAGTGACATTCGCCACCTATCTTGGTATCCTGCCAGCTGCTTGGTGAACCCAAACATAACACACAACATAACATACATACAATCTTTTTCTGCAAAAAGATAGTGACAAAAGTAGAAAATCAATGTAACTGTTTCAGCAATTTGGACCCAATTAATAGAGATTGCTACATCCAAATTTTGTGCAACTAGTTATAGTGCGCAAAGAGTAACCGGCTGAAAATCCTGCTATCTCGTATATAAGCCTTAAATGACCCGAATACAGAATACTGTAAAATGCAAATACAAAAATCCCAAATATTTGTTGTGCTTGAATGCATAATGCCATCAGCAGAACAGAAATGATGTGTCAGCAACAGAATAATTGTATTTTAGACTTGAACTGTGGGTAAGAATGTTGGACTAAATGGGTTAGAATTATAGAACCTAGTATTATAATTTTGGCCGTGCCTCGCAAGCTTCATCATACCCTTTAGTTTACCAACCTTTGTTGCCACCGCCACCAAAATTCTCTCAGAAATCTCTATAGCTCGTCCTAGTTGTATCAATGACTGCCCAAGTCCTTAAAATCTGCTACAGCTCTGGCGCCTTTTGGGTCCAGGATTGTAATTCCTTCAATTCCTATTTCTGGTTTGGGAAGGTATCGTCATGTTTGTTAGAGTGGTGTGCATCATCTTCCATTACATCTATTATACAAAATCCGCTGCATCAGTAGAATCCGAAACCGTGGGGTTAAGATCAGAGCGGCAAACAGGACAAGTAGAATGAGAATCTAACCAACCATCAACACATTCACGATGAAAAATATGACGACACTTAGGTAATAATCTCAGCAAATCTTCATCTTCATATTCACCTAAGCAAACAGCACAATCTAGTAACGTTCCTACTGCACTAATTTTTTTCTTATGATTCTTAATATCAGAGTAGACCAATAGCGGAAACGTCTGGATCACTGTTGAATCAAGACCTTTTTGTGTTGTTGAACTATCGTCATAGTTGTCATCATCATTAGCACCACTTAGTTCATACTGAAAACATAATAGACAAATATAAAAAGAGAGAATACCTAAGAAGAACAACACGCAGAATACCAGGATTGCTTCAAACATCGGGATAGATAGTTGCATTCTTTCGAGGAAGTTGGAGTTTTTAAGGAGATTTAAGAAGAATAGAAGTTAGAAACGTGAGATTTAAGAAAACTAAACTCTTGTTTTTCAGGATAATCATTGCTAGTCTATCCCTGATAAACCCTAACTTTATCGAACATTTTGGGCGGGACTTGCCTGCATGTTGCTCGCCGTTTCCGACTTGGGCTGCCTTATACCCTCAGGTTATGGCTTTCACTCCAATTTTTAAGATCTAGGGCTTTTGATTGGGTCCATGCCACGGTTACAAAAAAAGTGAGCAAGACGTCTGCATATGGTGTGGCGCCAATTACGGTGAATCGTGATAGAGTGCCATTTGCTCGTGCATGGTCCTGTAGCGAGCCTCGCTGCTTTCCTTCAAATCCTGGTTGAAACGTTACTGTCTAGATTCTTTGTTAAATTTAAGTTGTCTTATTCTGAGCATTCAGTCATCCCAAATCAAAGATTTGTACACCGAATTTTTTTTACTTGGTCTCAACTTGGGTAACTCCACACTCAATGAATTGAAGCAACTTGGAGTACAATGATTAAAGAAAGAAAAACGAATTTTTGAAACTACTCGTAGTACAGGGGAACCAACATGGATCGTTCTCGTGTCAGGACGGTTTTCTTAGTTTTGAAATATACCAACCACTGAATGATGTGCACCACCAGTCCACTACCAACTCTTCCGTTAGCGGTTTCAAAATCAATGGGATTCGATTAGAGCGACAAACATGACATGTAGCAGGAGAAACCAACTGAGTATCAACTTTTACTAGCACGCCTATGTTGTGATTGCATTTGATATTTGCTACGGGCTATATCAGTCAATATCTCTCATCTATGGTGAATGCAGTGGTTGAAACAAGCTAACGGTTATGACAACTGTGAATGCATCACTTGACCCAAACAGAGTGTTAAAGGATGAGAAGAGAATCTTCAAACCAATACATTATTATTATTACATCATAAATCTCTCAGTCATCCACAAAAATTAAGCACAATATGAATTCTTCAAAAGAAACTTATTTCATCATATATATTGTCGACAGTTTCTCACATCCTCATGTAGTCAAGAAATGATTTTCCATCAAGCTTCCTTGAAAGATTTTCCGTCAAAATATCCTCATACCTACCTCTTCTGAACAAAGCAGGTGTCTCTGGTGTGACCAAGCTCGAAATTGGGCCTATTTCCGACTCTAGTTTAGGGTCATGAAATGTTGGGATTGAGAGCCTCTCATTTGTTGAGTTTACTACTGCCCGGTGATCGACGCTACGGTAAATCCCATTAGTCATTATCTGTAAAAGGGAAACATTAAGCTATTAGGCAACTTTTTTGGGGTACTCACAACAAGGATTGGTAGGCAGTCCATGTATGCCCTAGCCTAAATACCTCCAAAACGTCTCCAACATTCACTATGAACGCATCCGATAGAGGTTTGATTGAAATCCATCTCTCTTGTTTTCTTATTTGTAATCCGTCAACTTCATTAAGTTGAAGGAGAATTGTCAAACTGCTAAAATCCGAGTGTGACGTAAGACCAATTACAAGCTCTGGCCGAGGACAAGGAGGATAATAGTTCATCCTCATTGTTTGCAACCCATCTTCAAAAAACTGTCATACAATTGTTCTCAACTAATTGTAAAGCTTTCTCCATCCTCTCAAAGACAACCATGGATAGTTTTTTCATTTCCGATAGGTAAGATTCGAGCGTCTCTCTACAGAAAGGAGGTAAATTATGCAACTTCAGTATATTTTCCATCTACTCCCTCCGTTCTTTTTTAATAGGCTGGTTTTGTTTTTTGAGAAAATTAAGGAAATTAAGAGAGTCAATCATTGAAAGTGGTCCTCATGATACTTGTCAATAAAAGAAGTGAAGTGAAATGGTCCCCATGACACTTGTCAGCAAAAGAAGTAAAGTGAAATGGTTCCATGACACTTGTCATCAAAAGAAGTTATGAGAAAAATGGTCCCAGAAAAATAAAGTAATATTTGACTTTCCCAATTAGGAAACCAGCCTATTTTTTTGTAACATTTAATTATAGAAACCAGCCTATTATTTAAGAACGGAGGGAGTAATATATTATGTTAGCTAGGGAATACATGCATGATATTTGTATTGGAACGACATATTTTGGGAGCCATGCAATACACAAACCGACGTCTATAGGATTGCCTGATAGTTACTGCCTCTAAATGTAAATTTAAGACAACCTAGAGAGGATTTTCCATGGCTTACCCAAGCAACCTAGACAATATGGAACTATTCCTAACCAACCAAAGTAACTAAATGGAGAGAAACAGCAATAACCTGAAAGGCAGAGGGAGTTCTGGAAACAGATGAGGCTTCCTTAAATGGAGAGGAAGACTTAACATGACAAACCCGTCTGTCCAATCAAGTCTTTGGTCCTTCGATTCAATATAGGCTTGTCCAAATCCTTCAATATCTCCATCTTGCTGTCCGTATTTAGTTTTCTCATTCATTGGAAGGTTAAAGAAACCTTTAATTTCTGATTTTATATTGTCCATCAGTAAAGCATCTACTCCGTGGTTTACCAGCTGAAACATAACGCAGATTAGCGCTAACTAGTAAAACACTAAATAAGCCAATCAACGACGTACAATGAAAATTTATATACCTGAAAGAAACCCCATTCTTTGCAAGCAGAATGAAGCTTATCCAACTCTAACTTTCCAACTACGGGTTCTGGGGAGAGTAAATTTTGCAAATCGATGACCGGAACTGTTTCATCATCTATTACAGATGCACCGATATTAGTCAACGGGCTTTCACCGGTGCATATGTATCGAGATGGAATTTCCGCGAGCGTGAGTTTAGCCAATTCCTGAACACTTGGTACTGAAAAACCATTGCCTAGTTTGATAAGTTCTGGTGTCTCCATGAATTCTTTAAATAATGAATCTCTTTCTTATCAGAACTTCGGGTTACCCGATATCAACTCATTTACTTTCTTTGTCTCTGGTGGATGATGTACATTACAGTACCTATATCTTTTCGTTGAACGAAGGGTCTACCACATGCCTACCAGCACCACCATGTGATGTCTATGATCTCAATTACCTGCCGGTCTGATTTGCAAAGATAATCTAACAGCAACGTAAAACGAACAAGTTTGTTTGTCATTTGAGTGATTTAGGGTGATTGATTAGGACTGATTTTTGTTGCTTTCACTGTCTTTTGGAGCGTATTATCTTTTTCATTGAACGAAGGGTCTGAGCTAGTTACCACTGCCTACCAGTACCAGTTTTGACCATGTGATGTCTATCATCTTAGTTACCTTCCGGTCTATAAGTTGCAAAGATAATCTAACAACAACAAGAAACGATCAAGTTTGTTGGTTATTTATGTGGTTTGGAGTGATTAATAAGAACTAATTTTTGTTGCGAAACAGTGGGAAGCTAATACATTTGGGCCTCAAATGTCAGTTGGGATTCCTTAATTAGGGTCCCGTAGCATGGATTTTACCCCAAAGGAAGGCATTAGAGTGGTTCCATGCCACGGCCAACGACAACACATGAGCGCAGTGGTAGTTTCTGTAATGACATAAAGGTAGAAAACGAAATGAAAAACAAACATTTGTACACCAAGAATTTTATTTCGTCTCAACTTTATGATATTTTTGCGTGTATAATTTGGTATCTGTAATGACATAAATGTAGAAAATGAAATGAAGCTGCTTGTACAAAAAAAAAAAAGTTATGAAACCACTCGTGCCACTATCCGAGAACCAACATGCGTTCTCGTGTCAGCATGGTTTTCGTCATCCGGAAATACATCAATTACTGAATGAGCACCACCACCTACTCCGCCATTACTGGCGGTTTCAGAAGCAATGGGGTTAAGATTAGAGCGACAAACCGGACAAGTAGCATGAGAAACCAACCAACTATCGATACACTCCCGATGGAAAACGTGTTGACATTTAGGTAACAATCTTAACATATCTTTATCTTCATATTCACTTAAACAAACAGCACAATCATTTGAAATCTCCTTAAGATTCTTAATGTCAGAGTAGACCAATACCGGGAACATTTGGATGAGCACTGAATCAAGCCCTCCCGCTGATGATCGTCCTACGAAGTTATTAGGATCAACTCTACTCCCTCGTTGTTCAACTCTACTCCCTCGAATACAGTTCGCCAATAAACCAGTTAAGGCAGGCACACAAATAGCCACTACTACAATAATCATAGTAAAACCGGTTAGAATACAAACTAGCATTAATATATAAAAATATTCTTCCTCGTTATGTTGCTTATTATCATTGATCTGTGCAGAGGTGAGTGGCAGCAGTAGTAGTAATAGTGGTATTAAGTTGATGGAATTGAGATACAGGAAACCAGTCAGAAGGTTGATATTTTTCTTGATCATGATATTCGTATTCTTTGGAATGAGTTTGTGAAGAGAGAAACTTTTCACCTGACTGCCTCTAAATAGATTTAGAAGAAGTTTCGAAGAATTAAAATGTTTAGACTTAGAAAAAGTTGGAGTATTAGAAGACTCAGAAAAGTAAGTCCTGTCTGTGGTCTAACTTTCAAGAAAAAATCCATATTTTCTTAACTTGTTTTGGGGTGTTAAATGTGAGCCATATATAAAAAATTGAACATTCAATTCCTGTCATACTCAGGACTTTTTTTCTTTGTAGAAATTTGATCTAATGGATCGTGTCAAAAGACTTGAATTATACCAACAACATTCACGCTAATAGGTCTAACAATTCCCACAAAGGGGGTACTAATTAGCACCTTGTGAAGATTCTAGTTTTAAGGGAAGAAAAGTCTTTGAAATTGTTCCGTGGAAGACGCTACTTACTAAGAAAATTTCAAATGCCGCTCCAAGCTCAAGGGAAATAGAAATTGCTGGGCTGAATACTGGAAAATGTCGTTCCAAAAATGGTGGAGCCACCGGAGACGCAAATAAGGTTGTACGTATCCAACTCTTCCATCTATTAGTTCTTTCTTCGCTGCCACCATGATGACTTTACTGAACCGCCTCATATCGTAAAAGTTACACATCTCTTACACCGATTCAATTTTGCATTAACACTAGCCTTTCTCACATCATCCGGTGATCCCAGTGTATGCCTCTCACTGTTTTCTGGTACCAAAGAATGTCCAGTTGAATGCGATCTTGAAAGTGTTGCAAAAGGGTTTACTGATCTTCCTGTAGTCTGATTCGGGTTCATCTTCTTGTTAAGATTTACACCATCAGTTGCTTGTTCCGAACTCTCTGCCACCGAAACTGAAACATGGGTTTGCTCTGCTGTTACATTGATTACTGTCATTGCCGACTCAGAATGGCTCCCATCTTCTTCAAAAACATCAATTACAGAACCAAGTGCAGCTTCGGGAACAATAACTCGGATATTAGAGCGGCAAACCGGACAAGTAGAATGAGAAATAAACCAAGCATCAATGCAATGACAATGAAAAACATGACGACATATAGGTAGTAATCTCAACATATCTTCATTTTCATATTCACCTAAGCAAACAGCACACTCTACTACCCTTTCATTAGTATCAATCTTCTTCTGATTCTTAATATCAGAATAGGCAAACACCGGAAACGTTTCAATAACTTTTAAGTCGAGTCCTCCTTTGCTTGTTGATGTTGCCGTAGTAACATTATCATTTAGGTGACCTCTAATACGTCTTTGCTCGTTAAGAAAATTAGTTCTCCAAATAAAAAGAATACAGTAAACAACCATTAAGATTATTCCACAAACGAATGCGACCAATTCTGTTTGATTATCAATGTGGAGTTCTGGAATCCATGAACTGTTCTTTTCGGTTTGTGCAGAGGTGTAGGGAAGAAGGAACAGTATTAAGTAGATGGAATTGAACTGTTGGATGTTAATCCAAATACTCTTATTGATCATGATCTTTTTCTTCTCCTTTGACATGAATTTGTGACCCGAACAAAAATCAAACACTTCAGATGCAATTAAACAAACAACACAATCCTAAAAAAACCCTAACTAAAACTGAAATGAAAAGAGATTTACTTACGAAACAACATACGTTGATTGATTCTTCAATGAATTCCAACGAATGAGAAACGATGATCAAGAAACCTCAGATTTTGGTAGCAATTGAGAAAACGCTTGTTGATGCTGCAACTGAATTGAAAGAAGAGGAATTAAAGAGATAGAAGAAGTGATTGTTTTTAACGGAGTTAGACTGTCCCTAAATTTCCTGCTTACGCGTTATGAATGAGTTTTAGAGGGTGTTTGGATATCAATCGACGGTTTTTTCCTTAAAAAGACTTTTTTACACTTTAAGTAAGTCGAAAAATCAAAAATAGGTTGGAATCAAAATTAATGACTTTTAAAAAGATGCAAAAAGCGTTTTTGCGGAAACTTTTTTTACTTATGATTTCTAAAAGCCACGTAACTTCTACTCCCTCCGTCCAATATTAGTTGAGCTAATTGGTTTTAGATTTTGTCCACAATTAGATGAGCTATTTCACTAACCAATGTGATATTTTTAAAATTATCCTTTTAATTGATTATTTTTTCTATAAAAAATATGTATAATTTGATAGTCATGTTTATATTCGTTACGTAGGTGTTTTAAAATGTTTTTCAACGGTATATAGTTTACAAAAAACCGTGGTATAATTTAAGAGATAAATCATTTCGAAGTTTTACAAGTTATTATCCATAAGGGCATACTTGTAAAAAATACCTAAATATACTCCTCTTCTTTCCTTGCCTTAATAATTATGCAAATTACAAATGGCTCATCTATAATGCGGGACGGAGGGAGTAGTTCCTACGAACAAAAACGATTTTTGGCTAACTGTTTGGAGGCAACCATGTAAATAGTTCTTACCAGTCTCATTCCCGCTGGTCCATAGCATTAGATAGAACCGGTTTGATTTCATCATTCATGATCTAGGGTTTATATTGATTCAATCGCTATTTGATATTCATATTCAAGAGCTAGCAATCAAAATTGAATTAGTGGGATATTAGCAAAAAAAAAGAAAATTAAAAAGAAAAATAGTTCACTATTAACTCTTAAAAATTACTTCTATTTCTTGAGAAGTTAACAGTGCTTCTGCTACATGTCACCAAATAGGTTGTTAATAGATTGTCTGTTTTTTCGATACCAATCATTTGCTCAAGGAGATGAACCATACTTGTCTCTTATTCCGAAAACCAACAGTCTGTCGTCGCTTATAGATTTACGGCATATGTCTCTATATAATGCTAATTCCAAGATCATTATAAATAGAATGAAACCACTCTTGAACAAAATAATAAGTCCTTTTCAAGCGGCATATGTCCCTAATAGAAATATTCGTGACAGTGTTATAATTTCTCATAAGGTTGTGCATTTCATAAGCTAGATATGTCCAAGACATTCGATAGAGTGGAATGACCTTCACTATGGGAAAAATCATCATTGACGACTACAGGTTAGAGTTGTAGTACCCGCACGACAACTCCATTTTATGCATTGTGGAAGGGGGTATTGTAGAAAGTTCAAGCTTTTCTACAACGTTTGACTAAGAGTTGTAAAGGATGATGTAATTTATGGTTCGACAATACTTTTCCAAGGTTGTGATTATCTTTCAGAATTAATTTGAAAGCCTAACACAACTCTTGTTGAAGTTGTAGGACTATCTTAAACAACAAAGAATTCGTATCGTAGAAATATGTAACACAACACTTGTATAAGTTGTAGGACTATCTTGGCCAACCTAGGATGTGTATTGTAGAAATATGTAACAACTCTTATTACTATTATAAATGAGATTTGCACGACACTTGTTAGAGTTGTAGAACTATGTTGGACAACACCTAGTTATGTAAAGAAATTATTTCACAACCTCTGGTTTGTTTAGTTGAAATATGGAACACAACTCTTATTAGAAGTTGTGAGCATAAAACAATTTTGAAAAAAAAAAATTATAGCTGAAACCGAATTGCCAAAAGTATTTCACATTCATATTAACCTGCCAGTGTAACACATTTAAATTCATTCAAGTTAACCTGCCACTCCAATTGCATTACCTAGCTAACTTCAAATCACCTTGTATGAAAGTGTGTTGCGCAACGAAAGAAAATAAAATGATAGATTCTTTGAACATGAATAAAAATATCATATAAATCGTAAAACGCAGATATTGGCCTTCCCTACAAATATCTGCCTCAAGAGATATAGCTCATCAACACGACATTCAGTCTGCAGCTGCAATCTAATTCTCAGCTCAAACCCTTCAATCTCACACTCAACAGCGACAACCACCACAACTGATTTCTTGGCCTCAGTATCTTCATTACCAGGACTTCAATTGCAACACTCCTGCTGCAATACTTAACACCGCAACATCTTCCTATAGCCTTCACTAACTTCCCAGCAAAGCACTCAATTCATCTCACCAACAACACCTCACTTTCTCCGGCAGTAAGTATAAACCACTTAACCAAAATCCAGTCTAACCAAATCAGCGTCTTCTTCAATTCAGATCCTCACCAGCTAACGGAAACATCCCATATTTTCAACCAGACAACCACAGCTCCACTACAAACCCATCTGCAATTCTCCTTGTTCTCATGTTCACCTGCAACAAAAGCTTGGCAAAAACCCATTTCCTGTAGCAGCGACACATTACTTTCTTCTCTATTCGACTTGCAATTCCAACCTTGCTACCATCATCTGTTGCGGCTCCACCAATTCAAGCACGATTCAGGTAATGGAAGGAGACTCACTTCTCTTATTTACTAGCTCTCCCGCAATGACATCAAAATATTCCTTATGGCGAATATACCCCATATGAAGAAAAAATTGGTAAGGTTTATTGTTTAAGCATCTGCATAAGCAATAGTCATGAATCAAAGCATCACTGATCCAACATTCGAGGAACGAAAACAATTTCCGTAAAATTTGATTAAGTAAGTATTCTACATTGTCCTAGATAGTGCGAGTTTGAACCAACTTTGGAAACTCAATGCAACTATATGCAGGTTTTGGCGCTCCTTAATTACTGGTACATTCAGAGGAATGCACCAGTCACCAACAAGCTATCGCAATCTAGGCTCCGGGTATTATTCATCTAGATGCCAATCTATAGCATTATCACAGTCTTGTTATATGGGAAACTAAGCTTACTACTCTACTCAAAGTCGAACAATAGAAGGTTCGCATAAAAGTAGTGTCAATCAAAACATAGTGAACCGAAAGGCGTGCAATTCAATACCGCAAATTGACCAATCTTGTATCCTCTAAAGCATGCTAATAATATACACAAATTGACCAAAGTTATGAGATGCTTACTTCAAAGAACACTTCATCGTAATACGAGAGAAAATCTACTTCCAAATAAAATACCTTATGACTGTTCAGAACAATCCATCAGATTCTTACTCATAAATAAAATTAAACTTAACAAACATGATCATGTACACCAACAGATAAAACTTACTCCTCAGCCCTCTCCTCAATTGCTTTCATTTACATCAGAAATATTTCTGCTCTCAGGTAATGTGTCTCATTTATAACGTAATGCATTTTGGCACCTTCTCCTGCATTATATGCAGCAACTACAAAAAGACAAAGTATTGATCCTTAAGCCCTCAAATCTCCACAAATAAACACCCATTAATCAAGAACCGGGTAAAGTTTGATATATCAAGAACCCAAATTAAGAATTACTTACTGAAATGAGAACATCAGTTGGTCACATGCTTGTTGTCATTGTTTTCAAGTATGACATGTCGCAATTGGACATTGGGAACATCTTTAATTATGTGCCATTGGACTGAAAAGACGCCATTCCACTTGTCTTGCTGCGAAAAGTCCACATCCTTTTTGAAGTCAACTTGTCAAGTCATTTCAGCTCGGCCAACAAACTGTCCACTCCCATTTACCTGAAATTACCGTAAAAAGTTCACTTATCTGATTAATAATGATAAAATAATAAGCACGGGTTTACAACCAAAAGTTCCTGTAAGGTATGAATTTATCTTTATACTCACTGAGAAGAAGAGATAGATGGGAGACCTTTTGCACGTCTATCCATGTTCCGTTTCTGCCTCTTGGAATACCGCATCCAGCTTTTTATACTCACTGAGAAGGTTAGTTTTATATCTACACAAGTGCGCCACCAACATACCACCCTTAACCTGCATACGCTTATCCTTTATAGCCTATGAACTTCCATCACCAATACAAGCAATCACTCGTTTATGCTTTGCAGCCTGAGCATACCCAAGTGTTGTACCGACTGACCAACCAATAAACCCATACTGCATTTGGAATTCATACCTACAACAACAACACTTACTTAGATATATATTCTTATATAAACTCTTAAACCGCTAAAATAAACAAGAGCAGATAACAAGCATATGATGTTGATGCAAATTTCTCACCTGCAACTGATAACCACAAGCATCTGCCAATTCAAGAAACGCGTTGCAGTCTTCTCTGTCAACTACTATTCCCAGACCAACCAAGAACTTTCCTTACACCATTTGCAACCAGCTCAACATATATCTCCAAATCGCATTTGGATTGATTTCTCCCCCAATTCGTATTCAGGCTCAACCTAATTCAGACCAGATAAACCCCAAACTCCGTAGGCTGCTGTTGTAAGAAAACATGAATGAAATGTTAAGATTTGAACCATACAAATTCACCTCAGTTCACACAAAATCCCCATATTAGCCTATACCGAGAATCCCAGGATTCTATTGTTGTAAACCGAATAATCACCACTGCCTGCAATTCTTTCGGCCATCAGAACACTCAAACTTAGAATACAACATCATCTTTGTTCTTCACAATTCCACTCCTCCATCACTCTATCGAAGATGTCTGATAACACCTTCGGCTGAATTCCTCTATTGATGTCGCTGTTATCATTATCGCCACCAGTTCGAGATCAACACAAAAACAACCCAAATCTGCTATTAATCCACTTACAGATATCCATAATATGATTCCTACAACTCGCACAATCATCCACCACAATATCTGCTTCAAAAAACCCAAAAAAAAAAAAAAAAACACACATTAAACTCTAATTCAAACAAATATAAAAAATCAACATCAATCATGAAGGCACTCATGTGAACTAGTAATACACTTCCTGTGCATAAAGGAGCTTACCAAATTCATATATGTATTAGAGATAAAAGAATTATACCTTTATCCAAACTCTTAGATTAAAGCATTTGATTTTGATTTCCTGTTTTACCTCGATTAAACTTCTGAATCATCGCTTCAAACCCTAACAATCAATTTTATTTTCAATCACCATCATCTATTCTTAGAACCCTAAATTTCCTCCCCTGATCTCACTTCTTTCTCCAATTTTAGCTCAACGCATCGATTTATAATCCTCAAATCACCAAACCCAATCTCTAATTTCTTCTTGTTTATCACTAAATTGAAACTTCAACAAAATTCAAAACCCTAACTTTTCAAATTAAACTCCCCATCTCTACGTCTTCTCGAAGCCTGTTTCCTCTATCAGCATCACCTCCACGAACTAATTCCTTATCTCGATTATAAGGGTGAGAAATTGGAAGAAAAATCAAAGGAAAGAGTAAAGCTTCGATGGTGGAAGTCTGGAAGATGAGGAATCGAGGCTGCGAGCAAAATCTTTACTCTTATCTGAAATATTTGAAATGTTAGGTACCAAAATTAGGTGTTGGATATTTGTTGGGTACCAAACGTTAAATAACCCATAATTTAAAGCATAACAACACTGCCAGATTAGCTCTTAAGCTTGTGGATGGTATAAATTCTTACCTTTGATCTGATCTTCGTACACATATTCCTGTCGACATATCTATAGCTGGAAATGATTAAAATTTTATAGTATTTTCGTTGCCAGAGGATTGTATTATTGTTTAGAACGATGCATCTTTGACATTAGAACAAATGTATGCTTCATTAGTGATTCACAATTAGTAGTATGATATCTTAATTCTAATAACAACCACCTATTCTAGTATAATAACACAATATCCGATGATTGCAAGTTAATTCAAAACATTTTTTCATCTTCTAGAATAGAGTTTCTAAGAAGAAATTTTAATACCAAGGCCGACATTGCAGCTAAATATCGTAATAACCAAAGAGTGTAGGGTGAATGGTAGGGATCCACCCAACTGTTACAACATCTGTAATCTCTTTCGTTTAATAACAACATTTTTCTTAGACAGAAATTCTTAGAGAGAAAAAAAAAAAAAAATGAATTCCAGACCAGAGCTAACAAAGTAAAAAAATCCTATACTAAAGAAAGCCCATCGGACGTGGAACATGGAAAAAAATTTTTGAAGGCGCACTGCGGGTTCAAAGTTGAACTCGCACCTGTACGACCGTCGGATTAATAAGATATGACGTCTTTGAATTTTAAACCTAACCATAGTTACTTGCCGAATTTTCACTCATCTACGAATTTTTCGAAAATATTTCACACACGAATTCATCCACTAATCAATTCTATATGATTATTCTTTTCATTGTTACCAGAGTGATTGTATAAAGCCATTTATTCTTCTCATTGTACTAGCAATCTTAAAACTTGATTAAACTATTTGATTCATCCCCAGTGTGATCACGTAGATAGATGCTAGAATGGCATCATAGGGTTTGGAATTTCAGAATGTGATCTGATGCATAGTTTGACTTTGAAAGGACCTTAAAAATGCAGGTGTATAGATGAACCTTTTGCCCGCTAATCCAAATTGCATCATGTAGAACTTTATCAATAATCTAAAACACGTGTTGATGATGAAATCTTTGTTTTTCGAAAGTGACTTTGCATAATGAGATCAAAATGGTTAACTTGATCGTCTTTATCTTCCACAAAGCTTTGTAAGATAATAGTCCAGTGACTCATCATTTTCGATCTGGGTGATTGTTCATTATAATTAGGCCATTATCAGACAATGCAATTTTGTGGAAGAACGAAAAGAAGAAAAAAATTTGAATTCAGAGACTAGTTAAGAAGTAAATTGAAACCACCGCTTAAAGATTGGTTTGAGCATCCCATACATTGATGTCAACGACGGGATTTTAAAGGTCTGGGTAATTAAATTTGTCGTCATCACCTGATTCCCAGATTTTGGCGCCCAAAGGTAAGTTAAAATTCGGGGAAATATACTAAGTTCAAAAGTTGATGATGTCACATCTTACTAATCGAACGGCCACGACAGTACGGGTTCAAACTTTGACATTAATATCAAAAAAAATTCCGTGGAACATTAATATCTTCCACGAAATCACAGCTACTAGTCTTCAAAATATTCACGCATTCGAAAACAAATATGTCAAATATCTTCTTTCGACACCACCAATCCAGCTACCGTCATGACTACTCCCTCTTGAAACTGACGTACCTTTCTTCGGGCTCATCTAATTAGTCGGCTGTTCAGAACGGTTTCAATGTCATCTATGATTAACATCAATTACGGCATCATCTGCATTAGAAGAAACTCCGGAATCGATAGGTTTATAATCAAAGCGACAAACAGCGCAAGTAGAGTGAGAAGAAAGCCACTTATCAATACACTTAGCATGAAAAACATGATGGCATGGTAATAACCTCAACACATCTTCGTCTCCAAATTCGCCGAAACAAACAAGACATTCTACTTCTGTTCCTTGAATAATATGATTCTTCTTGAACTTCTCAATATCAGAGTTGACGACTACGGAAAAAGTTTCGATCAGTCTCTGATCAAGTCCATCTGTTGTAGTACTGATATGCGTTTGCTCATTAATGATACGCGTTTGCTCTTTGAAAGATAGCCAAGTAAGATAAAAAGCGAACACAAGAAACACCAATACACCAAAAACTAGCATAATTAACTCTTTTTTATCATGGACGTTCACGTCAAACCACTTAGTATCATCATCGTCGCCTTGTGCAGAGGTGTGCGGCAGTAATTGTAGTAGTAGTAGTACCAAGTTGATGGAATTGAACAATTGGACGTTCTTGATCATGATTCTCTTCTCTTTTGTCTTACAAAGTGGTACCAGTTTTCTCTCTTTAAATAGTTTGGAGTACCAGAAGGTTTCATATTCCGACTATGAACTAGAAACAGTGCAGCATGAAGAATTTTTTTTTTTTTTTTTTTTTTTTTAGAGTCTTAAATTATCTTTCAAATTTCCCTATAAAATTTATAAACTTTTTGTTAGCCTGTCACCAAAAAAAAAAAAAAAAAAAAAAACTAATGGGAAAATACTAGTAATTGTTGGGAATAGACACAGTTGTGGCATAGTGAAGAGCAAAAGTGGTATTGGCAACCCACCTAGGAAGCATATTGAATTAATACAAGATCTCAACATTGGACGGTCAGATAAAAAAACGACAAGTGAGTTGCAGCTCCCATCCTATTACTCCAAAGGGATAAGTGAGGCCAATATTGGAAACCTTTGAAATATAAACCAAAATTGGTTTGAATTTCGGTAAGGATGTTCATCTTAGCCTGAATCTTAACTGCAGGTTGTGCGCGTGGCTATCAAGTTTCATCGATTTCTGTAAGTAGATGTTCTTCTAAACCATATCCTTCGGCGTCTTCAATTACATCAATTCTAGTATCACTTGAAGTAAGTGTGGTTTTTGGAACAATAGCTACAAGAAGATCAGATCTACAGTAAGGACAAGTAGTATGAGAAACCAACCAATTATGAATGCATTCTGAATGAAAATTAAACCATGGTGACATGGTAAAAATCTTAACATATCTTCATTTTCATATTCACTTAAGCAAACACTACATTTTTCTTCTACTTCTTCTTTATTCTTAACAGCGGAGTATATGTATTCAGGCAACGTTTCGATCTGCTTCGAATCAAGTAACAGGTTTTTCTGTTGCTTTTCTTATAGCAACAATATAACTTACCCCGGCCCGTATAAGCCAAACACAAGATATAAACGCTACGACTAGCCAAACGCTTAGTATTATCATTACAAGAAATTTCATCTCTGCCGATGGAGCATAACTATGGCTTTGTGCAGAGACGCATGGTAGTAATAGTTGTAGTAGCAGTATCGTCAACAGAAGGTTGATGTTCTTCTCCACCATGACACTCTTCCCGTTTGACATGATTTTGTGATGAAAGCTTTAATTTGGGTAGAAATTCTTGTAATTCATGTCTTGCAAACTCTCTTTATATATGTATATATACAATGTAACAAGAAGCTGGGTGTCAGAAGGTTTAATACTCCAACTGGGATTTGGAATTAGTGGCGCATCAGAAAGAAATATCCAGTACACATCGTTTAAGGTTAATATTAAATGCATCATCCTCTTTTAACATCAGCACAAAAATGGCGGTCGAAAACTGGTTGCCGGTACAAAAATCCGTGAAACTAATTTGAGAGCAATTCAATGTTAATCTTAGTATTTGGCTTGTGTGCACACACTATTATTGTATATGCAGTTAGAAGTTGTGTTTGCAATATGGATTAATTGAGACTCTCAAAACCTTTCTAGTAAAGAATTGTTTCTTTACACACGGTGCCGAACACTAAATCGATCGAGTAATGGAACTGCCTTAATAAGGCAACAACAAAATTTTGTTCCAGAATCTAATGATGTAACTGATTTCATCAACATAAACAACAAATGTATAGCAAGTGGATAAATAATAAGAAAATTAGATTGAATTAAATTATCTGCATAAGAATGTTCATCTTAGCCAGTGGGTTGCCCGTGGCTCACAAGCTTCATCATCAATATCAGTCGTGAAACTAGACACAAGAAGAACTTCTCGCAAAAAAACGTAGTGGCACGGAAACTACCCATCTATCTGACAGGGAAGTCGTAAACTTCTTCCCTCTATTACTACTTCCTGCGCCACCACTTCCACCGCGACCATGATGACTACTCCCACCTGAAACTTTCCGATAATTCAATGATTTCCGCCTTATAATATCTTTTCTCACATCATCTGGTAATCGTAACATATACCTCTCACTATTCTCCAGGCCTTGTCGTATCAATGAATGGCCAGTTGAATGTGACCTCTGGAGTTCTGCTGTAGGCCGGTTTACGGATCTTAGTATATTCTTACTAGCATTTAACTGGCTCATCTCATTGTCAATGTTTATACCATCAACTACTTGTTCTGAATTCTTTAGCAAAGGAATTGATTCCCGGTTCTCTTCATGATGTTCTAATTCAGAAACCACCGTCCCATCGGAAGGGTCTTCATCGTCTTCATATACATCAATTACAGCATCACCTGCATTAAGAGGGGTTCCGGCGACCATATTTTTAAGGTCTAAGCGACAAAGAGGACAGGTAGAATGAGAAACAAACCAATTATCGATACAATCAGGATGAAAAACATGATGATGATGACATGGTAATAATCTTAACATATCTTCATCTCCAAATTCCTCTTTGCAAATAGCACATTCCAGTACTGTACCTAGATTCTTAACATCAATGTAAACAAATACTGGAAACGTTTCGATCATCGCTGAATCAAGTCCTCCTACATCACCAAGCCCTTCTAAATTTGATGTTTCTATAGTAACATCAAAAGGAATATCAGGGGCATCATCACTCCGGAAAAAACAAAAGAATAGGACGACTAAAAGGAAAACAATAATAGCGAAAACACAAACATCGGATTCTAAATTGTCATCAAAATCATCCTTGTATGGATCAACAGTGTCTCCTCCTTGTGCAGAAGTATATGGTAGTAATAATAATAATAATAATAGTAGCTGTACGAAGTTGATGGACTTGAACCATGAGGTGTTAAGGTTGATGATAAACTTCTTCACCATGATTTCTTGGTTATCGTATCTTCCAAAATTGTTGTTGATTACGATGGAAGAAGATACTGAAGTAAAAAATATAACGCGTCTAAGTTCTGACCAAAGTTCGAGGACTCGTTTTCCACGCTTCGTATATATTTGTATTAGAACAATTTCCTATACTGACCAGATTTCTTGAAATATATCGGATATTTGTATCAGAACAATTTCCTATACTAAGGCTAAGTCCTATGGGCTAGATTGAACCGATAGATTGGCCAAAAAAGTGTTTCAAATCAAAAAATAATTGTGAGAAAAAAGTTAACACTATTTCTGTCTACTTCTCTCTCCTAGCAAGTGCTCGCAGTTCAACTAGCAGCGAGATTGAAACGCCGAACCGAACAGCGTCCAAAAAGTGGTCCAAACGCTGAACGGTTCAGCGTTTTGGGAATATTCCAGGGCATCAACGTTGAACTATTCAGCGTTTCCCAGGACGTTGTTCCATTCAGCGTTGATGCCCTGGAATATTCGCAAAACGCTGAATCGTTTAGCGTTTGGACCACTTTTTGGACGTTGTTCGGTTCGGCGTTTTCCCTGGTGTTTATGGGTAAAAATCGTTTCCGCCGATTTTGGTAAATTCGGTAGGTGAGTGAGAAACTGGTTTAAACCCTAAACAAATGTGCTGCACGTGAGCACTTTATAGATTCGAGAGATCAATCTATACAAGTCCGGCCTAAGCCAAGAAATGGCCGTTCCGGACTTGCTTCGGTCTGAAAGTGGAGGAGAAGGGTTGATTTGGGGAGGGAAGCAAAGAAAGGTGTTGAGACCAAAATAGTTCGGGAGAGTAGTATCTCGACTTGTATCGAAAGTGAAAGCTTAGGAAGCTTGCAAGATATGAAAGCTTTTGGAGAGCTTGTAAAGTTGCCTTTTCTCGAGAGTGTTGTATTTTTTCTCCGACCGAGACTTGTTGTCCGGTGGAAATAGGTAAGACCTATTTATACAAGTCGAGATTGAAACGTACCCCGGCATCATGAAGGAAGAGAGTAAAGGGTGAAATAATGGGAGGAGGTGGTAACCGCATGGTGTTTATGGGTGAAAACGTTTTCACCATTATTTCCTCATTTATTTGACCGCTTTATTCCTATTCACGCTTTCTTAATGTGAGCGTAGTGTACGTGCATCTTTGTGACCGCCAAACCAAGACCCCCGGAAAGCATCCCCAGTTTGTGTTGATGTCTCGAGTGTTGGTTGCACCTTGAGTGCAAGTGGCGCCGCTTAGTGGCGCGTGTGGCATGTGCCAATGGCATGTACGGAATGCCTTTGTTGCGGGTTGCACCTTGAGTGCAAGTGGCAATGCGTGAGTCGCTAGTGGCGTGTGTGGCATGTGCCAATGGCATGTGCGGAATGCCTTGGTGGTAGGTTGTACGTTGAGTGTTAGTGGTAATGCCAGAGCTGCTAGTGGAGTGTTTGGCATGTGCCAATGGCGTGTGCGGAATGCATGGGTGGTAGGTTGCACGGTTTGCAAGTTAGGCTACCAGCATGGGTTTTGGCATGTGTCAATGGAACGTACGGCCAAGTTGGCCTAGGTTGCACGGCTTGCAAGTTATGCTACCAGCGTGCGTGTTTGGCATGTGTCAATGGCACACATGGCCATTAGGGCTACGTCCCTGGTAAGAAAAGCTACAATGATGCATGTTGGCATGTGCCAATGGCATGCTCGGCCATTAGGGCCATGGCCTGGTAAGAAAAGCTACCAGCGATGCGTGTTGGCATGTGCCAATGGCATGCGTGGCCAATTTAGGTCACGGCCTGGTAAGAAAAGCTACCAGCGAGCGTGTTGGCATGTGCCAATGGCATGCGTGGCCAATTTTGGTCACGACCTGGTAGGAAAAGCTACCGACGAGCGTGTTAGCATGTGCCAATGGCATGCGTGGTCAATTTGGGTCACGGCCTGGTAGGAAAAGCTACCAGCGAGAGTGTTGGCATGTGCCAATGGCATGCGTGGCCAATTTGGTCACGGCCTGGTAGGAAAAGCTACCAGCGAGCGTGTTGACATGTGCCAATGGCATGCGTGGCCGATTTGGGTCACGGCATGGTAGGAAAAACTACCAGCGAGCGTGTTGGCATGTGCCAATGGCATGCTCGGCCATTAGGGCCGCACCCTGGTGAGAAAATCTACCAGCGAGCGTGTTGGCATGTGCCAATGGCATGCTCGGCCATTAGAGCCACGCCCTGGTGAGAAAATCTACCAACGAGCGTGTTGGCATGTGCCAATGGCATTCTCGGCCATTAGGGCCACGCCCTGGTGAGAAAAGCTACCAGCGAGCGTGTTGGCATGTGCCAATGGCATGCTCGGCCATTTGGGCCACGCCCTGTTGAGAAAAGCTACCAGCGAGCGTGTTGGCATGTGCCAATGGCTTGATCGGCCATTTGGGCAACGCCCTGATGAGAAAAGCTACCAGCGAGCGTGTTGGCATGTGCCAATGGCATGCGTGGCCAATTTGGGTCACGGCCTAGTAAGAAAAGCTACCAGCGATGCGTGTTGGCATGTGCCAATGGCATGCGTGACCAATTTTGGTCACGACCTGGTAGGAAAAGCTACCAGCGAGCGTGTTGGCATGTGCCAATGGCATGCGTGGCCAATTTGGGTCACGGCCTGGTAGGAAAAGGTACCAGCGAGCGTGTTGGCATGTGCCAATGGCATGCGTGGCCAATTTGGTCACGACCTGGTAGGAAAAGCTACCAGCGAGCGTGTTGGCATGTGCCAATGGCATGCGTGGCCGATTTGGGTCACGGCATGGTAGGAAAAACTACCAGCGAGCGTGTTGGCATGTGCCAATGGCATGAGCCAATGGCATGCTCGGCCATTAGGCCGCTCCCGGTGAGAAAAGCTACCCGGCGAGCGTGTTGGCATGTGCCAATGGCATGCTCGGCCATTAGGGCCACGCCCGGTGAGAAAAGCTACCCGAGCGTGTTGGCATGTGCCAATGGCATTCTCGGCCATTAGGGCCACGCCCAGTGAGAAAAGCTACCCGAGCGTGTTGGCATGTGCCAATGGCATGCTCGGCCATTAGGGCCACGCCCTGGTGAGAAAAGCTACCAGCGAGCGTGTTGGCATGCGCCAATGGCATGCTCGGCCATTTGGGCCACGCCCTTTTGAGAAAAGCTACCAGCGAGCGTGTTGGCATGTGCCAATGGCTTGATCGGCCATTTGGGCCACGCCCTGGTGAGAAAAGCTACCAGCGAGCGTGTTGGCATGTGCCAATGGCATGCTCGGCCATTAGGGACACGCCTTAGTGAGAAAAGCTACCAGCGAGCGTGTTGGCATGTGCCAATTGCATGCGTGGCCAATTTGGCCTAGGTTGCACGATTTGCAAGCCTAGGTGCGGGCGCTACTTTGGCATGGCGCCGCTAGGGCCAAGGTAAAGGTGTTTGGCTTGGCGTGGCGTGACCAGCGTAGCTAGGTCCAAGGCAGAGTGTGTTTGGCATGGCGCGGCTAGCTTGGGCAAGGTGTGGCTGACATGATTTTCCATTGGCACGGAGGTGCGGCTAGCATGGTTGGCATGCTTTGGCGCGTTTGGTGTGGCTGGCATGATTTGCCATTGGCACAGAGGTGCGGCTAGCTTGGGCTAGGTGTGGATGGCATGATTTGCCATTGGCACGGAGGTGCGGCTAGCATGGTTGGCATGCTTTGGCGCGTTTGGTGTGACTAGCATAGCTAGGGCCAAGGCAGAGTGCGTTTGGCATGGCGCGGCTAGCTTGGGCTAGGTGTGGCTGGCATGATTTGCCATTGGCACGTAGGGGAATTAGGGTTTTGTTCGTTGTAACCCTAATTTAAAAAAATACCCCCTATTAATTACTGACTACATGCATTAAATGTTCTAATGAATGTGTCATCGGTGACATTAGGTTATTTGGGGTTTTACGATTTTACCCTTTGTTTAAAATCCACCATCAACACCTGGGCGCTGTTCCATTCAGCGTTTCACTGCTAGATTCGCCATACCATAGGACTTAGGAGGTTGCCCTAGCTGACGTGGATGACCAATCTAGCAGCTAGATATCTAGCCCATAGGAGTTAGGAGGTTGCCCTAACTGACGTGGATGACCAATTTCCTATACTAACCAGATTTCTTAAAATATATCGGATTCAAGTAGATGGATAATTGTAGATCAAGATGAAATCTTAAAAAACATTGAATTATTATCGACCGTCCATCCACTTATATTTGACGGTGGAAAAGTGATTAAACTAAATTCTGTGAAAGCACATATAAGGATATCATTGTGTAACTCGATCAGAAAGGTTGACATGGACGTATTTACTTGAACAGTTCTACACTTTCTCTTATATCAAGAATAGGGGTGAGATATGGGAGAAAACTTAATGGAAATATCTATGCCTTGGAAGGGTTTCTTACAAATACTGAGAAGAGAAGACAGAAGAAGTGCCCATTTAAGTATAGCCATGTCACAATCCCAAATTTTGGATCATACTATAGATTTCTAGTCACGACTCAAGAGGTAGCTAAATAGAGGCATAAAAGAAGCTCTTCAGGCATAATGCAGACTGTAGCTTGGCGGTACTTTGTGTTTGATTAAGTTGGCAATTAAAAAAATAAAATAAGTAAGATTTAGATGTCATGCGGTACGCACGCAGATAGATATATTTAATAGTGGTAATTGAATTTTTGTCCCTACTTTTGATGGGTCTTCACAAATATCCCTAACAAACTTTACAAATGTCCCTAGTGGCATAATTGAAAATTTTCACTAAAAAAAAAATTTTAATGATTCCGATTTTATCCTCCTCACTGTCCCTCTTCTTCATCACTTCTTACGATTTAAAAAAAATGGAAATCAATGAAATCGCTCCCACCATCATCTACATCGCTCCCACCACCACCGAATCAAGCACCACCAAAATCTACACCACCACTTCATCACTTCTGTGTTTGATTTTGTGTTCTATCATGTTTTGCTTGCCCTTATTCTTCAACCAGATCCATCGACGACATCGGTTCATCAAAGAAAAAATTAATCGATGGAGAAAAGTCGATGAAAATCATCAACAACAACGAAAAAACGAAGATTAATCAACGAAAAATGAAACGAGGATATCTTCTTTAACCGATGGAAATCGATTTTAGGTTGCAATTATAGATCGAGACTTGGTTTAGGTTACGATTTATGGGTTTGAGGGTACTATTGTAGTTGAATCAATTGAAGAAGAACCTTGGTCAATATCATTTCACATACTTTCATTGTAAATTACATGACGATCTTAGCTTCGTTGTTGCATTCTCGTTGATTACAAATCCGATCTCGTTACTTGTTCTTGGTGGTTTACAATCAAAACAACGGCTTGGGTGTTTATGTATCTTTTAGTCCATCGATCCGCTCGTTGGTTTTTGTTTGAGTTTCGATTTATGGTGGTGGTGTAGCGGCGACGACGGATGAGGTATGTTTCTTTCGGTCACAGAGGTGATGTAGATGGCGGTGGTTTTGTTTGGAATGATAAAATTGGTGTTGGATTTTGTTTTTGGTTGTTTGGTGGTGGTGGTGGTGGTGCTGCTGTAGATGTGTGATTTTTTTGGTGGCAGTGTTGGTATGAGTTGTTGTTACAGAGATTGAAGCCTGTTGCTGAATGAAATATGGTGTTTATCTGGGTTGAAGCAGGCAGTGATATTGGATCAACTATGGTTGTTGATCCATATATTTTGGATCAACTCACGTTGTTGGCCCAATTTTTATTGGATCAACTATGGTGGTTTTGGTTGGAATGATGAAGTTGGTGTTGGATTTTGGTTCTGGTTGTTTTGGTGGTGATGGTGGTGCTGGAGATGTGTGATTTGTTGGTGGCGGTAATGGTGGAGAGGTACGAATGAGAAATTAGTCATGGAAATAGTAGTAGAATGGTGGTTTCGGTTGTTGTAGTTGTCGAGATTGGTTTTGAAGTTGGTCTTGAGTGTTGGTGTTTATGAAGCTACAGGTAATGAAATATGGTGGTTATCTGGGTTGAAGCAGGCAGTAATATTGGATCAACTATGGTTGTTGATCCATATATTTTGGATCAACTATGGTTGTTGATCCATCTATATGGGATCAACTACTGTTGTTGATCCTTTGAACTCATGCTTTGTAGTTTAAATCATGTAAATTTCTTCCAATGTTGAACTTGTGGTGCAATGGTAGCATGACTGACTCCATGTCAGATGATGCGTGTTCGACTCACGCCAAGTTCACTCCATTTTACATGGATAAACCAATCATTATTGATCCAATTTTACATGGATCAACTTCCATTGTTGATCCATTAAAATTGGATCAACTTCTACTGTTGATCCTTTTTTCTTGAATCAACTATCATTGTTGATCCCCTAAACTAGATAAACTTCTACTGTTGGTTCTATTTTTATTTGGATCAACTATTGTTGTTGATACAAAAATATTTGAACCCGTGGTGGCGGCGGTGGTGGCGGCGGCGGCGGCGGTGACGGTGACGGTGGCGGCGGCGGCGACGAACTTGTGGTGGTGGCGGCAACAGACTAGTGGTGGTGGAGGACTAGTGGTGGTGTAATGGTGGCGGTGAAGGAGTGGTGGTGGAATATTAGTGGTGGTGGCGGTTGGTAGGTGGTGGTTGTTGAACGGTGGTGGTGGAATGGTAGTTGAATGTTAGTGGTGGTGGTGCTAGTGGTGATGGTGAAGTGGTAGAGGAAGAAATTTGTTGTATTTTGAAATAAAGAAAAATATTATATGGGTGAGGGTATTAAGGTAATCTAATATTAAATGGATAAGGTTATAAAAAAGTAGGGACATATTTATTGTTGTATAAGGACATATTTATTGGGTGTCAAAAGTAGGGACATATAAATAATGTACCCTATTTAATATTTGTAATTGAATTAACATCAAGATGCTTGTTTTCGTGATCACACAAATTGACTACATTATGGAATTCAGTAAATTGTGATCCTTTGAAAAAAAGCTGATCCCATAAAGAAAAATGTGACATCTCGCTGCAAAGGAATCAATCATATCAATTGTTACACTACTCAAAGCTATAAATTTAGCACATGTTTTCTTTTCTTTTGTTCTTTTTGTTTGTACTAAATGAGATTCTGTTAAAGCATGTGTAAGGATATATTTTGAGCTGGATCAGAAGGTAGATATCGATGTATTTACTTAATTGCAGATCCAAATTTTTTTGTAATAGCAAGAAGAGATGTGAGATATGGGAGAAAACTTAAAAGAAATATATTCATGCCTCTCAAGTTGGAAGAGTTTCTTGTGATTAATGAGGGCACACAAGAAGGGCCTATTCAAATATGGAATTCTCATGAGCCTTGGCTCATTATATGAGTAAACTTCAAATGATCAAGATTATATATGTGTCGGTATCATTATGGCTTTGTACAGAGCGTATGGTTCCAAAATTAAGGAGACAACGATATTTTGTTCCAAAATATAATGATGTAACTAATTAATTTCATGAACAGTAATGTAACTGGATAAGTAATAAGAAAATTAGAATAAATTAATTGAATCTATGTAAGGATGTTCGTGATCTTAGCCTGTTGTTACCCGTGGCTCACAAGCTTCATTATCAATATCAACCGTGAAACTAGATGCAAGAAGAATTCCTCCCCAAGAACCGTGCTGTCACTGGAGTTAACTAACCATCTTCTAATAAGGAAGTCACTAAACTCTTCTATTACTACTTTCTGCACCACCACTACCACCGTAACCATGATGACTACTCCCACCTGAAACTGGCGGAAAATTAAATGATTTCTGCCTTAAAATATCTTTTCTTGCGTCATCTGATAATCGTAATGTAAACCTCTCACTATTCTGTAGGTCTTGTGGTATCGATGAATGCCCAGTTGAATGGGATCTCGGATATTTCCCTATACGCCAGTTTGCGGATCTTATTGTACTCCCACTGGCGTTTAACCGGTTCGTCTCGTTGTCGGGGTTGATATCATTAATCACTTGTTCCGAGTTCTGTACCAAAGGAATTGAAACCCAGGTCTCTTCATGTTCTGTTTCAGAATCCACCGTCGCTTCAGCATGGTTTTCTTCGTCTTCTTCGTACACATCCATTATAGCATCACCTGCACTAATAGCACTTCCGGTGACCATATATTTAAGGTCACGGCAACAGTAAGGACAAGTAGAATTCGAAACAAACCAAGTACCAATACATTCAGGATGAAAAACATGATGACATGGTAATAATCTTAACTTATCTTTATCCCCAAATTCACTTAAACAAACCGGACATTCTAGTATTGCTCCTTTAATATTATGAACCTTGTTGACATTCTTAACATCAGAGTAGACGAACACCGGAAAGGTTTCGATCACTGCAGAATCAAGTCCTCCTCCTATACTTGGTGTTTCTGTAGGAACAACAGCTGGTTGACCCGGGGCCGGGATATTATTACGTCTTTTTCTTTGATCATGAATACACGATATGATCATAAACAAAATAATAAAACCACTTAAAAAATAAAGTAAGGGTGTATCATCAAGTTGTGGCTTATCAGTGTCGCTTTGTGCAGAAGTATATGGCAGTATTCGTACCAGGAGTAGCAATACTAAGTTGATGGAGTTGCAACCTGAAGGGATCTTCTCGACCATGATTTTTCTTAGTTTTTGTTTCTTCCAAAATATTGTTGTTGATTAATATGATTTCTCTTTGGAAGGAGAAATTGGTGTAATCCTCGAAAGAAATTAAGAAACGCGTCTAACCCTAAGTCCCTTACGCGGAGGTTTAAGGAATGCTGACTCTTGTTTCTCAGGCTTCGACCTATAAATTTCCTTCCGTATTAACACACAGTTTCCTAAACTAAGAAGATTTTCCTAAACTAAGCAGATATCTTGATATTTACTCGACATTGCATCTCATATTCACCGAGTAATTAATTAATCTTGCTGGGGGCCACTCGCTGCCTTGCTGGACTTGCATCGTGAGCCTAGAATTGGGCTCATTTTGGGTGATAGAGTGTGAAGTTTGGGCACCGGCCGTTCTGAGTCATTAAGCAACTTTCGAAATTCCTGGCAAATTTCAAACCATCGCACAAATTTTTCTATGAATAGACTTGCCCCTGATACGACTCGCACCAAATATCTCCTCTGAACCCTGAACCCTTAACCCTACAACCCTTAACCTTGAAGGGTTATTATTGTCTCTTTTTCATTTTAATTTTTTTTTTAAATCCGGGGCATTTTCGCAACCGTGCCTCCCAAATTGGAGCATTTTGGCTATTTTTCCAATAACATAAAAACACAATGCCTTGTCAGGTTTCTTGCATTGTGCAAAAATGGAAAAAGTGAGTAAAAGGAGCGGTCGAAAGGAATATGATAATACAATAGAAAAAAATTGTACCTGAGGGGATGAGAAAGTCACTAGAGAGGAAATGCATCAAATCGCTCTTGGATAATGACAAATTCAATACATCAAATCGACCAGGAAGTTGGTTATCCCCAATGAGCATCAACTGTTTACACAATTTCTTGGCTTTCTTGGCAGATATCTTAATGGAAGAAACGAATTTTGATCGAACATCAGAAACATCAAAAGGCTTGTGTGTATAGATCGGCAGTCCAGATTTTGGTTCAAGAGGTGGCACGTTATCAATTTTTCCCACAGATATGGTTTCCATTGTTACCTACAGAGAAGAGACGTAAAAGAGAAAGCCCTAACCTGAAATGGAGGCAACCAAGGGCTTCCTCACAAATCTACAAGGTGACACAACAAAAACTTGGTTAATTTCTTTGTATTCAGGATCAGGAAAAACTTCAGAAAATCAAGTGGTATGTTCGAGGATCGGTGGTCATATTGGCTGCACCTCAGAAGCTTCGTCACCCCTATTAACATGTAAAATCTGTACTAACATTATCTGGTAATTTAATTGTTTCACCAAAGAATGGCCGATTGAGTTTGACCTCGAAAATTCGCCGCTTAAGTCTGTCGATCTTGTTCTTTTCTGGGATGGATACATCTCATTTTTCAGGTTTATACCACCAATTATATTTTCAGAATTCTATAGCACAGAAATTGAAACATTCGTGTGATCCACTGCATCAGAAATCATCTCGGTCGCCATTTCAGTATGGTTCTCGTCGTCTTCAATACATCAATTACAACATCATCGTCCGCATTGAGTGTGGTTTCGGAAACAATACTTTTAAGATTAAAGCGACAAATAGGACAAGTAGATTGAGAAACAAACCAGTTAGAAAAAGATTATATCCCGAGGTAAAACATCTTCTTTGTCAGGTAAACATTGTAAATGCATCCTCTATTAATCCAAGAATATATGCAACAGGCACACTAATGGACCAGTAATGGTAGTCAAAAACTGGTTGCATGCAATTAGCAGACTATATTATGCAGTTAGAAATTGAGTTAATTCGGAATAATTGAGCCACTGAAAAAATTTATCATCATTATAAAAGAAAAGAAGTAAATTTTTACTCACGGTGAGAAATGCAAGAGAGTAATAGAACTGCATTAATAAGGTGGGAACATTTGTTCCAGAATCTAATTTATGCAACTGATTTCATTAACATAAAAAATGGTTGCCCGTGGCTCACAAGCTTCATCATCAATATCAACCGTGAAACTAGATGCAAGAAGAACTCTTTGCAAAAAAAAAAAACGTGATGCCATTGGAGCTAACCATGTATCTGTTAGGGAAGTCATTTAACTCTGCCCTCTATTACTACTTTCTGCGCCACCACTACCACTGCAACCGCAATGACTACTCCCACCTGAAATGCATCGACAATTCAAGGATCTCCACCTTAATATATCTTTTCTCACATCATCCGGTAACCGCAATATATACCTCTCGCTGTTCTCTTGGCGCCGTTGTATCAATGAATGCCCAGTTGAATGTGATCTTTGATATTTCCCTATAGGCGGCCGGTTACTGGTTCATAGTGCATTCTCACTAGCATGAAATTGGTTTGTCTCATTGTCAGGGTTTATACCATCAATCACTTGTTCAGAATTCTGTACGGAAGGAAGTGATACACGGGTGTCCACATGTTCTGTTTCAGAAACGGCCGTCCCTTCGGAATGGTTTTCATTGTCTTCATATACATCAATTACAGTATCACCTCCACTAGTGACCATACTTTTAAGGTCACGTCGACAAATTGGACAAGTAGAATGAGAAACAAACCAATCATCAGTACATTGTGGATGAAAAACATGATTGCATGGTAACAATCTTAACATATCTTTATCAACAAATTCACTTAAACAAACAGCACACTCTAGTACCGTTCCTTTGATATTGTGAACCTTTTTAAAATCCTTAACATCAGAGTAGACAAACACCGGAAACGTTTTGATCACCGTTAAACCAATTCCTTCTACACTTGAGGTTTCTAGAGGAACACCATCAGGGTGATCCGTGACCGGGATATTCCTTGCTTTACCTCGCTCGTAAAAATACCATAAGATTAAAAGTATTACAAGAGAGACAATTGCAAAAACCTTGATGCCCGAGTCATTATTCTTGTATTTAGTATTGTCTGGATCAACAGCGTCGGTTTGTGCAGAAGTATATGGTAGTATCAGTATTAGTAGCAGTTGAACGAAGTTAATGGAGTTGAACTGTGCGATTTTATTCATCTTGACCATGATTTCTTAGTTTTCTGTGTCCTCTAAGATTGTTGATATGTTCTTCCTTATATAGCCATGGAAGAAGAACTCGAAAAGGAAACCAAAGAGATTTCCGAAACATAGAAACCAGAAAGAGATGGCCACACGTCTAACTCTATTGTTTTCCGGATTCATATATAAATTTCCTTCCATATTAAAGCAGTTTCCTAAATTAACTAACCAGATTTCTTGATCGGCCATAGAGATTGCGGTACAGATATTCAACCAGGACTTGCGTCATGAGCCACTGGGCTCATTTTTGGCAATAGGATGAGGTTTGGGCCACCGGTCCATTTTGAATTGCTGAGCAACTTTTGGAATGTGCACAAGTTTTTTGGACAATGATTTTAGGTACAAAACTAGTGACAAAACCCCTAGGTGAACAAACTAGTGATAAGAAAAATCCGGTCATATTATTTTTAACAAATTAAAACAATTTCACTAGAAAGTGGCACAAAAACCCCAGGTCAAATATTTATTAGCAAATTCAGTTTTTGTTATTAAAAAAAAAACCCAAATATACCCTTTTTATCTTCATTTCTTCTTCTTCTTTCTCTCATTTCTTCTTCTTCTTCTTCTTCGGTCTTCCGTCTCCTTCTCCCCACCACAATCACCACCAAGACAACAAATAGCTCATGAAAACCAAAGAACAACACCTCCATTACCACCATCAAGCAACACATCCTGTCTCTCCTCCACGAACAGCTCCGTATCTTTTTCTTCTATTTTTTGTTCAGATCTATCGCCTCCTCTTCGTTCCGCACCACCACCAAATCGACGACCATTTTCTGGTCCTTCGTCAACACCTTCTTCGTTAAAAAGGGGTTTAATTTTGCTTTGATTGAGAGTGAAGTTTTATCGAAATTTGTTTCGATCTGGATACGTTTGCTATTTTTGATGTTAAAAACCTCATGATTCAGTTTTGGATCGGTGTTGGAACGGTCTGTGTGTGTGTGAATTAAATCAATGGGATGCGTTTTTTCATAAAAAAAAATTTGTTTGATTTTCTTGGTTACTTTACAGGTTGGTTGTGTGATTAAATAGAAGAAGAATATTGTAACCACCGACAATTTGAGATTATCCATTTTTAATAGCAACAAGGAGAGAAGAAGAATCATTTGTTTTATGAGTAAATCTCATAAGAGTGGTTACAGTAATGTGATTAGATTTTGAGAGGAAGAAGGAGATTTGGAATTATGGGTTGATTTTGGATTTTCAATTTTTTTGTTTTTCAAATTGGAATTATGGGTTGATTTGCATTGAGAAGAGGCAGTGATGTTGATTGGTAGTATACTACCGATGCGGAAGAAGCACGATGAGGGAGATGGTTCTTGGCATGGATCGAGAGGCCGTAAAGAGATACCAAATGACGGTGGTGGAATGTTTTGCAGTGGTATTGAAGCTTGAGTTCCGAGTTGAGCTTAAGCTGCGGTGGAAAGAGGTGACCGAGTCACGGTGGTGCTTTTGGTATGCGAATATGAGTACAAGCAACAGCTGGAGTTCAGAAACGTAATTAGGTTTCATCAAGTTTTGGTGAAACCAATTTTGGTTTCATCATTGAAGCTGCGTTGGTGAAATGACTATATGTGGAAAAATGATGAAACCTAATTAGGTTTCATCTAGTTTTGGTGAAACCAATTTTGGTTTCATCATTTTTTTTCTTTTTGGTTTCATCATTTTTCTGTTTGGTTTCATCATTTTTATGTTTGGTTTCATCATTTTTTTTCTGGTCGGTGGTGGTGGTCGGCGATAATGGTGGTGTTGCTGTTGGTGGTGGTTGGCGAAAGTGGTGGTCTGTGGTGGTGGTCGGCGGTGTCGTGGTGGTGGTTTTCGGGGGATGGTGGTGGTGGCGATGTATTGGTTGGCGGTGGTGGTGGTGGTGGCGAGGTGGTAGTGGTGGTTGGCGGTGGTGGTGGTGGTGGCGAGGTGGTAGTGGTGGTTGGCGACGGCGGTGACGCGGTGGTAATTATCGGTGGTGGTGGCGCGGTGGTGGTTGGCGGCGGCGGCGGCTCGGTGGTGGTTGGCGTTGGCGGTGGTCAGTGGTGGCGGCACAGTGGTGGTTCTGCTGCTAGTGTTATTTTGTGGTGGTGATAATATAATAGAAATTAATGGTGGGGTTGATTTTTATTTATGTTGGGGTGATTTAAAATTAAAGGTGGGGTTGTTTTTGTTTTTATTGGGGTGATTTAAATTAGAAGGCTAATATAGACAGTTTATGTTAAATGGGGTTTTTGTGAACAATTTGTTTTGTTGGAGTTTTTGTATATAGATAGTGACACCCTTGGGGTTATAACTCGCGCGCCGTTTTAGGTAACATGCCAAATTTTGGATCCCGGGGAGAATTTGCGCCATGTATAAGGGTGTACAGAATGCCCGGAAGCCTGCGGCCTGCCATGTACCGCCCTGGTCCGAAGGAGCTCATGGGCGCCCGACAGCCTGTCATGGGCTAGCGCGGCCTGCCCGATAATTATAAGTGGGCGGACCCGGTTTTTGTTCAAATATTGGAGTCCACATTGTTAGCCCGCTACTGCACTCGTTTAGTTACCCGACCCGCCCGATCGCCAATAGCCTCGAATAAGGTTTTCTACTAGTGTGATGGATTTCTCAAGAACTTAAATTTCATATGTGGACAATTTATTGGGGTTAGAGAAAATTCTGAAATACATTTCACAGTAATGAATATGAATTGCTTGAACTATCATTTGAACGAGTTACATATATATCATCTTTCATCAAGCCAAAAAAAAAAAAAACATATATACTTTAAAATTTTGAATTATCTCTTGGGCTGAGGCACCGCTGTGCCCGACTGCCTGGCTTGTATTGTTTCACGGGTATGGACGGGCCATGGGCATTAAATTTTTGTTATTCCCCGGCCCGGCTTGGCCTGTTAAACTTAATGGGTAGTAAGGACTACAAGCCCGTCCGGCCCGGCCTGTGCTATAATCGGGCTTGGGCTGGCCTGCCCGGCCCGATGTACACCCCTGGCCCATGTACCTAATTTAGGTAAATAAATAACACTCGAGTGACGAGGGAAAATTCTGGATACGGCAGAGAAAAAATTTGATGCAAGAGGTAGATTTTGGTTTACAATGTGTTTGACATGGATACCCGACTTCCAATGGAATAAAAATGAAGCTGAAAGGGACTGATGGGCATGGAGAGGAAACTATATATCTCATGATTTATTGTTGCAAAAATATGAATTGCATGATCCAATAATAAACTGATCATATAATTTTTTTTTCTGCCGTACGGAGTTTTAAATTTCGCTTTTCTTTAATTTTTTTCTTTCCCACCGCTTGGATTAAACTAGACTCTGCTATCTATAAATGTCATTGTTAACTGGATTAGAAGTCTGAGTATTTATAAAATTACATTTTCTGAGAAGAGTTCTGTGATATGGGAGAAAACTTAATTGATATAATACCAGTGTAACTAAGAGAATCATGTAGAACAACTGTTTATGTCTTAGCGTTGAAAGAAACAAGAATCTGTTTTGAAAATGATAAATAGTATCTTTAGAGAATTCCAATAGTATCTTAATGGAAAGGAAAAAAAATGAAATTGTAGAGAGAAATTGAAGGGTATTGCCATATGGCCCAAGGGAACCAGCCTCATAAATGCAGGTTTTTAACATACCACTGGCGAAGATCTCAGAGCACTGAAATGAATATTAAAACCAATTCATGTACAGAAAATTTCATGTCATTACATATAAGATATAAGTAGGTTTAGAAACTAAAATAATCTCTGCAAACAGTTCTTTCATATAAACAGCTTAAATAATGTGAAATGGAAAAAAGTTCACAAAAATTTTGGAAAAAATCAAGTGGATGGCTGCACCTCAGAAGCTTCATCTGGTTGACCTGAAACCGATTGACCTCTTGTCAAGAAACCTAAACAACTCTTACACCGATCGAATTTTCCACAAGCAAGATCCGTTCTGACATTATCTTGAATGTGACCTCAGAAAATTTGCCGCTATTATCTATCGATCTTGTTCTACACTGTTCTGGATAAGCTCATTGTTGAGGTTTATACTACCAATTACATCATCTGAATTCTCTACCACAGAAATTGAAACATGGGTCTGATCCTCTGTTTCAGAAATTATCTCTGTCGCCGTTTCAATACGGTTTTCTTCGTCTTCCAATACATCAATAACAACATCATCGTCGGCATTAAGTGCCGTTTTGGGAGTAACAGGTTTAACATCAAATCGACAAACAGGACAAGTAGATTGAGAAACAAACCACTCATCGATACAAAGAGCATGAAAAGCATGGCGACATATAGGCAACTGTCTCAACACATCTTCATCTTCAAACTCACTTAAACAAACCGCACATTCTAGTACTGCTGCAGTTTCATCAGCATCAATCTTCTTGAAATTCTGAACATCTGGGTATACCAACACCGGAAACGTTCCAATCACAGTTGAATTGAGTCCTCCTTTTCTTGTTGTTGTAACATTGTTAGTACTTTCAACACCGTTACCTCTTCTTCGTCCATCAGAAAAACATCGCCGGTTATAAATAGCCAGAACAACCAAGAATAAAAATGCGCAGATTAACCCGGCCATAATAATTACAACCCGTGGACTGATTTTCGCATTGTCTCCGTATGGATAATCAGTGTTGCTTTGAGCAAATGTGAATGGTAGTAAAAGCAATACTAATAGTAGTATGAAGTGGATGGTTTCAGCCATGATTTATTTTCTTCTGTGAAATTTCTTAGTTCTTGTCTTATAAAGTTTGTCTCTGGTTCCATCTTTATATATCACAGTGGAAGAAGAGGTTGGTTTTTAGAAGGCAAGAGTAAAATTTAGACAGAGTGATTTTATGGCAAGTTTTGGGGGATGGAAATCTGAGCAGTTGCTAAAAATTGTGCCACTGAGGAACTTTAATATTTTGGTCAGACTTTCTTCTAGAAGCATTTATTTTATTTTTAGCTAGCAATTGCTAAAACAAGAAATGGATAGTTAGCTCCACGAGACAGTAAGAAAATATCAGATGGATCTGCCAATGGTGTGGTAGAGTAAAACTGAGTTCATTTGTCAGGAATTGAATGCAATCAACTGGGAGGTTGAATGATGCATAAGAAATAAGAAAATAGTTCATTGGACCATAATGAAAGACAGAAGAAACAAACCATGGGCAATATAAAGCAAATACTGTTGGAGACAATAACATTTAGCTAGTTCAATTCAAACAAATTTCTTTGAGAGGTTGTGGCAGAAAAATCTTAAATAGCAAGCAAACACAAAAAAAATAAAAATCCATAGTTTTGTGGCCATAACCAGAATAAGTTGTTTTATTCATTTATGGTGATTTGATTCGTCTGTACTACTCCCTCCGTCCCTATTATAAAGATGGATTTTGCAAAATATCTTAGATTAAATTATCTTGATTTCCTAAATATCCATTTATTTTACTGGTTTAACCTTTGTCTCACTCTCAACACAATTATCAATGCACAATAAATAAGGGCATATATAAGAAAAACCTATGTTGGAAATTGTATTCTGCCTATCTAATGGGACTACAAAAATTGAAAACTCCGCCTATATATTTGGGACGGAGGGAGTAGAATTATGAACCTTTCTTCCCTTGATCTAATATGCATGGACCCTCTGAGGTGAGTCTGACCTCAGCACTTTGATACGCGTTTGTTTTGTTCTGCTCAGTTCAGTTACATAGCTGACGAGCAAGTGGTTCCCACTTGGCCAAACTTCGTTGCAAGCAGCAGCAACAACCTATATTCAGCCCAAAACAACTGCATTTTCTAACTCAACCGACTTGTCTGAATCTTATTCATTACATTCGAATCTGGTGTATGCAATTTCAGTTGAAAAATATAGTAGGCTATAGATAACATTTGAATCCAGAAACATATGTGCCAAACGAGTCAGCATGTTGACTCAGATAATTCTTTTTAATCAGATACATATATATAGAGTTAAACCTGGAATCAGAAATCAGCAAAATGAAGAAGAAGAGAAAAAACGATGTAACTCGTTACGTGTCAGCATCTTTGCAATTACTTGGGCTTGATCCATTTGAGGATGGATAGAGATTGAATGCGAAACTCTAGAACCTTTGGAGGGAGATTGAAAGCAGAGTTAATTTTGGAGGTAAAGGCAAATGTACTTTTCAGGTCACCTACAACTTGGGAGGTAAAGGCAAATGGCAAATGTATGTTTGAGGATCATTTTGTTAGATTATGGGCATCCAACTCAATCCCAATTCGCAATGAGTGCCCCCGGCCCTCACGTTAAAATAGCCTGTTCAACACATGGGACTAATAATCTCAACACATTCGCTGTTACAATGTTAATACATTTTCTGATATAAGTATAACATAGCTAATAATCCATCGTCTTTCCAGTGTTTTTGATGGCATTTCTATTATAAAAGGTTGTGTTTGTACCGTCTATAAAATACACGGAAGGCCCATTAATCAAGCCCGTAAAGAAGATTCCAGAAGTCTTGTTGCCCAAGTTGCTTGCACATCAAGTTTATATCATAATTAGGGTTACATAAACACTATAAATAGATGTATCCTAAACCCTAAAGAGATAGGGAATTTTAGGTGAGCTAACCCGGAGAAAAACCTTTGTATTATCATAATTAATAAAATATCTCTCCGTTCCTCCGTGGATGTAGGCACAACTTGCCGAACCACGTTAAATCCTTTGTCTCTTTTATTTTCCCTCTATTCGTTTAACCCTAATTTCTCATCATCAACGTCAAATCATCATGTTTAGTGCCTAAAAGTAATTTTGGGTACAAACAGGTTGTTATGTTTGCTGCTCAGACAATACTAAATCTAGAAGTTAATTCAACGGCAGTAACTTTGAAATTGATCCAAGTATTAGTTCCATTTCCAGAGTCCACACTATATATATCTAAATGTTTATTGAAGTCATCACCTATCAAGCCTTCAAGACTGGAGTGAATTTTATTCTCATCTTTAGCAAGAGAGGCATGTTTCTTCCTTAAGATGTCTTGCGAGCTTCCCAACCAAGTGTGTTGTTCGCGAAGCTTATTCATTTCAACGGTCATCTTTACCTTGCTATTGATAATCTTATCATTTTCCAAGGACACCCTCTTCATATCTCTGTCATATTGGTTTCTTAGCACACGAAGGGAATCCTCTTGCTCAGTACAAGTTCGTCGAAGAGAGTGGTATTGCTGGGTAAAATTCGCCTCCTCACCCAAAAAAGATTGTTACTCGTCCGAAAGGGTGCGATTTTCCTCCGATAGAGTTTGATTCTTCAAGTCAGCAACGTATAGCAACCTAGAAAGTTTGTACACTTGGGAATTTAGGAAGTCATTCTGGGTGCTAAGAGCAACTACAGTCATACGACTATAACTAAAGACTAAATACTAAAAAAAACTAAAAAAAATTGGTTTAGTCAGGGGTGAGACGTTACGGCGGTGGAGTAAATTTGGTGGAGCAGATGTATAAGAGTTCGTCTCACATGTGGCGTAGTTATAAATTGCGTTTGGGTGGGACATAACTTTAATTTACGCCCGATGTCGGGCGTAGTCTAAAATTGCGCTTGGTGTGAAGCGTAATATATAAAACCGCCCGATGGAGAGAAGTAACTTGAAACTACGCCTGATCGGGCACAAATAGAAAATACGCCTGGTGGGGCGCAAATGAGACAGTACGCCTGATGGGGTGTAACTTTGAATTACGCCTGATGGGGCGTGACTAGGAATTACGCCTGATGGGGCGCTTTTTTCTTCACATCACATTTTAGAAAAACCCCTTTTGTTTCTCGTCTTCTCAGAAGCAATTTTGTTAAGAAGAACAAACAGAGGTTAGTTTAATCTTCATCACCTACTTAAGAATGGTCTTTTCTTAGTAATTTTCTTTATTGCTCTCCAATTTGTTGTTCCCTTTTTTGCATCTTGTCGATTGGACCAAACTTATTTAGTGTATCTATTGGGAATTACTTGAATAAGTGTTTGTTTTGTCTCTTGTAACTAGCACCACTGATTCATTGGTTTAATTGTTTGAGCAATCTGAGTATATTTAGGTATTTGTTTAGCTCAAGATCTATATATCCCAAAATTAGCAAACCCGTGATGAGTAAGACTAGTAAGAGATGAAATTTGTCAAGGTTTGTATGTAATCATGGGAGAATCCATAATTACCCTCGTCTGTATTTATAGATATACGGCGGCAACAGTTTTTGTTTCCAACAGTCTTAAATGGCCAACGTTCCAAATTTCCCAACCGCACTCGGAAAAATTCGAAATTTCGAAAAAAATATGAAATGAGATTTCCCAACGGTACTCAGAAAAATTCGAAATAAACCTGAAACTGGTGGAGGGATATGGGGCGTAGTTTAAAATTACGCCCCATATAGTTACAGGCGGAAATATTACCTGTGCCTCTTCGGGCGGACTTTAAAGTTACGCCTGGTCAGGCGTAACTTGTAACTACGCCTGGTTGAGGCGCAATTGAAAATTACTTCCTGGTATCAGGCACAATTCTAAACTACGTCCCATCGGGCGTAGATTAGAGTTACGTTTCAAACAGGCGTAGATTAAAGTTACGCCTCACTACCAAACGTAACTCATAGTTGCGCCCAATCAGGCGTAGCGTTAAATTACGCCCGACCAAAACCAAACCAAAGACCAAATATAGTTTGGTTTTTGGTTTTGGTATAGTATTTGGTCTTTACTCCTCTCCGTAGCGTCTGCGTTTTAATCCAAATATTTGGTTATAGTCGATGATTGTGGTTGCTCTAAGGCCATAATTCTCATTTTTTAAATTATTAATTTGATCAAGCAAGTATGAGTGATAACTAGTCAGTTGATTTAACTGATGATGCAACTCTTTGTTCTCCGCACATGCATCCTCAGCAGAGTGTTGGTACTCAAATCTTTTCATGACTCGCTTTTGGTTTATATCTTTATATTCGCACAAGCAGAGGCAAAGAAGGGAAAAAATACATGCAAAGAAATACATGCAATAAAACTTTAAGGAAGAACGAGATATGATAAAATCACAAAACAAATAAGAGATAGAAGGGCATACCTCGAAGCTCTTGGTTCTTGTTCCGAAGTTTCTCGGCTAAGACCTCTCCAACATGGACATCAACTTTCAACTTCGCATTCTGATGAGTAGGTTCTCGAATGGTGGATCTAGACTCTGAAAAACCTTCAGCTTGAATAAAACGGCGTCGAGAGTCCAAACAGTCAAAAGCAGCATTAACTGATGGGTCCAGTTGAGCGAATATATCGCTCCTAGATAATTTATTTGGAGAAGAATCTCCCAATAGTTTGATGAGAGACTCACAAAGGCGAAGTTGAGATGGATCGTTGGAATATGAGCGTGCAAGTTGAACAATGTAAAGAAGAGGTTTTGCTCCTAAACCAGCCACATCAGGGGCACATGCCTCAGAAGTGATGAACCTCGCTTAAGATGAATGGGATGTGTGAAGATGAGAAGTAGTTAATACTGTACTCATGGAAGAAATAGCAGTGACATCTCCCGAAGGATAAGAGATGGAGTAGTCCACAGATGTGGGAATAATTGAAGAAACAGAAAGGGGCATGTATTGCAAGGATGTAATAACTTCCTCAGTAGAAAAAAATGATGGACTAAGTCGTAGCGCTCACTCTTGGGAAGTGGAAATCATACTTGAAAAGGAAGAGAAGTTCGGAGAAGTTAAAAAGATAAGGTCCTTATAAGGATTTTGAGCGAAGCTATCAGTAGGAATAGAGAATGAAGAACATGCGATAGTATTCACTTGAGATGAGGTAACGGATAGAGAAAAGATGATGGTATTCGCTTGACTAGGAGGAGCAGTGTTCGCTTCAGTGACAGAGGAAGTATCACTAGAAGACACCTGTTGTGTAGAACTAGGCTTCTTTTTGAAACTAGGAAGAGCCATATGAGTATTAATAGTAGGAGGTTGTTTGCTTCTTCTAGACTTCTTTTATTTCTCTCCCGCGTCATCCTACGAATAAAAATGTAGATAAGAAACAGAGGCAACAATATTGTTTAAAAGGAAAAGGGTATTTCTTACTACCTTGTTATGCGAATGCTTCCTCTTGAGAGACGTATCATCTTTGGACCTTGAAGAAGAATTAGGGTTTGGAACGGTAAAACGATATCCAGAGGAAGGAGCCTTGCTGCAACAATATCAGTATAGGAATTATCAATAGCAATAGCAGAATAGTAATGGCGATACAGGAAGAACAGTAGCAAAGCAATAATGGCGGCGTTAAAATTACGAAAAATACCAAAGAGAAACAGAGAGCATAACAAAAGAGATAAAACAAACCTTTGATAATAATCCATGAAGTGCCAGCACTAGCAGGAGAAGAGAAGATGAAGATTCAGAGAAGACGAAAATTTAAAAAGATTTTCTATAGAATAAAGACTAAAGAAAAGAAAATCTTTCACTCTCAAAAAGATTAAATAGGAAAGAATATTACCGGTCGTACTAGGTGGGAAATGAGACGTGTCGGTGAAAAGTGAAAAGGTGGGAACGTGTGAACGGTTACGCCGAAGATCCGGAAAAATGTCGGTCCAAAGGAATATGAAAAGTTGATAGGGTGCGGCAAGTAGTAAGTACAGGTGCGAAGAGGTGGTTAAGAACAAGTCCTCTCATCGCTTTTTCTATAATAAATACCACTAAGAGAAGAGGAAAAATGTAGGGGTTAAATATAGCATGCGTAGATATCAAGCGAAGCGGTACTATTATAAGGAGGCGAACGTACTCGCACGTAGCATATTCCGGATGACGAATCTGATAACGTCACAAGGTCACAAATAAAGTGTGGAATTTGTACGAAGTTAAAGTATATGTGCGAGAAGACCCAATATATGGGTGCAAAGACATCGCACGCCAGATACGAAAATAGAGGCTTTATTAGCTGTCCCCCACTATGTAAAATTCCTATATATATGACCAACCACCCTTGTATTGGAGAGAGACCTTTTTGGAGAGTTGAGGTAGAACTTTAGGAGAGAGAAAGTTATTTGCTCCCCAAGTTAAGGTTTTATCTTCACTTCTTTGTATTGATTTCCAAAGCATAATAGAATTCTTATATATGTTCTTCATCATGATTTCATAGTCTAGTTAGCAAATTATCAAAGGGGTGTGGTTTTGGGATTTTCCAATACTACAACTCCTAGGAGGTACGAATATGCTTGGGATGTAAACCTAGGGCCTAGCCATGTAAGGGTCTTCTAATAAAATTTGCAGCGAGTTCATGGTGAATAACTTGATGTAAATAATTAGCGAGACTGTTTAAATATCTAAGTTAACCTTCTCAAGTATAAGCATGTGCGGGGATAGCTCAGTTGGGAGAGCGTCAGACTGAAGATCTGAAGGTCGCGTGTTCGATCCACGCTCACCGCATTGTTTTTTTTTTTTGTTATTTCATCTTGATCCAATCTCACCGACTTTTATATTTTCATTTTTACTTTCCACCACTGATGCTAAATAGCCTCAACACTTATGGAAATGGTCGAAAGTCACAATTGTACTATAAGTGGCTGTCAGTGTCAACTCTAATGTTGTTCGAAACGACAGTTCAATGTTAAAACTAAAAGCCTAAAAATCACAATAATCGTCATCTAGTTCGAATAAAGAAGATACTGAGTTGTTGGCTATTACTTCCATCTTTGTTGATCAAATGAAAGGATTCTGATTTCGCCGAACCACATTTTATGGTTATATTGGTTGCCCTTGCCCTCCTTATCATCAGCAGAGTTTTTCAACGTTTTCCCATTTATAATCCCCACACCCTCATCAACATTCCGCATCAAGCTAAGTACTTTCTTATCTGCTTGTGTTGGTACACGTTTTGTCGCGGAACCAACCTTCCTCCCATTACAATACATGGTCCACACTGGCACAGACATAAGACGAGGAGAAGATGAATGCCGTGATTCGGAGTTGCACTCTAGTGCAATTCTTAGTAACCCACTTTTCATTTCCTTTGCAAGAATGGATGTTGGTATGGCAAGTTCAAGAAGAAGGGTTGGAACATCAGAGTTATAGGATTGGATTGAATGCATAAATTAACTTTTCCATGGCGGTAACCATAGATTGTATCCGTTGAAACGTTATTGATCCTTGTGATGGAAATTACGGTGTTAGTATTGGTTTTGGTAATGATGGGGGGTGATACTGAAGGACTTCGACTTGGTTGTAAATAATGGAGGTATGCCTTGTTGTTGTAGTAATAGTCTCCTCTTTGTCTTTCAAGTTGTTTGATCATCTGAGTAGTTTCGTGTGCAACTTGGAATGATAAACCACAAAACTGATCGAAGAAGACTCCATGAACGAACTCGATTATGACAATCCACTGATGTGACACCGTCCACAATATGCACTCCACCACCAGTTCTAGTTATTGCCATGAGTGTACGTGTGTGTACTCTCAGGAGCAAGAAGAATTAATGTTTAGAATTAGAAAGGAAAGAAATTAATATATGATTCGTATGACGCAGATGAAAGGTCTATATATATATTTAGTTCAGTATTCACTACTTCACTACGCCATTAAAGGCTGAGATTTCTTCAACGATCAAGAAATAAACAACAAGTTGAGTGACAAAATGATGAAAAAGTGTACCCAGATTCATTTCACTGTAGGGACAAAGAAAAACCATTATTTAACACAAACTTGAATTATTGATCATCAAAATAGTGAGAGACAACAATAGTTACAAACTATTGCGCGTGGCCGCCTCACCGGCTTTTATGATATTCTTTGTTCTGATTAATGCATGTCATATATCACATCATCGGATTACTGTCTGCCATAAAACCTGGCTTCACCGGAGTATAGAGTTAGTACTCAAGAATTTAAGGTCCAAGCTCTTAAATTATACGTACATGTAAGGCTTTTCTTCTCTGCCAACAAAATTTCTTGTGCCAGAGTTTTTTTTGATTCTCTCTTGGTACACCCATTTCAATGATTAAGTAGCTAAGAATTAGTCCCTCTTTTTCCAATGATTAACTAATTTGTTTTATATTTATTTAACTAAAAGCAATGGAATTTTTATACAGAAATGATAGATGCACAGAGGGATTTATCCCGCAACCTCGGTGCTCTCTCACAATTTCATGAGGCCCGTCACAAATAAGTGGCGCCCTGCTAAACTCCTTCGGTGATGGCCCCGCAACTTTGTGAAAGAGCACCGAGGTTGCGGGATAAATCTCTTGGTGCTCTATCACTGCGGCTTTTTATATGTAAAAGGTATGAAAAAGAATAGGTGGAACCGTTTATACCGGACAATATGTAGTACCCTGTTGGAGATATTCTATTGTGACGACTGACGAGTCTTTCGAAATGGAATCAGAATTGTGGAGGGAGGCAAATTAAAGGGGAAAAGACGAAGTGTAAAGTAAATTAAGCACCAGTTTATATAGATGCTTCTAATAAATAAACAAGATTAATGTTTAGTACACATGACACTGCCAAAGAACGACATTTTGTCATTGAGATTTTTCACACAAGTTTAAGTTTTTGCTATCCAAAGGTGAATATATTAGGGTTCTAAACTCAAAAACAGTAGCCCAACCTTAAAAATAGTTAACCAAACTCGTAATGTAACTGGATATACCCTTTTAAGAGAGGGTTAAACTTAAAGAAGGGAGATAGGAAGAGTTGAAGATAGGTGTATAAGAAGAGAAACAGTAAAATAAGAAGAAGAACGAATTAGAGAAGAATCTGGTTTTTCATATATCCCCCTTTGTTATAGGACTCGAGTACGCTATATATAACAAAACGTGCAAAACAAGCAGAAGTAGTTTTAATTAAACAAGGAAACTATATTACGCTATAATAAGAAAAGCTAACTAAGGAAACTACTAGGAATAGGTAATGGTATCCCAACATCCCACCCCTCTTGAAAATCAGCTTGTCCTCAAGCTGGAAAATCTGGAAACTTGATTAGAAAATCATCCGCATCTTCCCAAGTTGCATCTTCTTGTGGATGATTCTTCCATTTGACTAACCAACGTGTTCCTTCCCCCTTACCTTTCTTATACATTTGTCTATCAAGAATGATATCAGGTTCCCACTTGTCGTAGTCAATAATATCTGGTAGAGTCTGTTATGTAATTTGCTGAACCAATCTTAAGTTTAAGCCGAGAAACATGGAATACCGGATGAATACGACTAGTGATAGGCAATTCCAATCGATAAGCCACAGAACCTATCTTTTCCAGGATGGGGAAAGGGCCATAAAACTTGGGAGATAGCTCCGAGAAAGACTGTTGTGCCACTGTTCGTTTTCTATAAGGTTGAAGTCGAAGGAAGACCCAATCATCCACTGCAAATGTGCGTTATGTACGATGATCATCAGCGTATTTCTTCATATGGTCTTGAGAAACATGTAAATTGGACTTCAGTAGTTGTAGTGTGTGGTCACGAGCTTGCAGGTTCAAATCAACATCATGGACTGATGATGAACCAGGAAGATAAGTCAGAATGGCGGAGGAGGACTACTTGTAGAGTGCTTGATAAGGACTCATACGAATGGCAGAATGGTAACTTGTATTGTACCACCATTCAGCCAATGGAAGCCATTTTGTCCAATCCTTTGGCTTCATACCAGCAAAACACCGCAAATAATATTCTAAGGTTCGATTAGTTACCTCAGTTTGCCCGTCAGATTGTGGATGATTGATAGACGCATTTATGTGTCTAATTTGTCCTCAATGTTTCGTATTGTCGGTACTCATCTCGTCCTTATTATGGTATTTTGTGTGTTTTTAGGTATTTTTGGAAATAAATATTTTTTTGGAAAATTCGGCTCGAAAAGTTGCTCGGAACACCCCCGGAGGACATTTGATATTCGGTCTCTCGTCTTTAGATAAGGGGTAACCCAATTTCTAAGGGGTAACCCTTTGTTATTTACACCCCACAGCTGGTTAAGGGCTGTCTTCTTCTTCACCGTTCAAAAATGGAATTTGGCGGGAAATATTTTTCTTCACTGGCAGATTCTTGAGTCGATTTTTGGGCATGAAAGAAGGAGACTAAATCGCTGAAACTTCATGTTTCAAACTGTTAGAGCCTAACAGGGATGGTATGGGCTCTTGGTTCGGCTAGAATTGGCTGCATCGTGGGATTAAAGCAAAACAAAGACAAAGCACGGTTACGGGAAAGAAAAACACGGGATTACAGCGTGTTTGAACGTGTTTGGATTGAGCTGGGTCTCTGCAGAAGCGTGTAGGAGTTAAATAAGGAATTTCTAGTAGATGTATACGCGTGGAAGAGCTAAAAATGGAAGAAAAATACTCGCGAGAAGATATTATTCACTGTCGAGCTATGGCAGAATTTTGAGGAGTTATTGTCGAGATTTCTTGCCCCAGTCGAGTATAAAAGAAGCTATTGGATATCATAGAAGAGTTACGGAGAGTTTGGGAGGTTTTAGAAAACTACAAGAGCCAAAAATCGAAGTTGCAGAGACTACCATTTTCTGCTGCTGCATCTCTGAAGAACGTGAAGAACAGACTATCAAAGACAGTCGTTTTCAACAGTGAAAAAACAGTGAAAAACGACTACCAAACGCGGGTCGCAGCTTTAAAAGAACATAAGCACTTTATCTCTATCGTAGTTTGTAAATGGTGTTTGCAACAACTATAACCGTTGCAAACCCGGTTTTCTCCTTTGTTCATCATTTGTAAACCATTTTTGAGCAATAATAATGAATTTTCAGCGTGTTTCCAACATCATGAGCGGCTAATTCTCCCACAACCAAGGCAATGAGGAAGCTATTTACGCATGAATAAGCGGTAACCATTTTATTTGCTCTAATTTATAATTCACTCAATCACTGCTTTTGCAGAGTTTTAAATTGTTCGCAAAAATTCTTTTCATTAGTTGTGATTCATTAGATAGGTTATGCTTTGTATTAAGATAATCTATTCTTAGGGATACAATTAATTTTTGAGAATTTGTCTGATTATTTGTGAATTAAGAAACAAGGGATTTAAAAGATAATTAGAGTTTTGGGTTATTTACTGTTATTCATTCATGTGTAATAGTGGAATCAGTGTCTTGGTTATTCTCTCATATCTTGAATCAATTTTGTGTTAATTTTTCTTTCTTATTAATTTTTATAAGTCTAAAATCTTTTGCTTTCACAAGTCTCAACGAACCTATTTACTACAACATTATTGAGTCACATCAATTTTTGGCGCCACCGACGCGGACTTGTCTTTAGGCTAGAGTTTTTAGATTTTCTTTTAGGGTTTTTTTATTTATTTGTTCTTCTTTATGTTTTTTGGTTTTTGTCTTTTCCTTTCATATTTTGGGATTTGGAGCGAAAGAAAAATTTGCCAAAGCTTTTGTTGGATACTTAAAGATTTGGAGTTAAAGACAAAGCGAAAGGAGCAAAAGAAGAAGATTTTTTTTTATATTTTATAAAAGAGATAAAAAAAAAGAGAGGCATTTTTATTTATTTTTTTTAGATATTTTTATTTTTTTTAGACTTTCCTTTTCTTTTACCTTTTTGGACTTGGACATTTGGACATTCGGACATTCCTTATTTTTTTTAAACCCTACGGAAGGGTAGTATTAAATATTAAACTGTTTCCAGAGAAGGACGGTGATTACGATATCACCTCGGCCCCTCGGGTTCGTACATGACATAGGAGTCGTGGCCCGAGTCGACTACAACGGTTCATCCCCCGTCTGTACGGAGGTAAGTTTGTCGAAACACTCGGGAATCCTCGCTAGCGAGTTACTCGTATTCCTTCGTTTGCATATATGTCGAGGAACCGAAAACGGCTGTTTTAAATTCCTAGTAAAGGGCAAGGAATGGCCATACAAGATAAGGGTTCGGATTTCATCACCGTTCTCTTTCTTGCCCTCCTTAGGAAAATAATACTTAACGCGAACCTAAGCCTTAAAATTTGGAATAGAACGAGACCGATAGGGTAACGAGCTTAGTAGGAAAGTCGCTCGAAAAATATTGGTTACTCTTTTAGCATACTTCGAAGTTCATGATGGTCTCTGTGAAGTTGAATGCGTGACTGCGCCGCCTTGTAATAGCAGTGAGGCCTTGGGTATCAAAGCTCCACAGAGCTTCCCTCGCCTTGATTCAACTTACTTTGACTCGGATTGATCCAGAGGGGTTTGCTTAAATTGTAACGAATTCCCTTTCGAAGGATTATAAGCTGGTCTAGAAAAAAATCTAAGTGGATCCATCATGCTTTTTGTTTGCTAGATATCATTAGGGTTGCTGTGGTGGAGTCAGCCTTGTTTGTGTTTGCATAGAACTTCCCTTCCTTTTAGGATTTTTCTTTTTCTTTTGTTTTATATTTTCTAGTGTATGCCCGAGGTCTTTAAAGAACGGGCTTGGAAAAGAAACACTCTAGGTCGTTTGATTAGTGACAAACCTAGTAGTTCTTCTTGTGAAAGCGGGGAACTCGAAGACTCTTCTATTGAGAGCCCCGTTTTTGGAAACTTCAGTTTTGAAAATCTGTCTCTTAGTGAGGAAAGTACCCCTAGTACTTCAGTTGTGCCAATGATGGCAACTTTGAAAGATTACATGTTCCCAACTGGGACCAACCGAGCTTCATGCATTAAATTGCCAGCCAATACGGCTAACTTCGAGATAAAAGCTAGTATCTTTCAGATGATCCCTATATTCTTAGGAAAAGATGATGAGAACCCTTATTTTCATATTAGGGACTTTGAGGAAATTTGTGGGACAGTTAGAATAAAAGACTTTACTGATGAAGTTTTGAAACTTAAGATGTTCCCATTTTACTTAAAAGATAAAGCCAAGAACTGGCTAAATAACTTACCATCTGGATCCATTGAAACATGGCAGGAGCTTATTGCTGCTTTCTATATGAAATTCTACCCTAAGCATAAAACTGCAGCTATTAGGCAGAAAATTAGTGCTAGTGTGCAACAACAGGGAGAGTCTCTTTATAGATTTTTAGAGAGATTCAATGATCTCCTATCTCAGTGTCCTCACCATGGATTCGATAAGATAAAACTTGTAGGGATTATTTATGATGGTTTAGACTATTCGACCAAAGCCATGGTCGAGTCTATGTGTGTTGGTGAGTTCACTAATAAAAGTGCTGAGGATGCCTTTACCTTCTTAGGACATGTTGCTGAGAAATCCCAACAGTGGGAGTCTTGTGTTGAACCCCCTAAAAGACTATTGGTCAATAGAAGTAGCACCAATGTGGTAGATACAAGCTTCGACTCATATGCTAAGTTTGCTGCTTTGTCCAGAAGGTTAGAAGCTTTGGAAATGGGTCAGTCTAAAAATAGGTCCCTTGGTGAACCTAATAGAACCTCTCAAGTATCTAGTTGTGGAATAGAGCCCGATAAATCATTTTGGGAAGGTCAGGTTAGTGAAGAGCAAGCTCATGCTATCTATAACAATGTTAGGTTTGAGAACTGTCAGAAGTTTGACCCATACTCAGAGACCTACAACCCTGGTTGGAGAAACCATCCTAATTTCTCTTTGTCTAAGGGACAGAATCAAGGTCAGTCTAGTAATTCTCAGCCTCCCCCAAGTTTTGGTTATAATAAGAGTTCTTCAGGTCAAACCCAGTTCCAGAACCCTTCTGAGAATAGAATGACTAGCTTAGAGGAATCTTTTAGTATACTAAAAAAGAGCCAGGATATGTTAACACAGAGCCAGGAAATTTTAGTAAAGATCCAGGGTAATTTTCAAGAGGAAACGAAGCAGAATTTCAAGAATAATTCCCAATCTCTTGCTAAATTAGAACTTCAAGTGGGCCAAATAACTAAGTTCCTTAGTGAGAGAGAAGATAGAAGGTTCCCTAGTCATACTGATCCTAACCCTAAAGGAGAGAAATCATAAAATCATGTGAATTCTATTACAACCCTTAGGAGTGGAAAGAAAGTTGACAATAAGGTAGCCGTGCCTGAAAGTGAACATGTTGTAGTTCACCCTTCTGAACCAGAAAATGAGGAGACTGATAGAGTGTCTAATGAGACCAATGAGGGTCATATTAAACCAGGCTTTGTTCCTAGAGCCCCGTTCCCCCAGCTGCTAGTTCCAACTAAGAGGGAGTCCAACTTTAATAATATATTTGAGGTTTTTAAGAAAGTTACTATCAACCTCCCATTGTTGGATGCGATTAAGCAGATTCCCGCTTATGCCAAGTTTCTTAAGGACTTGTGTTCACGAAAGCGTAAGCTTAGTGTTCAAAAGAAAGCCTTCCTAGCTAGTCACGTGAGTTCTATTATTCAGAATACCACTACTCCTAAGTATAAAGACCCAGGGTCCCCAACTATTTCTTGCACAATAGGTAAATACCGTGTTGAGAAAGCTTTGCTTGACTTAGGAGCCAGTGTGAACTTAGTCCCATACCATGTGTACCTTAAGCTAGGACTTGGTAAGATGAAACCTACCAAGATGACTCTTCAGTTAGCTGATAGGTCCGTTAAAATTCCTCGGGGTGTGATCGAGGATGTTCTCATAGAGGTCGACAAGTTTATTTATCCGGTGGATTTTGTTATCCTAGATACCCAACCTTTCCCTGACCCAGAGAACCAGATACCAGTAATTTTAGGTCGCCCGTTTTTATCTACATCCAATGCGATCATTAACTGTCGAACTGGTATTATGAATTTGTCTTTTGGTAATATGACTATTGAGCTGAACGTCTTTCATATTAGTAAGCTACCCTCTGAACTAGATGACTCGAGCATAGAAGAGGTGAACATGATAGGAACATTAGTTGAGGAGTCATTACCAAACACTTTGTTAGAGGATCCATTAGAGAAATGCCTAGCTCACTTTGGGATTGATTTTGATGATGATGATTTGATTAATGAGGTGAATGCCTTGTTAGATTCAACCCCTTTGATAGACACTAGTAATGGCTGGAAACCCAAGTTCGAACCTCTACCCGTTTCTAAGTCTACCCTAGTTCCTTCGTTAGAAGAACCTCCTAAGTTGGACCTAAAACCATTACCAGATACCCTAAAGTATGTGTTTTTAGGCCCTTCTGAGACTTTACCTGTGATTATTGCTTCCAACTTGGATAGTGATCAGAAAAGTAGGCTAGTAACCGTCCTTTAAAACAACAAGGAAGCTTTAGGGTGGACCATAGCAGACATTAAGGGTATAAGTCCTACTGTATGTATGCATCATATCTATTTAGAGGAAGATACCAAACCTTCTAGGGAGATGCAACGGAGACTAAACCCTAATATGAAAGAAGTAGTTCGAACCAAGGTTCTTAAGCTGTTAGATGCAGGCCTTATCTACCCCATTTCAGACAGCAAGTGGGTCAGCCCCGTTCAGGTTGTTCCCAAGAAATCCGGTATTATTGTAGTCCAGAATGATAACAATGAGTTAATCCCTACCCGAGTGACCACGGGTTGGCGTGTTTGTATTGAATATAGGAAATTGAACAAGGTCACTAGGAAGGACCGCTTTCCCCTTCCCTTCATCGACCAGATGCTTGAGAGATTAGCTGGACATAGTCACGCTTTTAGATGGCTACTCGGCTATAATCGGATCTTTATTGCCCCGAGAAGACCGGGAGAAAACCTCTTTTACCTGTCCCTTTGGTACCTTTGCGTATAGACGCATGCCGTTCGGGCTATGTAACGCCCCTGCGACGTTGCATGATGAGCATATTTTCAGATATGGTAGAACGGTTCTTGGAGGTCTTTATGGATGATTTTTCAGTGGTTGGTTCGTCTTTCGATGAGTGCTTGCATCATTTGTCATTAGTGTTGAATAGATGTAAGGAAAAGAATCTAGTGCTTAATTGGGAGAAATGTCATTTCATGGTTCAATCGGGGAATTGTTTTAGGGCATATCGTATCTTCTAAGGGTATAGAGGTAGATAAAGCCAAAGTTGACCTTATTAAGACTTTACAGGTCTCAAAAACCGTAAAATATATTAGGTCATTCTTAGGGCATGCAGGTTTTTATCGTCGATTCATTAAGGATTTTAGCTTGATTTCTAGACCTCTTTGCAATTTGCTTGCAAAAGATGTTAAGTTCGTCTTTGATGATGCTTGTTTAGAGGCTTTTGAGAAGCTTAAGACTTTACTCACTACCGCCCCCATAGTCCAGGCACCTAACTGGAACCTACCGTTTGAGATCATGTGCGATGCTTCAGATTATGCTATTGGGGTTGTGCTAGGTCAGCGAGAAAACAAATTACTTCATGTGATTTACTATGCTAGCAAAACTCTGAATGATGCCCAGTTGAACTATACCACTACAGAGAAGGAACTGTTAGCCATTGTGTTTGCCTTAGACAAGTTTAGACCCTATCTATTAGGTTCTAAGATCGTAATCTATATTGATCATGCTGCTTTGAAATACCTTTTGTCTAAGAAGGATACCAAACCTAGATTGATTAGATGGATCCTTTTATTACAAGAATTTTGTCCAGACATTAGAGACAAAAAGGGTGCAGAAAATGTAGTAGCAGACCACTTGTCTAGGCTAATTGTTAGTTCCCCTAATGATCCCCTTCATATAAGGGATAGCTTTCCTGATGAACAATTGTTCTCTGTTTCCCAATCACCTTGGTATGTGAATATAGTGAACTATCTTGTTACTGGTCGAATGCCCCAACATTGGGGTAAACAAGATCATTCTAGGTTTTTAGCCGAGGTTAAGCACTTCTTTTGGGATGATCCTTATTTATTAAGTATTGTCCAGACCAGATTATTAGGAGATGTATACCTGAGAGTGACCAGTCCAGTATTATTTCCTTTTGTCATGATCATGCTTGTGGGGGTCACTTTAGTGCCCAGAAGACTGTTGCTAAGATATTGCAGTGTGGATTCTACTGGTCGTCGTTGTTTAAAGACTCCCACATTTACTGTGTTACTTGTGAGCGTTGCCAGAAATTAGGAACCATTTCCCGTAGGATCATGATGCCCTTGAACCCTATTTTAATCGTTGAGGTCTTTGATGTGTGGGGCATTGACTTTATGGGTCTGTTTCCCAATTCTTTTGGTAACCTATACATCCTTGTCGCCGTAGACTATGTCTCTAAGTGGATTGAGGCGGTTGCGTGTAAAACCAATGACCATAGGGTTGTGATTGAGTTCTTGAAAAATAATATACTTACACGTTTTGGTACACCGCGAGCTATAATTAGTGATGGAGGGTCGCCCTTTTGTAATGGAACTTTTAGGCTTCTGATGAAGAAATATGGTATTACACATAAGGTAGCTACCCCGTATCATCCACAAACTAGTGGTCAAGTAGAGGTTTCCAATAGGGAGATAAAACGTATATTAGAGAAAACAGTTAATCCCAATCGGAAAGACTGGTCGTCTAGGCTTACATCGATGCCTTATGGGCTTACCGCATCGCGTTTAAAACCCCTATTGGAATATCGCCTTATCGGCTTGTTTATGGCAAGGCATGTCATTTACCTGTTGAGTTAGAACATAGAGCTTATTGGGCTGTGAAGCAGCTAAATTTTTCACTTGACAAGGCAGGAGCCCATAGGAAACTCCAGCTCAATGAGTTGGACGAGATTCGTATAGATGCTTACGATAGTGCGAAGGAGTATAAGAACAAAATGAAACTTGCGCATGATAGAAATATTTTACGGAAGTCATTTTCTCCAGGTCAAAAAGTTCTTCTGTATGATACCCGCTTGCATCTTTTCCTTGGGAAGTTACGTTCTCGGTGGACGGGTCCTTTTATTGTTCGCACTGTATTTCCTCATGGAGCTGTTGAGACCGAGACACCAGATGGTAGTAGTTCTTCGAAGGTTAACGGTCAGACATTGAAACCCTTTTTAAAACCCTTTCCTACAGGTGATGTTGAGGAGGTCCCTCTGGAGGACCCTGTTTACCCTTGATTGACCATCGAGGCGATTGTATGTTGTATATTAGTTTTTGATTTCTCTCTTCACCCAGGTACTATCTTTCCGACTTCTCTCTTTACTGATTCCTCATGTTACTTTACTTTTTGGTGTTGCTCTTTCATTAGAAACATTGAGGACAATGTTAGATTTAAGTTTGGGGGTGGGGAAGAAACTTCTTGTTAGTTTTTAGATGCAATAAATAAACTCCAGAGCCTAGAAATTTATGTTTATTAAGGATGGCACTAACCAATCTAAGTGGATGGAAGCATTTTGGTTGTAGGAGTTGAGGAACCAATCGATTAGATGGCAACATCTAAAGAGTCTATTCATAAAAGCACATAGCTCGGTGTGTTAGAAATAACATGATAGTTTCACCATATCTCGTTGAGTCCTTTTCACTTCTGTTTTTATTTTTGTTCTTTTTAAACTATGTTTCTCTAAGTGATTAGGTGGGGCCCACGAATCAAGTTGTTACCAATGCTAGGGTGAATTAGAGTGATTGAGATAAAAAAAAAAAAAATAAATAAAATAATAATTGAAAAAGTGAAAAAAATAAAATAAAATTGAGACCAGACCATCAGACCAACCGGAATAAATTCAATAAAGTCGACCACTGGAACCCTTGTATATGCCATTTGTGTTGACCTAGAGTTAGGATTATCGACCACTTTGGTTCCCTTGTATATGCTAGTGTGTTGATATTAGTCGACTAGTATCTCAGTCCATTAGGATAGGTTCATTTTGGCGGAGGCCTTAGACGAGATATGGGAAACACCGTTCACTTAGTAAACATCAAAAACATCTATGTTTTTCTCTATATCCATATTCTTGATCTATCCATGTGATTAGTTTTGACTCCGGGTATTGTTGTCCATAGTGCGACTATCTCGAGTAGAGCTCGTGACTTATATATGAATTTTAGTATCTTTGGAGTGCAAACTCGTGTACAAAGAATTGGAATTTCGCATCGGGGTACTTCCTCCCGTAGTCAATAAGTATGCCAACCAAGGAGATTCAAATGATCTTTATTTTCTACAATAAATTTGCTCGAGGACTAGCAAATAATAAGTTTGGGGGTATTTGATAGACGCATTTATGTGTCTAATTTTTCCTCAATGTTTCATATTGTCGGTACTCGTCTCGTCCTTATTATGGTATTTTGTGTGTTTTTAGGTATTTTTGGAAAATTCGGCTCGAAAAGTTGCTCGGAACACCCCCGGAGGACATTTGATATTCGGACTCTCGTCTTTAGATAAGGGGTAACCCAATGCTAAGGGGTAACCCTTTGCTATTTGCACCCCACAGCTGGTTAAGGGCTGTCTTCTTCTTCACCGTTCAAAAATAGAATTTGGTGGGAAATATTTTTCTTCACTGGCAGATTCTTGAGTCGATTTTTGGGCATGAAAGAAGGAGACTAAATCGCTGAAACTTCATGGTTCGACCTGTTAGAGCCTAACAGGGCTGGTATGGGCTCTTGGTTCGGTTAGAATTGGTTGCATCGTGGGATTAAAGCAAAACAGGGCAGCACGGTTACGGGAAAGAAAAACACGGGATTACAGCGTGTTTGAACGTGTTTGGATTGAGCTGGGTCTCTGCAGAAGCGTGTAGGAGTTAAATTAGGAATTTCTAGTAGTTGTATACACGTGGAAGAGATAAAAATGGAAGAAAATACTCGCGAGAAGATATTATTCATTGTCGAGCTATGGCAGAATTTTGAGGAGTTATTGTCGAGATTTCTTGCCCCTGTCGAGTATAAAAGAAGCTATTGGATATCATAGAAGAGTTACAGAGAGTTTGGGAGGTTTTAGAACACTACAAGAGCCAAAAATTGAAGTTGCAGAGACTACCATTTTCTGCTGCTGCATCTCTGAAGAACGTGAAGAACAGACTATCAAAGACAGTCGTTTTTCAACAGTGAAAAACGACTACCAAACGCGGGTCGCAGCTACAGTAACATAAGCACTTTATCTCTATCGTAGTTTGTAACAGTGTTTGCAACAACTATAACTGTTGCAAACCCGGTTTTCTCCTTTGTTCATCATTTGTAAACCATTTTTGAGCAATAATAATGAATTTTGAGCGTGTTTCCAACATCATGAGCGGCTAATTCACCCACAACCAAGGCAATGAGGAAGCTATTTACGCATGAATAAGAGGTAACCATTTTATTTGCTCTAATTTATAATTTATAATTCACTCAATAACTGCTTTTGCAGAGTTTTAAATTGTTCGCAAAAATTCTTTTCATTAGTTGTGATTCAATTAGATAGGTTATGCTTTGTATTAAGATAATCTATGCTTAGGGATACAATTAATTTTTGAGAATTTGTCTGATTATTTGTGAATTAAGAAACAAGGGATTTAAAAGATAATTAGAGTTTTGGGTTATTTACTGTTATTCATTCATGTGTAATAGTGGAATCAGTGTCTTGTTTATTCTCTCATATCTTGAATCAATTTTGTGTTAATTTTTCTTTCTTATTAATTTTTATAAGTCTAAAATCTTTTGCTTTCACAAGTCTCAACGAACCTATTTACTACAACATTATTGAGTCACATCAATGATATGCAGAGCTACGACATAACTTAGTGTTCTGCAATGAGAAATAGGCCTCCCAGAATTTGCTGATGAAAATAGGATCTCTGTCACTAACTATACTCCTTGGCATTCCGTGTAAGCGAACAATTTCACGAACAAAAATTTCTACAATTGAACTAGCTGTGTATGGATGAGTTAGCGATATAAAGTGAGCATATTTAGATAGCCGATCAATCACCACCAGAATTGAATTCTTCTTGTTAGAGGATGGAAAACCATCGGTAAAATCCATACTGATGTCAATCCACACATCTGAAGGTATGGGTAAAGGACTTAAAAGTCCTGGTGGAGCAATGGATTCTGATTTGTTTCTCTGGCAGATGTCACACTGCGAAATAAAGTCTTTGACCGATTTCTTTAAACTTCTCCAATAAAAACTCTGTTGTATCCGCTTGTAAGTACGTAAATATCCTGAATGGCCACCAATAGGGTGTGAATGGAATTCTTCCAGTAACTTAACACACCATGGAGAAGTGGAAACCACCACTATACGACCTTTGTAGCGTAGAATCCCAACAGTGTAAGTAAAATGGGATTTGAAATCTGGAGAAATTGTTAACTGATGAATGAGATTACCCATTTCTTCATCATCGTGGCACTCCTGAATTATCTCTTGTAATCCTGAAAAGACCGGTGTAGATAAATTGAAATTGGAGCTGAAATTTCTAGATAATGCATCAGCTGCAGCATTGTCCTTGCCAGGTTGAAAGAAAATCTCATAGTCGTAACCCAGAAGCTTGGAAACCCATTTATGTTGTTCCATGGAAGACAACTTCTGATCTAAAAAGTACTTCAAACTTTTATGATCAATATAAATTTTGAAGTGACTGCCTAACAAATAAGCCCTCCATTTTTGCACTGCTGAAATAATGGCTAACATCTCCTTGTCATAAACAGATAAAGCAAGGTGTTTGTGAGCCAAAGGTTTACTGTGAAAAGCAACAGGTCTTCCGGACTGTAAAAACACAGCACCAATGCCACTGCTCGAAGCATCACATTCAATGGCAAATTCTTTTGAGAAATCTGGCAAAATCAAGACTGGAGTTGTGGTTAAAGCTTGCTGAAGTAGTTTGAAGGCAGCAGTAGCATCAGCACTCCATGAGAAAGCGTCTTACTTCAATAACTGAATCAATGGGGCACTAATTTTGCCAAAATTCTTGACAAATTTGCGATAGTAGCCTGCCAAACCTAAAAATCCACGTAACTCTTTAATTGTTTGAGGTACAGGCCAAGATAAGATATACTCAATCTTTTCTTTTTCCACAGAAACTCCATCATAGGAAATAACATGTCCCAAGTATCCTACTGTCGGTTGTGCAAAAGTGCACTTAGATTCCTTCACAAGTAGGTTGTTAGTGCGAAGCAATTCAAACACCAGAGATAAATGGGTTAGATGATCTGACAAATTCTTACTATAAATCAAGATGTCGTCAAAAAATACTAACACGAACTTCCTTAAATATGCTCGAAAGATGGTGTTCATCAAACCTTGAAAACTAGATGGTGCATTTGAGAGGCCGAACGGCATAACCAGAAACTCATAGTGGCCATCATGAGTTATGAAAGCTGTTTTGGAAATATCAGCAGGGTGCACTCGAATCTGGTAATAACCAGAACGTAAATCAAGCTTGGTAAATATGCGAGCACCATGTAATTCATCCAATAACTCATCGACTACTGGAATTGGAAATCGATCTTTGACAGTTACCTTATTCAAGGCACGATAATCCACACACATATGCCAGGAGCCATCCTTCTTTCTGACCATCAATATTGGGGAAGAATAAGGACTGGTACTTGATCTAATAAAGCTAGCTTGTTGCAATTCAGATACAATCTTGTCAATTTCAAATTTTTACGAAAGTATGAATATCGATACTACGTACATCGATCGGGTAGAGCTCGAAACCAATGGAATACGATGATCTTGTTCTCGTGCTGGAGGTAAGGAAGTTGGAGTTGTAAAAATATCAGCAAACTTGGAAAGAAGCTCTTGTAAGGCTGGTGAATGATCCGTTGACGTCGTAACTGACGCATTCAATGAAGTATTAATGGATGATAATTGGAGAAAGACTGCATAACTTTCTCAACAGAGTAAATGTTGCATGGGCACAAAATCCATGAGCATAACTGAAGAGCAATGATGTCCTTGTAAAAATACGGTTGTATCATTAACTTTGAACTGCATCGTCAGTTTTGAGAAATCCCATGTAACTGGACCCAATGTACTTAGCCATTGAACTCCTAAAACAGCATCATAACCACTAATTTCTAGCAAATAGAAATCTTGTGTGAACGAATAATCTTGGAGCTTGAGAGGGACATTGCGGCAATACCCCTTAGTCTGCAGCTTATTTCCACATCCACGGTGACTTTTAAAACAACCTCATCGGGGTTTACAGAATAGCCACAATGTTTGGCCCATTTAGGATGCAGAAAATTATGTGTAGAGCCAGAGTCAATCAAAATACAAAGAGATTGAGATTTTGTATACCCTTGAACTCGCATTGTCTTAGGGAAAGAAGAACCCGATAAAGAGTGAAGAGATATTGTAGGGTTTTCTGGAACTTCAGGTGAAAATTCCATATCCACTTTCTCCTCGGTAACTTCATTAGCACATAAGTCTTCCTTGTCATCAACCACTTCTAAGAACAACAAACGAGGTTTAACACAAACATGGCCCTTAATGTATTGTTCATCACAATTAAAACACAATCCCTTTGCTTGACGTTGCCTCTGTTCTTCCACTGTAAGACGTTTGGAACCGGCAGGAATAGGAGATTTGTTAATCTGGGAAGAATTAGGAACAGAGTATTGTCTTGATCTCCATGATTGTTTAGTGGTTAACAAAACTTCATCTTGATTCAGTGCTTTTTTAAAAGATAAATATGTGGGTTCCAGTAACTTAACCACATTGCCAACTTCTGGTTTTAATGCCAATATGAAGAGATTTATCAGATACCTCTCTTCAAAATCAACCTGATTCAAAAGGCTTTCAAATTCTGGAAGAAAATCCTTAACAGAACCCTTCTTTTTAATTGTAGAGATAGCTATCTTAGGATGAACAAAATTAAGTTGAAACCTTTCACGAATATGGGTACAAAATGTTACCCATGTCAGAATCCGTATCTGCGTACGCTTCCATCGGAACCATGCATTAGCTTCCCCTTTGAGATGTGCAACATCTAAATTTACTTTTTGATTATTAGCAATAACATGCCAGGTGAAATATTGCTCTGCTTGAAAAATCCATCCATCAGGATCAGTGCCATCGAATGTGGGAAACTTAAGCTGAACACGAGGAGGAGTATCCAATATGGGTAGTATACGTTGTCTGGTTTCATGGGTGGCACTCTCATTCCCATTATTCGTCTTTGGCATATACTCATCAAAAACAATACGTAAAGAAGATGTGAGTGATGTTGTAAACGTCGTGGTTAACACAGTTGTTAAACTTGTGATTGCAGTAGTTTGAGCATCTCTAGCAGTGTTATCTTCCTTACGAGCTGCATCCCGTAGCTTCAAATCATCTTGGAGTTTAGAAAGAATCTCATCAAACTTCGTCGTTAGCTTTGTGATGTTATCATTGACAAGCTTCAAATTGTCTGTATAATCATGACCCATTAGAGAAAAAAAATTGGTGTAAAATTAGGTACAGGATAAACCTGCTCTGAACCAGATATTAGGGTTCTAAACTCAAAAACAGTAACCCAACCTTAAAAATAGTTAACCAAACTCGTAATGTAACTGGATATACCCTTTTAAGAGAGGGTTAAACTCAAAGAAGGGAGATAGGAAGAGTTGAAGATAGGTGTATAAGAAGAGAAACAATAAAATAAGAAGAAGAATGTGGTTTTTTATATATCCTCCTTTGTTATAGGACTCGAGTACGCTATATATATATCTAACAATACGTGCAAAACAAGCGGAAGTAGTTTTAATTAAACAAGGAAACTATATTACGCTATAATAAGAAAAAACTAACTATGGAAACTACTAGGAATTGGTAATGGTATCCCAACAGAATATGACGGTAGTCGGTAGGGGCCGACATGTTTGAGATACAGGTGCTTGCGAATTTGAATTTTGAATTTGGTCGACATTGGTGTTGTAATAACACCTATAGTATCATTCCCAAAACAAATGTTTAATTTGGGATTACCTTCTGGTCTAAAACTAATCAATTTTTCATTATCTCATCTCATCTCATCACTGTAAATGTTAAAACTTGACGATGCATCTAGTGATGATATTCACCCTGCTGGAAGCCTTGGATTAGATGGGAGACAAAACAAATGGCATGGTAGAAGTGTTCGAACATTAGAAGCTAAGCTAGCCTGGTGGTTATTGTTTTCATTCACTCACCCCCAACTTGCTAAATCGTAGCCAGCTTATTTTGGATTCTACCCATTCTCGAAAAGGTTACTTTTATCAAGTCCTGATCTGACATTTCAAAACCGCAAAAGAACAAACATTTTGGAAAACTAGATTTCTCTTTTTTCTTTTCCCTTTTTTCACATGGTAGAAGGTAGTGTGCCCCTTGCAGAAATTTATCATATTTTATTTTGGTACAAAATGATAGACTTCTAAATCTTTGGCGACGTGGTGTCTTTTAGATTTTTCGTTTCAGTTCACTTGCTGGTCTGGTTCCCATAATCGTAAGTCGCATCTAATACAAAGAAAAGTTGTTCGAATTAACACAAAGCCGAAAGGGAACAGTACCCAAAAGTTAGTTAAGCACTAAACTAATTATTAATCAATCAGCTAGTAATAATTATGCACAATATTATTACCTAAGACTAACCAATAAATCTCTCCTCGCTAAGTGGGTTTGGCGGTATTCGACCCAACGAGGTGCTCTGTGGAGAAGAATAACACAACAAAAATGTAAGGTGAATGAAGAAATTGCTTTGCCGGCTGATGACTCTCTCGTTCAAGGAAGAAGTTTATGGAGGAATGTTACAAAGATAGTTCCTGAAATTCAGAAATTTGTAACGTATAAAATAAACAGTGGTAGAAATATTAGGTTCTGGCACGATCATTGGGTTGACAGGGGATGTCTCAAGGACTTGTTTCCGGTTATTTTCAAGGCCTGCAGAAATAAACAAGTTTCCATAGCCGAGATGATCACTAATGGACGTTGGGTAGGAAATTTCAAAAAGGCTCTTAATCAAAATGAAAAGATGGAGTGGGATCTACTACAACGTGATTTAGGATCTGTACCTGTTCTTGTAGAAGGCGAGGATGAGGTTAAGTTTGTGGACAACTTCTGTCCAAAAATGTGCTATGAAGCTCTAGCAGGTAATGTGGAAGAATGCAGCTATAAGAACATTCTTTGGTTAAAAGGGATTCCAAACAAGGTAAGCTTCTTATTGTGGGCGGCTTTCAATGATTCTATACCTACTCGGACTATGCTCAGACAGCGAGGTGTCCAACTTGAATCCGACATATGTGTATTTTGCAACGACGTTCAAGAGACAGCAGACCACATGTTGATCCACTGTGAATTCTCTTTTAAGGTATGGGATTTCTTTATCAAATCATTTCACATATCATGGCCTATGCCGTTATCTATTCTGCAAGTTTTCATTGCATGGAAGTGGAACGTTTTAAAGGGCAGATGTAAAGCATTATGGGATATGACACACTTCGCCATCGTTTGGAACTTATGGACTGAACGGAACAATAGAGTGTTTGGACATAGGAAGAGATCAGTGGAAGAGATAATAGTTTTGGTTAAGCAGACTCTAGTGCTTTGGAATTGTGATACGGATGTTTTTAGCTTTGTTGATGCAAATTCGGTGCTCCACAATTGGGAAGCTGTTCTGCACATGTAATTTAGGCTTAAGGCTATTAATCTGTAACTCTTGAAACTGCGGGCTCTGCCTGTTTCTTTTCTTAATATAACCTTTCTATTTTCGAAAAAAAATAATTATGCACAATATTGATTAAGATATGTGCGTATCCTGGTAGGCAAACTTTACAGCCGTGCACTAGAAAACACAAATGCTTACACGGCCTACATATGCTTGATAGTGATCCTGTTTCTTTGTTGATTAGTAGTGAGACGACAGAGAGAATCAGCTACAGGCTACACACAGCTCAACTCTGTAACAAAAAGGATATCGTAAAGCCGGAATTTTAGTTAGTCAGATAGCACTACATATAATCACTGTTGGGCAAACAAAAGCTATAATTATGATGATTTAATAATCTGCTCACATGCAGATTCTCATAATTAATTGGCAGTTTGTCTCTCTTAGGGTGTTTTCCTTTTGTGCGGCAACATGATTTCGTGTTCACAATAATGTGAAATTTTACTCGGTGTTTGGTGTATTATTAAGATTCTACCATTTATGTTAAATTAATATATCAGGACAACAGATTCCACCGTTAATCCACTTGCCAAACATTTCTGCCCGCCAAAAATGCTTTAAAGATCACAGAGAGATAGTTGCGCGATAATGCTGATTGAAAAATTGCATCAAATAATTACAAGGGCAAGTCATTAATTACATCTTATAAGGTTGTAAAATACATAAGATCGATCTGCTCGATGTTTAGATTTACAACAATCGTTATCTAGTTCTAGTGAAGAAAATACTGAGTTGTTGATTATTACTTCCATCTTGATTTATCAAATGGAATGATTCTGAATTCGATGATGCAGATACTCTTTGGAAATTAGCTCGTAAGTACATAAGATCGCCGGCCTTGTTATGTGGATCTTCATCATTGTCGCCAACAGAGTTCATTAGTGTTTTCCGATTTATAATGCCCACACCCTCATCAATACTCTGCATCAAGCCAAGTACTCTCTTATCAGCTTGAGTTGGAACACGTTTTATCGCGGAACCAACCTTTCTCCCATTACAATACATAGTCCAAACTGGTACAGACAAGAGATTAGAAGAAGCATGCCGAGATGTATTGTTGCACTCCAACGCAATTCTTAATAACCCACTTTTCATTTCCTTTGCTAGAATAGCTGTAGGTATTGCGAGTTCAAGAAGTAGTGTAGGAATATTAGAATCAGGTTTCGATTGAATGCAAAATGTAACTTTCCCTTGACGGTATCCAAAGATTGTCCCCGTTGAAATGTTTTTGATTCCTGAGGTGGCGTTGGTTCTGTTATTGTTAGAAGGTGACACCGAACGACTTCGACGTGGTTGCAAATAATGGAGGTACTTATTGTTACTGTAATAGTCTCCATTTCTTCGACTTTCAAGTTGTTGATCAGACATGTTTCCAGTGCAGCTTGGAATGATGAACCACATAATTGATCGTAGAAGACTCCATGAACGAACTTGATTTTGACAATCGACTGATGTGATACCATCAACAATGTGTAACTGACTCGTTCTGGTCGACATGGTTTGTTTATATATATCAAAGAGAAGGTTCAATTTAAATAGCTAGAGGAGTACAAGAATGTTGAAGAACTAAGAAGAATTTGAAGTAGAAGAAGAAGTAGATGATGTGTATGATGCAGATGAAAGATGTATATATAGTGCAATAAAAGAACGGAAAATGGGTCATTTGTCCAAAAAAATTTAAAACACGGTTTAGATGGACGAGTAAAAAATTTTATGGGTGAAATGGAAAAAAAAAAATAGCAAGGATGAAACTGGATTCATCCTGGCTTAAACTTAAAAATAGCAAGGATAGGTGGATGCATCCCGTGTAAAATAAAAATAAGAAAAAATATTTGAAAATGGACTCAGGATGAAACGGGTTACATTGTTATTTTTAAATTTTTGTCCATTTAAACAATATCTAAATCTGACTGTCCTTTTCACCCAGGAAATTTTGATTTTGGTCTTTTTAACCAATTTTGTGATAAAAGAATAAGTTGAAGAGGTGTAAATTGGGAGCCCAGCACAGCATGATAAAATATGAGCACATCCCAGCACAACACGTGATTCAACCCAGCACGGCACAACACGTTAGTTTCATGGGCTGTGCTGGGCTAGCCTAATTGGCACAGTACAGCACGCGGCACAGATAAGCACGTGGCCCAGCCTAGTCCAACACGTTAAGAAAGCACGTCATAGCATGCACAAGTATACCATATAACAAGGCATAATACATCACATTTTTTGTATATTTTACAAAAGAGTCACTATTCTAGCTAGTCTTTGACATTTTATGTTGGATTATTTTTATAACAACATATATAATGTTTGGAAAATATATTCCAATATCGTTGTTATAATGTCGTTACCTATATTTGACTAGAACATTAATTTACATGATAATGATCTAATTTTATATTTGATAGGCTATTTCTTTTTATTGAATAAACTTGTTAATTTTACTTGAAATAATTTCAAATGATATGGTGTATATTTAAATTCTCGTGATAATGTCCGACTTAATGTATACATTAAGTGATTTCAAATTGTTTATAACACGTATACTAACACATAAAGCACGCGACGTTTAAATCGTTGGCACAACACAAGACGGTACATGACACTTGAAGCGCGCGACTTCATGTGCCGAGCTGTGTCGGGCCGGCACGTTTTACACCTCTAGGTGTCAGAGTTGATTGCCACCGTGTATGACACTATGAATTTGCCTTTCTCATATATTCTACACCCAAAGCTTTTAGGTGGTACGGATACGATCACAGTAGAGCTCAGTGACAAAACATTGTTAGATGGCAGACACCTTCTTTTGTCTCCAATATTCTTCCCTTTTCATGAGAAAATTGGATATTTGTAATGAAAAGAAAACTGGTGTTGTCAACTGTTTCGCCATGTATGATGATGATAGATTGACTGCAGCCCATCACTCGCCTTTTTTCACGTGAAAAAGTGAACGTAGACAACACAAAATTTCCAAAATGTTTTTCCTTTTTTTTGGGTGTTGGTCGTGTAAGATAAGAGTACCTGTAGCAAACTTTTCAACAATGGAAAAGCTTCAAAAGTGGGAACAACTCTACCATGTCATTTGTTTTGTCTCGCGTCTTGCTAAATTTACTAATTAAATACCAGTTCCAACACACTTGGCTTACACCACTGACACGTCGTCAAAATCTAGCCCATAATATGTTAAAAGGATAATATATTGATTTAATATATTGCCAGTGACTCACTGCAATTTTACAGTTCATCTTCTACTTTTTGCCTACTTCTATATGCTGATTTTTATTTCCACCAAATCCTCTCTCCGTACGAATTAATTAAAATCTTAATTAACTGATTAATGATCGTAATAATAGTTCATCACTCAATGATTGAAACTTGGTGGGTGAGTCGATCAAAGTGAATCAAAAGAGTCTGGACTGGCAACGCACTAAAAAATCTTATCCTTTCCATAGGCAGGTTTATTAGTTTAGTATTTGATAACATGACGAGATTGGGGTATACCCATTTTGTTCCCATCCAAAGTAATGTGATAAAGGATGTCTAAAAGGTGTTTTAGACCAAATTGTCCATACTAAAAAACCTTGCCGACCAAAACATATAATAAAAATCAAAATCTTTATTCTACACTCTAACTATACATGTGAAAAAAAAAAAAAAAAAAAAAAACGCGAAGAAGAATCAAAACGAACCAAAAGTCGGCAGGGTAGTTTTTTGTCGACCTTGCCGACCAAAATATAGTCGGCAGGGTTGTTTGTACCATAAGTAAAAATACCACTTAATGGGCCAAATTGATACTTGAATCATGTTTTGGTCCTCATCCAAGCCCACTAACCAGTCAACCAAGGCAACCCACCATTTCGCACTTGATCGGTCAATGGTCAAACTCGGTCAACTATCAAAGTCAACTTAGGTCAAGGTCAATGGTCAAAGTCGGTCAACTATCAAAGTCAACTTCCGGTCAAGGTCATGGTCAACGCCGGTCAACTCGGTCAAGGTCAACCGTCGGTCAACTATCGAAGTCGGGCCGCACCCCTAGCCAATTTTCGGTCTTGTAGCAAGAATGTTGCAAACCAATTCCCACCAAAAACTCTTCCACGGCGCCAACCGTCTCCAACCATGTCACAACCGACCTCCATCCACACCAAACCATCATACCGTCAACCATCAAGCCAGTCCCTACCCATGCAAAAATTATTCGCCAAGAATGTCCACCAACACGCCGGCCATCATTTATGCAGTAATTTATCATGGAAGCATAAATGTGCGTTTCATGCGTAATTGAATTCCAGTAGATTTCAACCATGCGAATCGAAGTCCAACGATTTGACCATGCGGTGCTAAATGCGGCAATTTCGGTCATGCAAAGTGCTAAATGCGGTACTTTACGCCATGCGGTATTAATTGTTAGTTTCATACATGCGAGAATTAACTCCATTTGTTTCATAATTTAATTGATGATGGAGACATGAATGAGCAGTTAATGTAATTTATCTTTATATTCAGATGTGGAACTGTATAAATAGGAGAGGGCAGAAATCAGGAAAGAGGGGGCCAAGAGGAGGAGAGAAAAACATACTTGTAATACAAAAGTGAATAAAACATTTCTCCCCAAGGGGATTCGCCCGTGGACGTAGGAAACCTATGCCGAACCACGTTAAACCTCTGTCTTTCACTTTGTTCTTCATTTCGCCTCATAACCCAAAATACACACCAAACTATCCATTAATCGTGTTTCGTGCCCAAAAGTAATTTTGGGTACAAACAATGGTATAAGGTTAAATAACATGCCGACTTTTCATCTATGAATTTAGCAATTACAGGGTCGGCAAGATATCCATCTCTATACCTTGCCAACTAAAATATAGTCGGCAGGTTATGAAATTAATACCTTGCCGACGAATCATGCATTGGTAACACCTTCTCTATATGTCAAAAATCTTATAGTCGGCATCTTATTAAAACGTCTACCATGCCGGCGAAACATAGCCGACACCTTATTCAAACGTCGACCTTGCCGACCTTTCACCTTTTCAAAACAATTTTTTTTTATCCAAATCGAACTGATAAGAAGGGTTAAAGACTAATGAATTCATAATTTCAAAATTTTAATCTAAACTCAATTAATTAAGCTAATCAGATTTTTTTAGTGTTAATTAAACAAGAGCATATTAATTATTTAGAAATCACAAGGTTAAGGGGTGGCTTGGTTTTACTTCAAAATGACCCGATTTTATCTTATTGAGTATATCCCAATTAGTTTGGGTATATCCCAATCAAGCCAGGTTTGATAACCCTAAATTATATTTATTAATTAGTTAATCGATTGGTGAATAAAGCTAGCAAATTTTCCATCGCGCACTGTTAATCAACAGCTGATTATACCCAAACTAATTGGGAAACAGACCGTACTTAATACTAATAATTTTATTCAGTACATACAGCTCGGTTCGTAGCAAAAGGACACATCCCTAGTTTTTATTACTGTACTACGTAGTCAGACAGTATAACGAGCGCTTAGCTCAGTACTCAACTCCTAAACAAGCTATAACTGTGAATCTGTGATTCCATAAAACGAAACCGTTGGCCAAAGAACTTTCTTCAAGTTAAACAATTACCAATAGCAAAATTTCATTTAAAGATATAGATGTTAAAGGGTTCATGCCCATGGATGTGCGGTCCAAAATGGAAGTATTTTCGGTTTCCTCTTTTCCACCCCATGTAACCATAGAACTCTGATGAATGAAATCCTTCTCTTTCTTTGCCTCTTTCTCTTTCCCTAATATTCTACTACAAAATGTTATCATGCACGAAGCTATACCGCAGAGCTAGATTGGATTGGTTGATTCTTTTTTCTACATGAATGATTTACATCAATGCAGTTATGCAATTATCGTCAAGCTAACGTTGAAATCACTAGGATCAAATCAGCTAAGTTGGATCAGTTTTCTCCTAATTCTTCTTCTTTTTTTTTTAATTTTCCCTGGAATCAAATCGATGAGAATTGAATTTGTTCTATACCAACCATAAATGTAGCATAGCATAGCATATTCGTATTTCATTGGTGTGGTTGATTGAAAATTGATTTTTTTTTTTCTGATAATCATCGATTCTGTGAACAACACTTCGGGAATTTTTTTTCTTCTGGTTATCATATAGGGTTATCACAAAAGATTAGAGCGAATTATCATCAGAATTTTGTGTTCGTAATAATTGGTTAATGTTGACCAATAATCAACAAGAGATATTTTAGTTAATCACGAAAAGATGTGTTTGAACTTATGTGTATTGATTAATTGTGGAAGATCAGGTAATCTGCCTATTCATGGGTACGTGCGGGGAAAAGAGGGTTTTCTCTGTAGCCTCGTGTTTATGGGTAAAAATCGTTTCTGCCGATTTCGGTAAATTCGGTAGGTGAGTGAGAAACTGGTTCAAACCCTAAACAAATGTGTTGCACGTGAGCACTTTATATATTCGAGAGATCAATCTGTACAAGTCCGGCCTAAACCAAGAAATGGCCGTTCCAGACTTGCTTCGGTCACAAAGTGGAGGAGAAGGGTTGATTTGGGGAGGGAAGCAAAGAAAGGTGTTGAGACCATAATAGTTCGGGGAGAGTAGTGTCTCGACTTGTATCGTAAAGTGAAAGCTTAGGAAGCTTGCAAGAGATGAAAGCTTTTTGGAGAGCTTGCAAAGTTTCCTTTTCTGAGAGTGTTGTATTTTTCTCCTGACCGAGACTTGTTGTCTGGTGGAAATAGGTAAGACCTATTTATACAAGTCGAGATTGAAACGTACCTTGGCCTCATGAAGGAAGAGAGTAAAGGGTGAAATAATGGTAAGAGGTGGTAACCGCAAGGTGTTTTATGGGTGAAAACGTTTTCACCATTATTTCCTCATTTATTTGACCGCTTTATTCCTTTTCACGCTTTATTAATGTGAGCGTAGTGTACGGTGCAAGTTGTGACCGCCAAACCAAAACCCGGAAAGCATCCCCAGTTTGTGTTGATATCTCGAGTGTTGGTTGCACCTTGAGTGAAAGTGGCGCTGCTAGTGGCGCGTGTGGCATGTGACATTGGCATGTGCGGAATGCCCTTGTTGCGGGTTGTACCTCGAGCGCAAGTGGCAATGCCAGAGCTGCTAGTGGCGTGTGTGGCATGTGCCAATGGCATGTGCGGAATGCCTGGGTGGTAGGTTGTACGTTGAGTGTAAGTGGCAAAGCTGCTAGTGGCGTGTGTGGCATGTGCTAATGGCATGTGCGGAATGCCTTGGTGGTAGGTTGCATGGTTTGCGAGTTAGGCTACCAGCGTGGGTTTTTGCATGTGCCAATGGCGCGTGCGTCCAAGTTGGCCTAAGTTGCACGGCTTGCAAGTTAGGCTACCGGCGTACATTAGGGGCATGGCTAGGTGATGAAGGCTACAAGCGAGCGTGTTGGCATGTGCCAATAGCATGCGTGACCGTTAGGGCCGTGGCCTTGGTAGGAAAAGCTACCAGCGAGCGTGTTGGCATGTGCCAATGGCGTGCGTGGCCGTTAAGGCCGTGGCCTTGGTTGGAAAAGCTACCAGCGAGCGTGTTGGCATGTGCCAATGGCATGCGTGGCCGTTAGGGCCGTGGCCTTGGTAGGAAAAGCTACCAGCGAGCGTGTTGGCATGTGCCAATGCCATGCGTGGCCGTTAGGGACGTGGCCTTGGTAGGAAAAGCTACCAAATGAGCGTGTTGGCATGTGCCAATGGCACGCGTGGTCGTTAGGGGCGTGGCCTTGGTAGGAAAAGCTACCAGCGAGCGTGTTGGTATGTGCCAATGGCATGCGTGGCCGTTAGGGCCGTGGCCTTGGTGAGAAAAGCTCACAACGAGCGTGTTGGCATGTGCCAATGGCATGCGTGGCCGTTAGGGCCGTGGCCTTGGTAGGAAAAACTACCATGTGTCGAGCGTGTTGGCATGTGCCAATGGCACGCGTGGCCGTTAGGGCCGTGGCCTTGGTAGGAAAAGCTACCGGCGAGCGTGTTGGCATATGCCAATGGCACGCGTGGCCGTTAGGGTCGTGGCCTTGGTAGGAAAAAAGCTACCAATGGCATGCGTGGGCGTGTTGGCATGTGCCAATGGCACGCGTGGGCCGTTAGGGCCGTGGCATTGGTAGGAAAAGCTAACAGCGAGCGCGTTGGCATGTGCCAATGGCATGCGTGGCCAATTTGGCCTAGGTTGCATGGTTTGCAAGCCTAGGTGCGGGCGCTACTTTGGCATGGCGCGGCTAGGGCCAAGGTAAGGGTGTTTGGCTTGGCGTGGCGTGGCGTGAGGGCCAAGGCAGATGTGTTTGTAGCTAGGGCCAGGTGGCATGAGTGTGTTTGGCATGGTTGGCATGCTAGCTTTGGCTAGGTGTGGCATGATTTGCCATTGGGCACGGAGGTGCGGCTAGCATGGTTGGCATGCTTCGGTGCGTTTGGTATGGCTGGCATGATTTGCCATTGGCATAGAGATGCGGCTAGCTCGGGCTAGGTGTGGTGGCATGATTTTCCATTGGCACAGAGGTGCGGCTAGCATGGTTGGCATGCTGCGGCTAGCGTTGGTATGTGGCGCATGATTTGCCATTGGCATAGAGATGCGGCTAGCTCGGGCTAGGTGTGCTCTGGCATGATTTGCCATTGGCACGGAGGTGAATTAGGGTTTTGTTCGTTGTAACCCTAATTTGAAAAAATACCCCCTATTAATTGATGACTACAAGCATTAAATGTTCTAATAAATGTGTCATTGGCGACATTAGGTTATTTGGGGTTTTACGATTTTACCCCTTGTTTAAAAACCACCCATCAACATTAAGTCCCCGCTTAGCTCGGAATGAAGCTTTGTTGCGAGGTAAGCATAAGATGGTGACAGACTATCAGCAGCAAATCGTAAAGAGAATTGAGAAAATTTGTCTGACCTTTTTATAAATAGGATTTGGAATCCTTGCCTCTGGCAGTTTTGCACAAATCGGGAGGCTGGCGCAACTCGGAAGTCAGCATCATTGAGAGACAGGAAGCTGGGCGGCATTAAGAAGTTGACGCGAGTTAGGAAACTGGGCGTGCTAGCTGGTGGGACCGGCGCAAGGTGGGGAAGCTGTGCGTGCTTGCTGGCGGGACTTGAGCGGTCATTGGGAAGTTGGCGTGATTGGTGGGGCCGGTGCAACTTGGGCAGCATTGGGAAGTGGTTGCGAGTTGGGAAACTGAGCGTGCTAGCTGGTGGGACCGGCGCAACTTGGGAGGCATTGGGAAGTTGGCGTGATTGGTGAGTCCGCACGATTTTTTGGTAAAGGGAAATCCTTCCCTATTTTAGAATCTTCACGACCATATATATATAAAATCCCTTTCTCTCATCTTGCACCTTATTCCTTTCATTCTTTCCTACTAGCGGCAGAGTCACAAAGAAAACCGTCTTCCGTGTATGTATTCCAAGACTTCTCTTGTTTCCCTTTTCATGTAGGTGCAAACCCTAAGAGTAGGCGTTTTCTTTATAATCCTTGCAATGATATTGCGCATATAATTTCTTAGCGTGTCTCTTGTAGAAAATATTGTATGTATGCAACCAAGGGAAATACTACATATATTATTCGAACCCCGTAGGAAAGTGCTCCATATACAATTTTGAACCCGAAGAAGGATACGCAAGCGCACTTGAGCCCGTATGAAATATCATGTATAATTTTGAACCACGAAGAAAATACTGCGTGTGCGATTACGAACCCGTAGAGAATACTGTGTGAATCCCGAAGAAGAATACTGTATATATGCTTCATATGACTTCGAACCCGTAAGAAATATTGCATATATGAATTTTCGGTCCCGAAAGAAATACTGCGCATGCAGTTTTGAACCCGTAAAGAATACGCCCTCTTCCTTTTTTTTTTTTTTTTTTTTTGTATTTCAGGTTTTCCTTTGTTGGGCGCGGTTATGTGTCAAGGAAATAATTTTTTTTTTCTCCATGTGCAGATATCTTATTACTAAGTTGTTATGAAGAAATCCGACAAGATGTTACCTGAACATAATTCTGCCTCATCGAAAGATGTCCATAGTTCCAAACCGAACACGGATGATGAATTCTTCGCCAAAAAACTTGCCTCTCGCTCGGAAAAATCACCCGTGTTTCGTGCCAATTTTTTAACCGATGGTGAAGATGAAAAGAAGACACGTTCGGTTCGCCCGGAGAACACCATACGGTTCCTGTCTTCATAAAGGGGTATATTCCTCTTCCAACATTGATTTCAGGATGTGCCAAAGCCCATTGTGTTCTTTTGATAAATGGGTTGAGTTCATGGTGAGTAAGGAGCATATAAATACCAACTTGACTTGAGCGCAGATTATTGATGCTGTCAGAGCTTCAGTAAATCTCCAGATTAGGAAGGATATCTAGGGCTTGGTTGCTTTCATCTCCAGATGGTGTTCGGACACCCATACGATCATATGTAGATGGGGTGAGATAACTTTCTCCTTGGAGAGTGTGGCTCTCTTGCTGAATCTTCCGGTAACTGGGAATCTTAACATCCAGTTATCTGAAAGTGAGGGGAAGATGCGGGATGACCTTGCCGTTAAGTTGGAAGATTTCGCTCGGAAAGACTCTACTGCGAAGTCGAAGGATTCTGTCCGGAAAGAGGATGAAAGGTGCCTTTACAGCTGGTGGATATCTCAAAGGTTTCCAGGACGAGCCGGAACACAATGTAAAAGCGATGATCTTCACGTTGCAAAGCATTTTTCGCTCTCTCGGTTATCTAGAGACATTTTTGACGACTTGTTCCGGTAAGAAGGAGATAAGACCGGGGTTGCTAGTGATTGATGTGTGAATTTGGCAAAAGGTGAAGTTCTTCCCATTGGCAAGCTATTCCTCGGTTCCCTGTATGTGCATCTGGATCACCTAGTTGCGAGCATGCGAGTTTCGAATGGTTTCATGAAAGTGAATTCATATGTGCACGTTGCTTTTCTCGCAGTCGGCTATGGGAGCACTTTGAGAAGTATGCTCAAACCGATGCCTTCGATTCCCGCGAGTTGGGGCGTCTCTCGAATTCTTCGATGGGTGAACAAAGGCCCAAGAGTTGGCGTGAGCTTGGTTAGTCTTCTTGATAAGTCGTATGAAATCAGTTTTCGCCCATGGGAGCCGTCCATAGGTCGGTGACTCAAATTGACACCTTTGCTTCTGCTCCGCTCATGTCTTTGTCTTCTGATGGCGATTTGAGCGTTGGTGAAAACTTGTTTATTCAAAGCTGCAAGTCCGGTTATATGTCGTCTTTCTTCATGGGGTCTTTCCGGATAGTCGCTTACAATATTGACAAGTGCTACTCGTCACATGGGTTTCGATCAAGGGTGCCTCTTGCTTACCGGCCCGGTGATCCCTAAGGATTCATTGCGTGCCGCCCTTAATGCAGTGCCCTTGATCGGGTATCCGCCTTCCCTTCTTTCAAGCGGGAAGAGTAACTTCGACGACCTTCGGCTATAATGAGTTCTGGTGCGACGAGTTTATTATGATCCAAGATTTTGTGAATAACGTGGTGGAGAACGTTCGTTGTAAACCATCTCCAGCAGTTTTGAAGAAGTATCCAATGTTGAGAGATCTCAAGCAAAAGTTGCCTAGCAACTCGGAAAGTCCTTAGGCCAAGGAACGAAGAATCGTGCTGGCGGGTTCCGGACGGTTTCAAAAGATCCTCCTGCAGCTCTCGTGTCTTTCAGTTCTTCCAATAACCAGGTATGTGTCGCTTTTTCATTGGTTTGTCTCAAAACACGTGAATTTCTGCTGAAAACATGTGTCTTGTTTCCTCCAGGGCCGGTAGTGTTAATGCTTTATTTGCCCTTGCACGTTGCCGAGGAGACGGCAATTTCTTCAAAGAATTCCGCAAAGACGAGCCTTCTCATAGCGGTGATGAGTCAGAGAAAGAAGAAAGTTCGACAAGTGAGAGTGCTTCCTCTGGAAGCACTGGTTCTTTTTTGGGAAGTGGTTCGGTGAGTTCCGCGCTTCTTTTCTTTCAGTTTATTCTTTTGAAAAATGTCTGACTCAAGTTCGCAAGAGGAATCCGGTTCGGATGACAATTCTGGGATAGAGCCACACGAAAACTTGCCTTTGGTGGCCACCGCGGTGACTTGGAGATGGGAGTTAGCCAATTTCCGGCAATGAGATGTGGTTCAAGCGGTGGATGATTCTCTGATGGTTGCTGCCGTAGACATGGAAGAAGACCCTCTGCGAGTCGTGAGGCCAGGTGAAGGCGCCATTTTTGATCCCCCGTACTCGGTTCCTTATCCAGGTCATGTCTTTGGTTGGCGCTTCAACAGGTCTGCTGGCTAAGCATGAGGCGTTGTACACAGAATCTGGGAGAAGTATGGACATATGGCCACAACCAATAAAGTCACTAGTCTATTTACGCTGGTTAAGCGTGTGGAAGAGGCTTTATCTTCCATCGAGGATATGCGTGAGGTGACTGATCACACCGTTTCTGAAGACGTTATTGCCGACTTGGAGCACCATCGCGACGTGTGCGTAGAAAAGGAGTTCAACACTTCGTGGTTTGTCGAAGGCCTTGCTGAGATCCAAAAGTTGAAAGATGCAGCAATCTAAAGCCTTTCCGCCGAGGAGATTGCACGACAGGAGGTAGAACTCGAAAAGCTTTCCAAGATGTTGACTATGAAGAGAGCGGCTCTTGAAGATGCAAAGTTGACTTTCTCCAAGAAGAACAGACCTTTGTTGGATGATTTTACTTGAATGTTTCTGTTAAACTTTCATTTAGGTTCTTTTCCTCTTTTTTTTTTGAAAGACATACCGGATGTCTGGTTTAAAGTTTGACCAGTTTTGGTAGACAGCTGGTAGCTTTTGAGGATATTGGATTACTTCTGGGATGAATGGTTTTGATAATATGACTCTGATTATGTTTTGGGAAAGGAATATTGCTTTTATGAAAGTGTGTGCTAGCAATAGGCACAATACTCAGTAGTATGACGGTTTTACTAAGAGCCTAAAAACAGATCATATATCTTGCGCAGTCTAAATTTACTCACTTCATAGGTTTTTGTGAACACGCCCCTTTCTATGTAAAAGGCGGCTTTGCTGGTAGCATCGTCAGCAAGTCCCCAATCGCTGATAGCATCTTGGCGAGTCCCAGTTTTCTCGTGTAGTTTTGCAACCCAGTAACAAGGTTAAATGTCTGGCGGTTGAGTCGGATCGAGTGGTAGCATCTTCGACAAGTCCCCAGTTTCTTGTGTAGTTTTTTCAACTGGTAACCGGGTCGTCTGGTAGTTGCGTCGGATTGAGTGGTAGCATCTTCGACAAGTCCCCAGTTTCTTGTGTAGTTTTTACAACTGGTAACCGGGTCGTCTGGTAGTTGCGTCGGATTGAGTCTCCTTCCCCTACCATCTTGATATCCGGGTGAAGAACGAGATCGACGATCGACATTGTAGCCGATAGATCAATCCTCCATTTGTGGTCGCCAATTGTTTATGGGTAAAAATCGTTTTCACCGATTTTGGTAAATTTGGTAGGTAGTGAGAAACTTGTTTAGACCCTAAACAAATATGCTGCACGTGAGCACTTTATAGATTCGAGAGATCAATCTGTACAAGTCCGGCCTAAACCAAGAAATGGCCGTTCCAGACTTGCTTCGGTCACAAAGTGGAGGAGAATGGTTGATTTGGGGAGGGAAGCAAAGAAAGGTGTTGAGACCGAGAATAGTGCGGGGAGAGTAGTGTCTCGACTTGTATCGAGAAAGTGGAAGCTTGGAAGCTTGCAAGAGATGAAAGCTTTTGGATAGCTTGCAAAGTTGCCTTTTCGAGAGTGTTGTATTTTTCTCCGACCGAGACTTGTTGTCCGGTGGAAATAGGTAAGACCTATTTATACAAGTCGAGATTGAAACGTACCCTGGCCTCATGAAGGAAGAGAGTAAAGGGTGAAATAATGGGAGGAGGTGGTAACCGCAAGGTGTTTATGGGTGAAAACGTTTTCACCATTATTTCCTCATTTATTTGACCGCTTTATTCCTTTTCACGCTTTCTTAATGTGAGCGTAGTGTACGCCGTAAGCGTGACCGCCAAACCAAAACCCCGGAAAGCATCCCCGGTTTGTGTTGATATATCGAGTGTTGGTTGCACCTTGAGTGCAACTGGCGCTGCTAATGGCGCGTGTGGCATGTGCCATTGGCATGTGCGGAATGCCCTTGTTGCGGGTTGTACCTCGAGCGCAAGTGGCAATGCCAGAGCTGCTAGTGGCGTGCGTGGCATGTGCGGAATGCATGGGTGGTAGGTTGTACGTTGAGTGTAAGTGGAAAAGCTGCTAGTGGATTGTGTGGCATGTGCCAATGGCATGTGCGGAATGCCTTTGTGGTAGGTTGCATGGTTTGCGAGTTAGGCTACCAGCGTGGGTTTTGGCATGTGCCAATGGCGCGTGCGGCTAAGTTGGCCTAAGTTGCACGGCTTGCAAGTTAGGCTACCGGAGTGCATTAGGGGCACGTCTAGGTGATGAAGGCTACCAGCGAGCGTGTTGGCATGTGCCAATAGCATGCGTGGCCGTTAGGGCCGTGGCCTTGGTAGGAAAAGCTACCAGCGAGCGTGTTGGCATGTGCCATTGGCATGCGTGGCCGTTAGGGCCGTGGCCTTGGTAGGAAAATCTACCAGCGAGCGTGTTGGCATGTGGCAATGGCATGCGTGGCCATTAGGGCCGTGGCCTTGGTAGGAAAAGCTACCAGCGAGCGTGTTGGCATGTGACAATGCCATGCGTGGCCGTTAGGGACGTGGCCTTGGTTGGAAAAGCTACCAGCGAGCGTGTTGGCATGTGCCAATGGCAGGCGTGGCCATTAGGGCCGTGGCCTTGGTAGGAAAATCTACAACAGCGTGTTGGCATGTGCCAATGGCACGCGTGGCCGTTAGGGCCGTGGACTTGGTAGGAAAAGATACCAGCGAGCGTGTTGGCATGTGCCAATGGCACGCGTGGCCGTTAGGGCCGTGGCCTTGGTAGCAAAAGCTACCAGCGAGCGTGTTGGTATGTGCCAATGGCATGCGTGGCCGTTAAGGCGTGGCCTTGGTAGGAAAAGCTACCAGCGAGCGTGTTGGCATGTGCCAATGGCATGCGTGGCCGTTATGGCCGTGGCCTTGGTAGGAAAAGCTACCAGCGAGCGTGTTGGCATGTGCCAATGGCATGCGTGGCCGTTAGGGCCGTGGCCTTGGTAGGAAAACCTACCAGCGAGCGTGTTGGCATGTGCCAATGGCACGCGTGGCCGTTAGGGCCGTGGCCTATGTAGGAAAAGCTACCAGCGAGCGTGTTGGCATGTGCCAATGGCAGGCGTGGCCATTAGGGCCGTGGCCTTGGTAGGAAAATCTACCAGCGAGCGTGTTGGCATGTGCCAATGGCACGCGTGGCCGTTAGGGCCGTGGACTTGGTAGGAAAAGCTACCAGCGAGCGTGTTGGCATGTGCCAATGGCACGCGTGGCCGTTAGGGCCGTGGCCTTGGTAGGAAAAGCTACCAGCGAGGGTGTTGGCATGTGCCAATGGCATGCGTGGCCGTTAAGGCCGTGGCCGTTAAGGCCGTGGCCTTGGTAGGAAAAGCTACCAGCGAGCGTGTTGGCATGTGCCAATGGCATGCGTGGCCGTTATGGCCGTGGCCTTGGTAGGAAAAGCTACCAGCGAGCGTGTTGGCATGTGCCAATGGCAGGCGTGGCCGTTAGGGCCGTGGCCTTGGTAGGAAAACCTACCAGCGAGCGTGTTGGCATGTGCCAATGGCACGCGTGGCCGTTAGGGCCGTGGCTTATGTAGGAAAAGCTACCAGCGAGCGTGTTGGCATGTGCCAATGGCATGCGTGGCCGTTAGGGCCGTGGCCTTGGTAAGAAAAGCTACCAGCGAGCGTGTTGGCATGTGCCAATGGCACGCGTGGCCGTTAGGGCCGTGTCCTTGGTAGGAAAAGCTACCAGCGAGCGCGTTGGCATGTGCTAATGGCATGCGTGGCCAATTTGGCCTAGGTTGCATGGTTTGCAAGCCTAGGTGCGGGCGCTACTTTGGCATGGCGCGGCTAGGGACAAGGTAAGGGTGTTTGGCTTGGCGTGACCAGTGTAGCTAGGGCCAAGGCAGAGTGTGTTTGGCATGGCGCGCTAGCTCGGGCTAGGTGTGGTATGATTTGCCATTGGCACGGAGGTGCGGCTAGCATGGTTGGCATGCTTCGGCGCGTTTGGTATGGCTGGAATGATTTGCCATTGGCATAGAGATGCGGCTAGCTTGGGCTAGGTGTGGCTGGCATGATTTTCCATTGGCACGGAGGTGCGGCTAGCATGGTTGGCATGCTTTGGAGCGTTTGGTATGGCTGGCATGATTTGCCATTGGCATAGAGATGCGGCTAGCTCGGGCTAGGTGTGGCTGGCATGATTTGCCATTGGCACGGAGGTGCGGCTAGCATGGTTGGCATGCTTGGCGCGTTTGGTATGGGCTGGCATGATTTGCCATTGGCATAGAGATGCGGCTAGCTCGGGCTAGGTGTGGTGGGCATGATTTGTCATTGGCACGGAGGTGCGGCTGGCATCGTTGGCATGCTTGGCGCGTTTGGTATGGGCTGGCATGATTTGCCATTGGCATAGAGATGCGGGTAGCTCGGGCTAGTGTGTGGTCGGGCATGATTTGCCATTGGCACGGAGGTGAATTAGGGTTTTGTTCGTTGTAACCCTAATTTGAAAAAATACCCCCTATTAATTGCTGACTACAAGCATTAAATGTTCTAATAAATGTGTCACTGGAGACATTAGGTTATTTGGGGTTTTACGATTTTAACCTTTGTTTAAAAACCACCATCAACACCTCGGAAAAAAGGGTTTTTTCTGTAGAAAGAAATCCCGTCTCGGATCCCAGCTGTCCGATTCTGAAATGTTCCGACCCATCTATCCGATTTTGAACTGTTCCGACCCATCTGTCTGATTTTGAACTGTTCCGACCCAGCTGTCTGATACTGAACAATTCCGACCTAGCTGTCCGATTCGTTCCAACCCGGTCCGACCCAGCCCAGCACTATCATGTTCTGTTCAGGTGGTTGGTCGTGCATGTCCGAGTGGGTCCGGTTCCGTGTATGTATAGATGGAATTAAATCTTGGCATGAGGTATGTAACTATTTGTGGGTTTTAACTTGGATATTTGTTGGGTTTATTTATTTGTTTTTGAACATGTCTAGTTCTGTTATTTTAGAACATGCCTAGTTCTATTTTTCTTTGTCTTAAGATAAATCCATATCATATAAACGGTCAATTTAGATTATGATTGTTCATCTTGATCATTAAGAATTTGGGTCTTGTGATTTTGTTCTCTTGAATATAATATTATCTATAGTTGAATGGTGTCTCTTGTTCAATTGATCGTACCAACTCGATTCCAATGTATTTATTTGAATGTTCTGTGGGATGTAATCCACTTGCTCGACTATTAAAGAGTCAGTAGTTTCAAAAGATACTTTGCAAATACACATGTATCCCAATTTTTGTGGAAGAACCCACAAAAAGTTATATTGAGTCAGATAATTCATATTTTTCTACTTCATCCATGATACTAGCGAACCAGTATATGTTGAAGTATAACAACAAGAGAATTATCTTTAGTAATCTATTCAACCTAAAAAGATGTATTTTTGTACCCGGTAGTAATGATACAAAAGTACAGGTATCAATCGAACGTTGGATCAATCTAAGATGTAATTCTAGCTTGAATCAAAATAAAAGAGTTGGAATGAATCTCATTACTGGTATTGGTACAATCAATGTAATGCAAGTACCATAGTAACAATAGATTCTCTAGGAATATTTTAGACGTCAACTTTATTGGCAAGAAGAACTTTGCCTAGCCATTTGATTTAAGTTGATCAACTAGAGCCATTTTTAGCATTTATGAAAAGTACATCATTATATATCACGAGACGAAATTTTTTCTACAGCACTTGAGATATATCTGGATGAAAAGTATATTATCCCCCTGAAACATAACATATATTCAATCTAAAGTACTTGAGTTGAATCCCATTTTTGTTACGTAATAAGGCCACACAACTTATTAAATCTCTTAAGACTTACTGATAGTGGTTTTTCTCCCGCTAATTTAAGTAATGTACACTAGCTGTTGAAACTATTTTCTTATACTGTAACTGTGAGAATTGGATCATCGAGCGCAGCACTGCTCAAAAAAATTTGTTTTCAAGATAGAACAAAAACGTCACACATGTACCGAGAAATAATCACACCTTGATAAATTCCAAACAAACTCATGCAAATGGATCATGTGGAACCTCACAGAGGTGAGAATGTAATTGATTGCATCTTTTATAGTCTCTAATATATTTGGAAGGAAATATAGTTTAGAGAAACTAATGAGTCAATTAGTGAAATGTAAATCACTGTAGTATTTTAAAATTAATTAAAAAAAAAACAAATTCTACATATCATAATGTACTCGTGTTACATCTAGGCAAACGCGCAACAAGCTACGCCGCAAGCCTTTTTTGAATTGCAAATCCTAACCTTTGAAAAACAAACTCTCTCGAACCGGGAGTCATGACATTACTATGCATGACTTTCTGGACTCTTTTGAGGAGTCCAACCACCACTGGAGCTAAAAAACCAAATTTATCAAAAGTGAAAGGAATAAAGGCATGCCCATTTTCATGACACGTTTTCTCATGTTTCACTATCTTACCTGAGGCATCACTTAACGCCGCTTGCCCGACTGTAAACGTGCCATGTCCAATGACTACTAACGGAGAAACCCCAGTAAGGTCAACACATGCATGTTTTCCATTAGCCCACCCAAAAATTAAAACATCTACCGGCCTTAGCGTCGATCTCCCCTCGAGTGGATCAGTCAAAAAGTTGACAGCCGCTTCTTTCTTCACCGAAATACCGGCTCTCCATAGTATATCATACAAAGTGTCCCTCACATGATCATGTCTAGGTTTCAGACGATAAACTATTTGAATCCATATTGATTCAGACGATAAAATGTTGGGAATTGACTCATATAGGCTTTGACATAACCATAAAGGAACTTTAGTTGTGACATGATATTTCGTTTTGAAAGGACTCATACTTACATTACTGTGTTTGAGTGGACGAGACAACGGGAAAAATATTGACAGAAGGCGAAGTAATGACATATCTCTTAATAAAATAATTAAGTGTTTTCTAAAGTACTAGATGCACAACCCCCCATTCCCATTATACTTTTAAATAAGAAAGCATATCACTCATTTTACAAAGTCTTCAGCAAAACATGATCGAGACCATCGTAAGACGCCAATGGTAAACAATCCATATTACAAACAAAAGAAGGTGATATTTAGAAAAATATCCATGCAGAATGCGGACTATTAAAGTGACTTATGGCTCTCGTGGATTTTTGATATTTTGGACTAGTTATAGTTCCTAAGTAATGTTGTGTTTGAAAAAACTACTAGCACATATTATACATGTAAGGACTCACCACCCCTTGTATATGCTAGAGAGTATACATCAAAAGGAATTGATGATTATTGCATGTTTAATAGGATCAATGTAGAGCATCCTATACCCCATGGTCTCGCAAAGGCGATCATCAAAATGGTTCCTAAGGCATGGTTATGCGTACAAACCTACCTTTAACTGCTTGGGGAATATGCAATATTACACGCATCTTCACTTATTCGTTTTAGACCCCAAAATTGGTCAACCATTCGTTGCGTACCAGTTGGTAAATGGATAAAATCCTGAAATTTTGTGTTCTTACACATTTTTGGTTGAACTATTTTTTCGGGAAACCAAGGTTACTTTCATGTCGAACCGGCATGTTTCCATAGAAGTCAACTCCATGAAACATCCTACTTTAGATAACTTAGCTCAAATCCGTCTCTTACATATTTAGATTAGCATGATCAGATAATACTAGCACGACTATATAATCAATACGATAATATACAATCACACACAACACAAATATTACGTGGTTCACCTTTGTAGGCTACATCCACGGCCAAAACCACGCCGAGAATATTCATTATCATAACAAGTTATTACATCGACACACTTCATATAATCAACTAGTTATATAACCTAATAGCGCTAAACGTTAGAAACAACAAGACATATTACAAAAGGTTTACCTCTTCCTTTGTTTTTCTTCTTCCATAAACCTCCACCGGTATGGTTGCTTCGACTTTAGACAAGAACACGAAGAACATCATGAATTCTAGCTTCTCCCATACGAACCTTATAAACCCTAGATTTCTCTCATACCCGCTCTTTCTACAAGTCACTCATCTCACATGAATTTTGACCCATCACCAACCATCATAGGACACAACGTTTATGACCCAATAACTCTCATAAAGAGAGAGAATCTACTAGAGAATGGATTTCTACTCACAATAAAAGTCTTCTTATATAATAGACAAATCATTCCTCCCCAAGTCTTAGAACTCCTAAACATAGACTCACCTTAATTAGGAAATCTTAAACTATGAAACCACATAACTTGGGAAACACCCAAGTTACGTTCCGGAATCTTCACGGAACAAAACCCCAACACTATATACGTGCCATTACGAATCCACATCGTACTATGATGGGTCACGCAAACGATTAAGTAGTTATGTTGGATATTTACTCTTAAAAATTATCCACGTTTTAAAACCTTTGGCAGGAGATCTCATACCGCTAGATTCGTGAGTTATCACTTTATTGAGACATTCTTCCCGTCGTTAAGGGGAGATAAGAAAAAGTATTTTCTAAGGGAACGACAGAAATTTTCGTGGTTCCCACTATGTCTCATATTGATTCTTGTACACCACAAATACAAATGTGAAGTGACAAAGAATAATCGATTTTCAGAATGTACACTGGTGTCGCTAAAGTGATGAGATCACATATATTATCTGCAAACCTACCTGCAAGGTTACAAATGCTCAATAAGGGATATACACCATAGACTAAGGTGTTGCAACTACACTCAGTGGAAGTGTGGTAGAGGCTGGGGCCCCAAAAAGGAAGTTGGAGAGACCACTTGATTCGATCAATCCTAACCTAGAAAGAAAGTAGGTGAGTAAGGTACAACTTATTTATATCATCAGAAATCATCCCATAAGGTTGTATCTAAATATGTCCATGAATCAAATTGGAGGACATTGATGAGTGCCAAATAGTGCATATTTCTACACCTATTTATTGGCTTTTAACTCATCTTTTGTGCTTTGAAATCATATATTATCCCAAATTCTGCATTCTCTCTATTTTCAAGAATAAATATTTATACTAATTAATTTTGTGTTTTTAGGAAGTAAATAAAAGCTTGGATGAATTGAGAAGCCAAAAGAAGCGGAGAATTGGCGACAGTGGAAGAGAGACAACAAAGGATCCCGCTGGAAGCGAGTGAAGAATTTCTTTTGCACCTCATCCGCAAGTGAAGAATGTGGCTTTCACGTGTCAAAACTAGAAGGGGATTGAGATACTAGGTTTGAAGAAGATTTGGGCCTAAAAGAAGACCTTACAAGAGATAAAACCCAAGATCCAAGACCCAAACCCGTTTCCACTCTGAGCCGTTGGTGAGATTTTGAAGTTGTTTGTAAAATGGTAAGAAAGCTGTCATTCTCTCGAACTTGTGAAGGATTTTTAGACTCAAATTCAAAACTAAAATAGAAAACTCACTAAAACTTATAGCAAACACTGACAAAGATGATATCAATATTAAAAGAACAATGAGGCTAAGATTCCACTATTTTCCAATTTCAAAGTGATTTAATCCAATATTTATATTCATGCAATTTTCTCATTCAAGTTGATTTTAAACTATTGCAACAAGTAGATTCTCAAAATAACAAGTGTAAATCCGAAGCATACAACATCAAAAACCTAGGTCCAAGTATGCTCTATCAAAAGAAATCACAATTGTTTAACAAAAATCATTCAAACAATTATCGATCATGGAAAAATAATCATAAAAATAATTGCAATAAATAGATAAATAAGAATATACCACTTCTTGTTGGAAAAATAGCTTCCTCTATCGCCTCAGCAATGGGGTTTAGCTCCTCATATTAACCATTTGCTCAAAATATATGTTCGTCGCTCAAAAGTCGATTAAATAGAAGAAAAGGTATAAAATAGCGTGTTTATAACGAGATATAATTGTTACTGAACCATTGTTACAAAGAACCCTAACACGTAACGTTGCGAACTAAAAGTAATTGTTATAAATTGTGACAAAAGGTATTGAGTTTGAAGGAAAAGGCCACAGATTCTGCGACTGCTATTAAGTGTTGTTCTATGTTCTTCTTCAACCTCTCGCCTGTATCTCTGCAACTTGGTTTTTTTGTGCTCTATTATGTTCTAAACTTCCCCTAAAGTGTACGTAAACCCTCAATGACTCATACCAATTCCTTATATAGCCAGCAGACCCTAACAAATCCGAGCTTATCTTTTTTTTTTCTTCCACAGACAAGTCCGAGAATATTTCTCTCTGTTTTGCTTATCACGCGTCTCCGAGTTACCCAAACTTTCCAAACTCCTATCAAGGCTCAAACAAGACCAGATACATCCATATCCAGCATAATATCTTCTCCCAAATCTCGAATGAAGCCCGAGCTTTTATCTTCCCCCATTTTGTGTAAACTCGATCCATATCCCTTCTTTTTGATTCTACAGCTCATACCTTCCCTGTTTGACCGAAACAGGTAATCCCAATCCATAGCTAACACAAATTCCGCTGAAAACTCGATCATAATCTCGCCTTTGAATTCCATTTGAAAAATCAAATTTGAATTCAGCCTTTCTCGCCAAAAGTCGTGAAGAAGAAAGGGTCACCCTTTATCCAAAGAGGGGGTGCGAATAGCAGCTGCCTCGGGGATGTCATGGGGTGCCCCTTAGTAATTTGGGTACCCCTTATCCGTAGTGAGGGTCCGAATAGCATGTGCCCTCCGGGCGCAAGTTTTCGAGCCGATTTTTCCAAAACTGTTTATTGGCCAAAAATACCTACACACGCATAAAACACCATAATAAGTACAAAAATGAACACTATCAATATATAAAATCGAGAAAAATTAGACACAAAAATGTGTCTATCAAATACCCCCAAACTTATTATTTGCTAGTCCTCGAGCAAAAATTAAATAAAATTCTAACTCACTGTCGCAGGCATCGTCGATTGCATTTAGCGTATGCAATAAGCCTTTAAACCCCTAGGTGGCCCTAGTGACCGAGTTATAGTCTCGGGAGGGTTTACAAGAAGTTTACCCACAAAAACTTTACTCTAGACCCTAACTATCTACGCAGAACCTTGGAAGGCACTAAAGAATCTCCTTGGTTGGCATACTTATTGATTACAGGAGGAAGTACCCTGATGCGAAATTCCAATTGTTGTACACGAGTTTGCACTCAAGCATACTAAAATTCATATATAAGTCACAGAGCTCTACTCAGGTAGTCTCACTATGGACATCAATATAACGGAGTCAAAACTAATCACATGGATAGATCAAGAAGATGGATATAGAGAAAAACATAGGTGGTTTTGATGTTTACTAAGTGAACGGTGTTTCCCATATACATTTGAAGGCCTCAGCTAGAATGAACCTATCCTAATGGACTGAGATACTAGTCTGACTAATATCAACACACCGGCATATACAAGGGAACCATTGGTCGATAATCCTAACTCTAGGTCAACACAACTGGCATATACAAGGGTTCCAGTGGTCGACTTTATTGAATTTATTCCGGTTGGTCTCAATTTTTTTTTTTTTTTTTTTGTATCTAAATCACTCTATTTCACACTAGCATCGGCAACAACTTGATTCGTGGGCCTCACCTAATCACTTAGAGAAACATAGTTTAAAAACAAAACAAAATAAAAACAGAAGTGAAAAAGACTCAACGAGATATGGTGAAACTATCATGTTATTTCTAACACCTGAGCTCTGTGCTTTTATGAATAGACTCTTTAGATGTTGCCATCTAATCATATTGGTTCCTCAACTCCTACAACCAAAATTCTTCCATTCACTTAGATTGGTTAGTGCCATCCATAATAAGCATAAATTTCTAGGCTCAGGAGTTTATTTATTGTAACAAAAAGGTAACAAAAGTTTCTACCCCACCCCCAAACTTAAACCTAACATTGTCCTAAATGTTTCTAATTAAAGAACAATACCAAAATATAAGTAACATGAGGAAATAGTAAAGAGATAAGTCGGAAAGATAGTACTTGGGTGAAGTATAACCAAAAACCTACAAAAATAATATACAACATACAACCCGCCTCGATGGTCAATCAAGGTAAACAGGGTCCTCTAGAGGGACCTCCTCAACATCACCTGTAGGAAAAGGCTCTAAAAAGGGCTTCAATCGCTGACTGCTAACCTTTGAATAACTAATACCATCTGGTGTCTCAATCTCAATAGCGCCATGAGGAAAAACAGTACGGACCACAACACGACTGGTCCACCGAGAGCGCAACTTCCCGGGGAATAGATGCAAACGAGTGTCATACAGAAGAACTTTTTGACCTGGAGAAAATGACTTTCGTAAAATATTCTTATCATGCACAAGTTTCATTTTGTTCTAATACTCCTTAGCACTATCGTATGCATCTCTACGAATCTCGTCCAACTCATTAAGCTGGAGCTTTCTGTGAGCTCCTGCCTTGTCAAGTGAAAAGTTTAAGTTCTTAATAGCCCAATATGCTTTATGCTCTAACTCGACAGGAAGGTGACATTCCTTGCCAAACACTAAACGATAAGGTGACATTCCAATGGATGTCTTAAACGCAGTATGGTAAGCCCATAAGGCATCAGTAAGCCTCGATGACCAGTCTTTCTTATTAGGATTAACTGTTTTCTCTAGAATACGCTTAATTTCCCTGTTGGAGACCTCTACCTTACCACTAGTCTGTGGGTGATATGGGGTTGCTACTTTGTGGGTAATACTATATTGTTTCATTAAAAGTGCAAACGGTCTATTACAAAATTGTGAACCTCCATCACTAATTATAGCTCGAGGCGTACCAAAACGTGTAAGTATGTTCTCTTTCAAAAATTGGACTACGACCCTGTGGTCATTTGTTTTACACGGAACCGCCTCAACCCACTTAGACACATAGTCTACAACGACAAGTATGTAAAGATAACCTAAAGAATTAGGAACTGGACCCATAAAATCAATGCCCCACACATCAAAGACCTCAATCACTAAAATAGGGTTCAAAGGCATCATATTTATACGGAAAAGGTTCCTAACCTCTGGCAACACTCACAGGAAACACAATGACTATGGGAGTATTTAAACAACGTAGGCTAGTAAAAACCACACTGCAATATCTTAGCAGCAGTCTTCTTAGCACTAAAGTGACCCCCACATGCATGTTCATGACAACAAGAGATAATACTGGACTGGTCACTCTTAGGTATACATCTCCTAATAATCTGGTCTGGACAATACTTACACAGATAAGGATCGTCGCAAAAGAAATGCTTAACCTCGGCTAAAAACCTAGAACTATCATGCTTACCCCAATGTTGAGGCATTCAACCAGTAACAAGATAATTCACCATATTCGCATACCAAGGTGATTGGGAAACAAAGAACAATTGTTCATCAGGAAAGCTATCCCTTATATGAAGGGAATCATTAGGGGACCTAACAACTATCCAAGACAAGTGGTCTGCTACTACATTTTCGGCACCCTTTTTGTCTCTAATGTCAGGACAGAATTCTTGTAACAAAAGGATCCACCTAATCAATCTAGGTTTGGTATCCTTCTTAGACAAAAGGTATTTCAAAGCAGCATGATCAGTATAGATTACGATCTTAGAACCTAATAGGTAGGATCTAAACTTATCCAAGGCAAACACGATGGCTACTTAGCGGAACTGTTCCTTCTCGGTAGTTGTATAGTTCATTTGTGCATCATTCTTATTATTTATAAGAGTTTTGCTAGCTTAGTAAATCCCATGAAGTAATTTGTTTTCTCGTTGACCTAGCACAACACCTATAGCATAATCTATATAAAGTGAAGCATCACACATAATTTCAAAGGGTAGGTTCAGAATGTTAGGTGCACGGACTATCGGGGTAGTAGTGAGTAAATTCTTAAGCTTCTCAAAAGCCTCTAAACAAGCATCATTAAAGACAAACTTAACATCTTTTGCAAGCAAATTGCAAAGAGGTCTAGAAATCAAGCTAAAATCCTTAATGAATCGACGGTAAAAACTTGCATGCCCTAGGAATGAGCTAATATCTTTTACGGTTTTTGGGACCTGTAAAGTCTTAATAAGTTCAACCTTGGCTTTATCTACCTCTATACCCTTTGAAGAAACGATGTGCCCTAACACAATTCCGGATTTAACCATAAAATGGCATTTTTCCCAATTAAGCACTAAATTATTTTCCTTACACCTAGTCAACACTAATGTCAAATGATGCAAGAACTCATCAAAAGATGAACCAAACACTGAAAAATCATCCATAAAGACCTCTTGAAACTGTTCTACCATATCAGAAAATATGCTCATCATACAACGCTGAAAAGTCACAGGGGCATTACATAGCCCGAAAGGCATGGGTCTATACGCAAAGGTACCAAAGGGACAGGTAAAAGTGGTTTTCTCTTGGTATTCTGGGGCAATACCGATCTGATTATAACCGGAGTAGCCATCTAAGAAGCAATAATGACTATGTCCATCTAATCGCTCTAGCATTTGGTCGATAAAAGGAAGGGGAAAGTGATCCTTCCTTGTGACCTTGTTCAATTTCCTATAGTCGATACAGACACGCCATCCCGTGGTCACTCGGGTTGGGATTAACTTGTTATTATCATTTTGGACTACAATGATACCGACTTCTTGGGACAAACGAATGGGGCTGACCCACTTATTGTCCGAAATTGGGTAGATAATACCCACATCTAACAACTTAAGCACCTCTTTTCGAACTACCTCTTTCATGTTAGGGTTCGATCGACGTTGCATCTACCTAGAAGGTTTGGAGTCTTCTTCTAAATGAATTTGATGCATACACACAATAGGACTTATACCCTTAATGTCTTCTATAGTCCACCCTAAAGCTTCCTTATTGTGTTGAAGTACTTTTACTAGCCTACTTTCCCGATCACTATCCAAATCGGAAGCTACAATCACGAGTAAAGTCTCGAGATGGGCCTAAAAACACATACTTTAGAGTGTCGGGTAGTGGTTTTAGGTCCAACTTAGGAGGATCTTCTAAAGAAGGAATTAAGGTAGTCTCAGAAACTGGTAATGGTTCGAACCTAGCTTTCCATATATCAGTGTCTAAAAAAGGGGTAGAATCTAATAGAGCATTCACTTGTTCAACAGTGCTATTGTCGTCAAAATCTAAACCAAAATGGGATAGACAACTTTTTAATGGGTCCTCAGACAAGATGTTTGGTAATGACTCCTAAACTAAGGCTTTTATCATGTTCACCTCTTCAACACATGTGTCCTCTAGCTCATAAGGTAGCTTACTGACATTAAAAATGTTCATCTCCATAGTCGTATTACCAAAAGATAAATTCATCACACCATTTCGACAGTTAATGATCGCATTAGACGTAGCTAAAAATGGGCGACCTAATATCACAGTATCTGGTTCTGCGGGTGGGGGACGGGTTGGGTATCTAGGACCACGAAATTCACCTGGATAAATAAACTTGTCGACCTCAATAAGAACATCCTCAATAACACCTCGAGGAATTTTAACGGACCTATCGACTAACCGCAATGTCATCCGAGTAGGTTTCATTTCACCAAGTCCTAGTTGTAAGTACTCATGGTACGGCGATAAGTTCACACTTGCTCCTAAGTCAAGTAAAGCTTTTTCTACCCGGTGTTTACCTATTGTACAAGCAATGGTAGGGGAACCTGGGTATTTGTACTTTGGAGTTGTGGTGTTCTGAATGATTGAACTTACGTGACTAGCTAAAAATGCTTTCTTATGAACGCTAAGTTTTCGCATTCGCGTACACATATCCTTAAGGAACTTGGCATAAGCAGTAATTTGCCTAATTGCATGCAATAAAGGAAGGTTTATGGTAACTTGCTTAAAAACCTCCAATATGTCATTAAAGTTCGATTCCTTCTTTGTTGGTACTAATAGTTGGGGAAACGGGGCTCTAGGCACAGAATCAGACCTCTCAGGAATAGTATTGACATCATCAGAAACTTTATCAGTCCCCTCAGCTAGTGGTGGTCCTGAGGGGTGAGATCTTGAGGGGTAAACTACAGTATGTTCACTATCGGGCATGGTTACCTGATTGTCTACTACTCTATCACTCCTAAGGGTTCTAATAGCATTCAACTGATTCGATGGTTTTGCAACTACTTCCTGAACTCCTCTAGGATTGGGATTAGTCTGACTAGGGAACCTTCCGTTATCTCTCTCACTTAAGGTCTTAGCTATTTGGCCCACTTGAAGTTCTAACTTAGGAAGGCTTTGAGCATTAGTTTGAAAGTTCTGCTTGGTTTCCTGTTAAAAACTAACATGGCTCTGTGCTAACATTTCCTGAGTTTTTGCTAACATCTTAATAGATTCCTCTAAGCTAGTCGTTTTATATTCTGGGCCACGAAGAATTCTTAGTGTAACCAAACCACGGGGGAACATTAGAATTACTAAACGGCCTTGACTACGAAAAGCCCTTAGACCACGAAAAGTTCGAATGGTTTCTCCAACCGGGATTATAGGTTTTGAATATGGGTCAAATTTTTGTGATTTATCAAATCTATTGTTATTATAGAGAGCATTGGCTTGCTCTTCATTATTCTGGCCTTCCCAAAAAGGCTCCAATCTACCACTAGTGTGACCCACTTCTAAAGCTTCTAACCTTTTCACTATTGCAGCAATTTTGGCATATGATTCAAAGCCTCCTTCTACCCTATTAACGTTTCCTCTTCCTAGAAGAATTGTTTTCTGGGGTTCCCTATTATTTTCCCATTGTTGGGTCTTTTCGGCGATTTCATGCAAATATGTCATCGCCTAATCAAATGTTTGGTTTTCAAACCCACCAGTACACATAGATTCTATTGTGGTTGTAGTGGAATAATCTAAACCCTCATAAAGGATCTGAACTAACCTAACCTTTTCTAGACCATGATGAGGACATTGGGATAATAGATCATTGAACCTTTCCAAATACCTATACAAAGATTCTCCATTCTGTTGAGAAAACGTGCAGATTTGCGTCCTAATAGACGATGTTTTGTGCCTAGGGAAAAACTTGTTCAAAAATGCAGATGTAAGTTGTTCATATGTTTCAATTGAACCAGAAGCCAAACTATATAGCCATGATTTGGCTTTATCTTTCAAGGAAAAAGGGAATAACCTGAGTTTCAAAGCATCATCATCAAGGTTTCTAATCTTTAAGGTACTACAAATTTCCTCAAAGTCCCTAACATGGAAATAGGGTTTTCATTTTCTTTCCCTAAGAAGATTGGGAGCAGCTGTAAAGTCCGGAGTTTAAGTTCATAATTTGCTTCTCGTTTGACTAACCCGATACACGAGGGAAGAGTAGTCCTAGTCGGGTTCAACAAAGCTTTTAAAGTTGTCATTTCTGGCACTATCAGAATATTAGGGATTGTCTCCTCAAACTAACGTTCAAAAATGGATTCTTCAAAAATCGGACTTTCTAAATTGAGGTAATCGAGACGCTTAGAACTACTAGGTTTCTCTTTAACAAATCTACCTAGGGCGTCTCTTTTACGTTCAGGCATGCAAAAGAATAAGGAAGGGGATTCTATGCAATCACAAATTAAGGCCGACTCAACCAAAGCAAACCCAGAGATTTCTAGAAAACAAAAAGCATGATGACTCCACTTAGATTGTTTCTAGACCAGCTTCTAATCCTTCGAAAGGGAATTCGTTACAATTTAAGCAAACCCCTCTGGAATCAATCCGAGTCAAAGTGAGTTGAATAGAGGCGAGGGAAGCTCGGTGGATCTTTGATACCTAAGGCCTCACCAGAATTACAAGGCGGCGCAGTCACGCATTCAACTCACAGAAACTTTCATGAACTTCGAAGTATGCTTAAAAGAGTAACCAATATTTTTCGAATAACTTTCCTATTAAGCTCGTTACCCTATCGGTCTTATTCTAGTCAAAATTTTAAGGCTTAGGTTCGCGTAGGTTACGTGTTCCTAAGGCAGGAAAAAAGAGAACGGTGATGAAATCCGAACCCTTATCTTGTATGGCCAGGCCTTTCCCTTTACTAGAAAAATAAATGTCCGTATTCAGTCCTCAAAATATAAGCATACGAAGGAGTCCAGTAACTCGCTGACATGAGACTCGCGAGTGTTTAGAGTCTTATCTCCCGTTCTAGACGGGGGATGAACCAGTTGTAGTCGACTCGGGCCACTGAATCCTATGTCAGTGTACGAACCCAAGGTGCAGAGACAATATCGTAATTGTCCTCCTTCTCTACAAACAATTTATATTTAAAGTACCCTTCCGTAGGGTAAAAAAATAAAAAATAATGTCCGAAGTCCAAAAGTCCAAAGTCCAAAAAGAAAAGAAAAATTACAAAAATAATAAACCCTAATACAATTTTTTTTTTAAATAAAAAAGCCCTAAAAACAAAATATCTAAAATAAAATCGTCTTCTTTTCCGTTCTATTTGCTTTAATATTTCACTCCATGTCTTTACGAAATCACCAAACTCCTTGGCTCAATTTTCTTTATGATCCAGAACCTGTAGACAAAAGATAAATACCCAAAAACATAAAAAAGAACAAAAATAATAAAAAGATAAAAAAATAAATCTAAAACCCTAAAAACAAGTCCGCGTCGGCGGCGCCAAAAATTGGTGAAATTTTGAAGTTGTTTGTAAAATGGTAAGAAAGATGTCGTTCTCTCGAACTTGTGAAGGATTTTTAGACTCAAATTCAAAACTAAAATAGGAAACTCACTAAAACTTATAGCAAACACTGACAAAGATGATATCAATATTAAAAGAACACCGAGGCTAAGATTCCACCATTTTCCAATTTCAAAGTGATTTAATCCAATATTTGTATTCATGCAATTTTCTCATTCAAGTTGATTCTAAACTATTGCAACAAGTAGATTATCAAAATAACAAGTGTAAATCCGAAACATAGAACATCAAAAACCTAGGTCCAAGTATGCTCTATCAAAAGAAATCATAATTGTTTAACAAAAATCATTCAAACAATTATCGATCAAGGCAAAATAATCATAAAAATAATTGCAATAAATAGATAAATAAGAATATACCACTTCTTGTTGGAAAAATAGCTTCCTCTATCGCCTCAGCAATGGGGTTTAGCTCCTCATATTAACCATTTGCTCAAAATATATGTTTGTTGCTCAAAAGTCGATTAAATAGAAGAAAAGTTATAAAACAGCGTGTTTGTAACAGATATAATTGTTACAGAACCACTGTTACAAAGAACCCTAACACAGAACTGTTGCGAACTGAAAGTAATTGTTACAGAAATTGTGACAAAAGGTATTGAATTTGAAGGAAAAGGCCACGGATTCTGCGACTGCTATTAAGTGTTGTTCTATATTCTTCTTCAACCTCTCGCCTGTATTTCTGCAACTTGGTTTTTTTTGTGCTCTGTTATGTTCTAAACTTCCCTAAAGTGTACGTAAACCCTTTATGACTCATACCAATTCCTTATATAGACAGCAGACCCTAACAAATCCGAGCTTATGTTTTTTTTTTTCTTCCACAACAAGTTCCGAGAATATTTCTCTCTGTTTTGCTTCTCACGCGTCTCCTGAGTTACCCAAACTTTCCAAACTCCTATCAAGGCTCAAATAAGACCAGATACATCCATATCCAGCATAATATCTTCTCCCAAATCTCGAACAGAAGCCCGAGCTTTTATCTTCCCCCATTTTGTGTAAACTCGATCCATATCCCTTCTTTTTCGATTCTACAGCTCATACCTTCCCTGTTTGACCGAAACAGGGTAATCCCAATCCATAGATAACACAAATTCCGCTGAAAACTCGATCAAAATCTCACCTGTGAATTCCGGTGAAAAACTGAAATTTGAATTCAGCCTTTCCCGCCAAAAGTCGTGAAGAAGAAAGGGTCACGAATAGCATCCTGCCTTGGGGATGTCCTGGGGTGCCCCTTAGTAATTTGTGTACCCCTTATCCGTAGTGAGGGTCCGAATAGCATGTGTCCTCCGGGCGCAACTTTTCGAGCCGATTTTTACAAAATGTTTATTGGCCAAAAATACCTACACACGCATAAAACACCATAATAAGTACAAAAATGAGCACTATCAATATATATAATCGAGAAAAATTAGACACAAAAATGTGTCTATCAGCCGTCGGGCGCAACTTTTCGATACAGATGCTCAGCATCCAAGGCATCTCCACGGTGTGCATCAACGCTTGATACTCCTGCCTCACACCCGAGCATGCTTTATCCTTCCCTTATTCTAGCAACAGCCAAACACTCCTTCTCTTCGTACTTTCTTCTTCCCGACAGAACCACCACCTTCACTTCACGTCTCTCCATCAATCAACCCCATTACCAACCACCACTGAGCATAGCCAACCTGTCATCCATCCTTTGCAATCAATCAACCTCCTAGTTTCTATATATCTCCATTATAGCTTCTTCTCCACATCAGTAACCCTAGAAGCTAGGATTGAAAGATATGGAGTTAGGGTTATCTTCCAGAGCTAAAGCAAACATCAAATCAAGAGTTGCAGAGGAGAAGCAGAGGGGACAAGAAATTCAGGCAGTTATGGTGAGTGGGTATCTATCAATTTGTGAATTGAAGTCTAAATAGGAGATTTTCATGTATAAATAGGGATAAGAATTGTACGAAAAACTCATGCCCGGATTAGCCGGTGCACCAAGCTGTAGTTTATGTTTGTATTATCATCATGTTCTAATTTTATAACTAGGGTTTAGATGAAACCCTGACTCTCTGTTATGTTATTCATACTGTTTATGTTACTATTGAATGCTTAAATTGTGTTAAGATAGAATTGAATCTAAGTAGGTCAACATTTTGCTTTCACAGTGTACGCCATGTATTCATTGTAGTTAGAAATCACTGTGTTGATTATGCTGCAACTCAAGCTTAACTAGACTGTTATTGATCCTTAGACTAATTGTGCCCTGAGAAGACAATTAGTGCTTTGGAAAGATACCTTAGTTGTGATTGAACTATCCATTGGTGAAACACCTAAGGTAAGTGGCAGACTTGACACTTCTCTCTTATCTGTTACAAGGACAAGAGTAGTATAATTAGTTGAATACATAATGTGAGTTAGTGGTGGATTTGACTATCCTAGTATCCTCTTTATCATTGTTTTACATTCTGTTTTATAGCTTTGTTCTCTATCAATCATCTTTGTCGTATCGACACAACCAAAACCATTTTGTTACTCTTGTTTGAATCACCTTAAGTGAGACCTTAGTTTCATCCTTACACCCTCCAAGTCTCTGTGGGATCGACCTGTATTTGCTCTGTCTCCAATAGACGCTGCGCACTTGCAGTTAGACATAGTCGTAGGCTTCTTTAAAGTCCTACCAGACACTCCGAAGTTTTAAATGATTACAGAGAATAATTAAATCCTGACGGATTATGAGAATACACATGATTCAATGGATGGATCATGCGTGCACACTGATGATATAATCCATAAATAGTTTCTCCATAAGTAGAGCACAATGAGATCTGACCATGCTTTATTTTTATTAATTTCAAATAAAGAGCATATTTGGTCAACACAATCCAGGTAGAACTTAGTTCTTTGACAAATATACGGGTATTTGGTGTGGTAGTGCTAACCAACCAAGTGTAAATCCTGTGGGACATATGTGGTTATTTGTCAAAAAGTGTAGTGAGAAGAATGAGGTATCAAAGTATACAGAATCACATTGTGGCGCGAGGTTTCTCACAAACCCCTGGATTGCTTATTATTTTGAACATCATATATTCAGTTAATTAGTTTGCTTAGTAGTTTCAAAAGAACTTGAAACATAGTAGATGTGATTATATCTCTAGAGAATTAGACTCAAAGATATTTGCAAAAGTACATGATGGCCTTTTGCTTCCCAAGTTGAATGACTCAAAACAAGGGAGTGTGTTTGCAGTTACACTGGAACACTCACTTATTGATTTAAACAATCAGGCGGATGTGGCATACCCATCTAAGTGACTATTTAATTGGGAAGGGATACACAAGTAAGGTTTTGTGCCATGCATATTAAATACGTTCCTGGTTCAGAATTATAGCTATCTATGTCGACGGTATGGACATGATAAGTACTCTTAATGGAATAAGAGATCTTACAAACTATTTAAAATCTGAATTTGAGATGAAAATCCTGGGAAATACCAATCTTATCTATGTTCTAAACTAGAAGACCGAGCTTGTGGTATATTATTCCACCAGTTTGCATATGTCTATTTTCAGGCAATTTAACAAGGAAATGCATCTTGCTAGCACTCCCATGGTTAGTGGAGGTTCAAATGTAAGTAAATGACTAATTAGTCTAAAGGAAGATGACGAATATGTGTTGGGAAATGAAATTCCCATATCTAAGTTCAATAGACGCATTGTTGTACTTAGTATAATAATGTACTCGATTAGATTTTATATCCCCAGGGAACTTGTTAGCTAGATATAGCTCAGCGCCAACGCAACGTCATTGGAATGGTATAGTGAATGTAAGTATGTACTTAAAAGTAACCATTGACATTAGTTTGTTTTTTCCATGCAAAGACGTAAAAAGGAATGTTGATGAAATTGCAATCCAAAAGTTGTTGATTATGAAGAAATAATGATCTCTTTTCCAACGAAAGTAATCAGGGGGAGATATGGTAGACTATTTACTAAGTCATTACCGATATTTAGTTTCGAAAGGTACATGACTAAAGGAATTGTCTGGAAAAACTCTGAAAGTAACCATGTGGAGATGCCGACATCAGGGGGAGGATCCAAGGATATGATGTCGACATATTTTACCCAAAGGGTTTTGTTACTCGACAAGGTTTTTAGCGAGACAACACTAAAAAAAACATCAAGTATGTTGAACGTTGAAGACATAAATATCGCGTTGATATTACTAAAAATATCTGAATTAAAGAAATGAAACGCGATAGTTTGTTAAACAACGTAACTTCCTGAATCAACAACAGGGTCTTATAAACATCCAAGTCACCAAAGTAAAGTGTGATAAACTCCTTTTGACTGCATTAGACTAATGGAAATTTTTTGACATCAAGGGGAGTATCTAATGGTGTGTCGAACTATTTTCATTCACTGAGGTTACTTTTTTCCCACAGGGTTTTGTTACTTGGTAAGGTTTTTAATAAGAAAACAACAAACACCAGGAATGTAATTTCCCATCTAAGGCTATTGTCTTTCCCACGAGGATTTTATGCCTTAGGAGTTGTGAAGCAACTAGTCAACTTCAACGGAGCAAAGTGATCATTTGCAACAGATTACCTTTACTTTCATCTGTCACGTTGTACTCTTTTCCCTTCGTCAAGGTTTTATCCCATTGGGTTTTCCTTGTCAAGGTTTTAATGAGGCAATGTATATGCATCCAACTATGCTCTAAGTTTAATTAATATTGTACTCTTTTCTTTATTTTTTTTCCTGACGAAATTTTAACGAGACAATTAAATTAGACTCTTCGATCTTTGAAGATCTTATAACATGTGATGAACTACATGTAAAGTGCGAGACAACATGTGAAATACTACATGTGAATAGTTGTACCAAGGTTTTATCCCACTGGATTTTCCTTGTCAAAGTTTTAATGAAGAAATTGATTCCGGCACAAGTTATCAAGGAGGGGATGACATTTGAAGACCTACATTCGAAGCACTATACGTAAAGCACTACATATGGAGTTTCATTGTTGAACCGCGCAAGGGTGTGAGTGTTAAAGGGGCCATGCCCATGGATGTGCGGTCCAAAATGGAAATCTTTTCAGTTTCCCCTTTTCCATGTATATAAAGTATATTGTACCCATATAACCATCGAACTCCGATGAATGAAATCCTCCTCTATCCCTGCCTCTTAATCTTTCCCTAATATTCTACTACAAAAATAGAATCATAATTTTTAATAAACAACGGTTACCCCATATAAACAACAGTGACCATTGATGTTCATGGGCGCTGAAGATCTGGGAGAGCGTCGGACTAAAGATTTGAAGGTTCGATCCATGCTCACCACATTTTTCCTTGTACTTTCACTACGAGAAAAATCATCATTTACAACACTGTATTAGGGTTGTAGTACCCCTACTACAACGCTTTTTTGTGTATTGTGTAGGTGGGGTATTGTAGAAAGTCCAAGCTGTTCTACAATACTTGACTAAGTGTTGTTAAGGATGATGTGATTCATGGTTCGACAATATTTTGCCAAAGTTGTGATTCACTTTTGATTTTTTTTGAAAGCCTAACACAACCCTTGCTTGTTGTTGTAGGAGTATCTTGGACAACACAAGTAGTGTATCGTAAAAATATGTAACACAACACTTGTTAAAATTGTAGGACTATCTTGGACAACGAAGGATGTGTATCGTACAAATATGTAACACAACACTTGTTAAAATTGTAGGACTATCTTGGACAACGAAGGATGCGTATCGTACAAATATGTAACACAACACTTGTTAAAATTGCGAAACTATCTTGGACAACCTAGGATGTGTATCGTAAAAATGTGTAACAACTCTTATTAGTATTATGAATAAGATTTGCACTACACTTGTTAGAATTGTAGAACTATCTTGGACAACACCTAATTTGTGTAGTTGAAATATGGAACACAACTCTTATTAGAAGTTGTGTGCATTTAACTATTTTCAAAAAAAAAAATTATAGCTGAAACCGAATTGCCGAAAGTATTTCACATTCATAATTTCATATTAACCTGCCAGTGTAACACATTTACATTCATTCAAGTTAACCTGCCAGTGTCAAACACACACATTAAAAAAATGGCATTGATACACATGTTTGTTACCAAAAGTTAAGTTTCCTAAACACACTCCAAAGAGATTATGAAGATTAAGATGTTTATTGGTTATGCCAGAAATTCGGCATATCCAATCGTTAAGTTTCCCGCCACCGCATTGCACTACCACCATTCGGACATTCTCCGCAAAGCATTAATTGCATCAACATCTCAGACTTGACAACCTAGCCATGGCAGCAGCATCACGTCACATCATCAATATTCTAAGCCATTCTCCTTAAATGTTCAGTTAATTCCATTTGAGCTTTAACTGCCGTCCATTCATGTTCTACTGCAACAGATCAACACCACCAGTTTCATGAGACATACATTCCCTTCTTCACAGCCATCATACCAACATTCCCCATTGCCATTTCACATCACTCCATTCATCTTGCTTCTCAAATGTCCTAACATACAACTAGGTTCACAGGCCATCCATTGTAATGCGACATCTCCATCACCAACTGTAATCCCATTCTTATCTCAAGACTCAGTTTCATCCATTCATTCCATCATCTCATAACACTTAAGCCACCAATTCAGTCCCATGGCACAATGCAGCAACTCCAGGCTTGTTGTTCCGAATCAAAGCTAGAAGACATCCACAGCAAACACATAAGAGGTCGGAAGTCTTTCAAGTGACACCAGTTAACATCAACCAGCCCCAGTATAGATAACAAAGCTATATATCCAAACCCGGTGATATGAATACAGAATAGACAGTGTATGTTACTTACACGATATTGTACCAAGAGCATTGTTTCGAGCAGTAACATTTGGATCTGAGGTGAGATTATCCAGCAGAGGTTCAAGACCATTCGTTTCCATTACAAGTTGCTGACTCTTAGGATTATTTTGAACTATGTTATTTATAACCTCAGCAGCCTATTCTCGGATGCCCGCACTTGAGTATTTCAAGTGTTCAAGAAGGGGGACTAAACCACCAATTATATGCAAATGTGTCAGGCACATACCAAAGCATTAGTTTACAAAATACAAAATCACATATGACTAAGTCATACAAAGGCGTCAACTTACCGTTCCCAATGTTAAGATTCTCGAAACTCAATAAAAATTAGGAAGCAGAAAAGAAGGGAGGGTGTTCCAAAATCACCTTCCTTAAGGGGAGTTCAAGCAGCAACTCTTGCCTCAATATTCATTAACTACAGCTTCATTCTTCGAAGACCAAAAACAAATAATAAAAGAAAAGTAAGTTTTTGTCATTCATACAACCAAGAACCACCACTCGGCTATTCGCCGCAAAACAAGACAAGGCCATGAATACTGAGTGATAGATTTATTTTCTCCAATATATCACATATGACAAGGATCAAAGATGGATTTATTTTCTCAATTTCACATTCTATATAAATTCACTAGCAGAAGAAAACTCAAAATTATCACCATAAGAGCAATGAAATCAAACTTGTATATACAAATTAGAATTACCCAGATTTTTTTATTCAAGCATTCAAATAATTGCGATTTTATACTAATTATTAACTTAAAAAGCTTTTATAAGATACGAACCACAAAATTATATGTGCTCTTAATTTTGATGCTCTTAATTTTTACAAAGTGACAAATCACCATGAAAGAGCACTATAATTCTGTTAATATTCCAGTGACCCTCACCTCTTTCTTAACTACTTCTTCCTTCTATGACAAGGTCAGCTCGATGTGACAAGGAGTGACATGTACGCTGAGTCAAATATGAACATTGCAGTCATCTTAAATCGAAAAATCCAACCATCTAAAAAAGGAGAAACAAAACATATTTAAAAGGAGACTTACAGTTGATTTTTCCGTGAGAACGGTATGTCCTACGCCTCTGCTTTTGATCTTGGTTAAACTTGGATATGAGAAATGTATATTGAATCCATGTCCAAACCTTTTACCTGCATCATATGATACGCAACAATTCAGATGAGTAAAATCTAACTTGATGAAGTAAAAATACAACAGAGAAGAAAGACCTACATCAGCATTTTTAAGCAGATCAAGGATAAACTTGGCAGACTTGGCTGGCCAACGTCCTTGTCCATTTGAGTGTCCTTGTCCATTTGAGTGGCGGTTCTTAGCTTCAGCAGTGCTACCAAAACCACCACAGAAACGTCTAAAGGGAATGGTTGCTTGTGTGCCAATACATCCTCCAAAAACCTCTTGGATAGACGCAGTTGGAGGTTTACTTGGTAATTAACACCTTTGGAATTGCCAAGGGATTCAAACAAGTTAGTTTGCGAGAAACACAAAGAGATGAGATTGATATTACGAAACATCAACAATCACCAGCAAATTCACCCACAAGGACATGGAAAAAAATTCTCAAATGGAATCAATAGTTTTACTAAGTAATTCAGACCTATAACATAAGTATTTACCTTAACTACATTGGCAACCACATGTCGAATTGGATTTTGCTTCATGGAGATATCACGGTAATTGTTGGGATGAGGTTGCGGGTTTGATGGTGAATGCTTGATTTTGAAAAATTCATGCCTTCCTTCTCTGCATAATTCAATGTCCCTCTGATTTATTACGCACAAACCCATCTCAGTAACTTCAATCACTACGTCTGCTCTTCCATTAATCCATCTCACAAAGCCACAGCACCAGCATCAACACTTTCAATCCATTGTGAGCTTTAACAAACCATCTAACAGCAACATAACTAATTTCTTTCCATTCTGATTACCAAACCAACAACTAGTATATCACCATTCTCGTTGTAATTTCCACAGTTCACAACCAACTCCAATCAAACCCCAAATCTGTTCTTCAAGAACAACAACACAAACCCTTCAATTAAGTTCAATTTTAATCAAACCCATTTCTATGAACTCCATCAAAACGATCACCAGATTTCTCAATTGCTCATTTACTGCCAGAATTCATCCAAATCACCCACATACTTTCACTATTTCTGTTGTCAAACTCAGACTCCAGTCCACCCTTGTCAGATTCAACAACACCATCAATTGTAACAGCATTTCAATACCACCATCTCAAAGGCATCAGATCTTGTATCATCCAACTCCACCATCTAATTCCATTTCACCAGATGCAAATCAATTTTAAGACCAACAAATCTATGATTCTCTATCTAATTTCAGTTTATCTCTTTCTTTCTCGATTTTCATTCCATTTTCGTCATCTCAACTCATCTGAATCTTCTATTCCCCTCCAATTTCGAATCTAACTTGTTTGTGAAAACTAATATCATCAATTTCAGAAGCCAATTCAATCATACCCATTACATATATACTCATCAATCAAAAATATTAGATCTTCTCTGTCGATGAAACCAATCTCTTCTTTCCCTTTCGCCAACGAAGTCACCTTCACCTTCACTGATTCTGTCAAAATCTCCAAATTCAACCAACACCCAACATTCCTGATCCAATGTAACTCTGAAATACCACTTCAATCTTCATCTACGTGAAAAACACACCAGAACCATCTCACAAATTAGCATAAAATCCTTCAATTTCTTTTCGTCTTTGCCATCACAGATCTGGGGGGTTTTTATTTTTGTTTTGAAATCTAGGATTTGCTGGTAGTTAGGGTTTCTGTGAATTAGGGTTTTCTTTTGTTGGAGAGGGGAAGATGAGAGAAAAAGAGATTCGGGTGTTTTTATTTTTGATTTGAAATCTAGGATTTGGTAGTAGTTAGGGTTTCTGTGAATCGGGATTTTCTTTTGTTAGAGGATGAGAGAAAGAGATGGAAGAAAAGTGAGGGAAGTGAAAGAACTTCGTTTTGATCGTTTTGGATGGCCATAAAGTGCACTCATAGTGTCATACGGATTATGATATTCTTTGGACGGTAAAGATTTGATTTAAAGTTGTCATACGGATCAAGGAAATTGTGTTTCTTTGTGCTTCCTCTTTGTGTTTTTGTGCTTTCTCTTTGTGCTTCCGGTTTGAATTTTAACTAGTCACAAAGGTAATGAAGTAATTTCGATTAGTCATACAGGTCATGAAGTAGCTTTAGTTCACACTGGTAGACTCGGGTTAGTAGGATACATCATTGAAATCGATAAATATGAAGCTCTTTGTGTTTTCTTGCTTTCTCTTTTTGTTTCCGGTTTTCAACTAGTAACATAGGTCATGAAGTAGCTTCAGTTCACACTTCAAACGTAGCATGATATATCATCGAAATCGATAAATATGAAGCTCAGAGTCGATTTGAAGTTCAAATATGGTATAACGACATAGAAACTATGAACCAAGAAGCTTTGGGAGGGTTCTGACTGCAAACGTAGCATGATATATCATCGAAATCGATAAATATGAAGCTCAGAGTCGATTCAAAATTCAAATATTGTATAACGTCATAGAAACTATGAACCAAGAAGCTCTGGGAGGGTTCTGACTTAAAACTTAGCATGATACATCATAGAAATCAATAAACATGAAGCTCAGCGTCGATTCGAACTTCAAACTTGGTATAATGGCATATAATCTATGGATGACGAAGCTCTGAGAGGGTTCTGACTTCAAACTTAGCATGATACATCATCGAAATTGATGAATATGAAGCTTAGTGTCGATTCGAACTTCAAATGTGGTATAACAACATGCAAACTATGAACCAAGAAGCTCGAAGAGGGTTCTGACTTCAAACTTAGAATGATACATCATCAAAATCGATAAGTATGAAGCTCAATGTCGATTCGAACTTCAAACTTGGTATAATAACATACAATCTATGAACCAATAAACTCTGAGAGGGTTCTGACATCAAACTTAGCATGAATACTCTAAGTCAGAAACTTGGTAAGAACGACGAATCCATCAATTTACAGGTAAGATTCCTTCGGTATATTCTATGAAACCTTAAACAAACCTTATTTATGCATATTCTATGCATACCATGCTCCAAGATCGAAACCTGGCCGCGAGTTGAATAATCTAAGTCAGAAACTTGGTAAGAACGACGAATCCATCCATTTACAGGTAAGATTTCTTCGAGATATTCTACGAAACCTTAAAAAACCCTATTTCTGCATATTGTATGCGTACCAGGATCCGAGATCGAAACCTGGCCGTGAGTTGACTACTCTAAGTCAGAAACTTGGTAAGAACGACGAATTCATCCATTTACAGGTAAGATTCCTTCGAGATATTCTACGAAACCTTAAAAAACCTATTTCTGCATATTGTATGCGTATAGGATCCGAGATCGAAACCTGGCCGCGAGTTGACTACTCTAAGTCAAAAACTTGGTAAAAATGACGAATCCATCCATTTACAGGTAAGGTTCCTTCGGTATATTCTACGAAACCTTAAACAAACCTTATTTATGCATATTCTATGCATATATACCATGCTCCGAGATCGAAACCTGGCCGCGAGTTGAATACTCTAAGTCAGAAACTTGGTAAGAACGACGAATCCATCCATTTATAGGTAAGATCTTCGGTATATTCTACGAAACCTTAAACAAACCTTATTTATGCATATTCTATGCATACCATGCTCCAAGATCGAAACTTGGCCGCGAGTTGAATACTTTAAGTCAGAAACTTAGTAAGAACGACGAATCCATCCATTTACAGGTAAGATTTCTTCGAGATATTCTACGAAACCTTAAAAAAACCCTATTTCTGCATATTGTATGCGTACCAGTATCCGAGATCGAAACCTGGATGTGAGTTGACTACTCTAAGCCAGAAACTTGGAAAGAACGACGAATTCATCCATTTACAGGTAAGATTCCTTCGAGATATTCTACGAAACCTTAAAAAAAAACCTATTTCTGCATATTGTATGCGTACTAGGATCCGAGATCGAAACCTGGCCGCGAGTTGACTACTCTAAGTCAAAAACTTGGTAAAAATGACGAATCCATCCATTTACAGGTAAGGTTCTTTCGGTATATTCTACGAAACCTTAAACAAACCTTATTTATGCATATTCTATGCATACCATGCTCCGAGATCGAAACCTAGCCGCGAGTTGAATACTCTAAGTCAAAAAATTGGTAAGAACGACGAATCCATCCATTTACAGGTAAGATTCCTTCGGTATATTCTACGAAAGCTTAAACAAACCTTATTTATGCATATTCTATGCATACCATGCTCCAAGATCGAAACCTGGCCGCGAGTTGAATACTCTAAGTCAGAAACTTAGTAAGAACGACGAATCCATCCATTTACAGGTAAGATTTCTTCGAGATATTCTATGAAACCTTAAAAAAACCCTATTTCTGCATATTGTATGCGTACCAGGATCCGAGATCGAAACCTGGCTGTGAGTTGACTACTCTAAGTCAGAAACTTGGTAAGAACGACGAATTCATCCATTTACAGGTAAGATTCCTTCGAGATATTCTACGAAACCTTAAAAAAACCTAATTTATGCATATTGTATGCGTACTAGGATCCGAGATCGAAACCTGGCCGCGAGTTGACTACTCTAAGTCAAAAACTTGGTAAAAATGACGAATCCATCCATTTACAGGTAAGGTTCCTTCGGTATATTCTACGAAACCTTAAACAAACCTTATTTATGCATATTCTATGCATATATACCATGCTCCGAGATCGAAACCTGGCCGCGAGTTGAATACTCTAAGTCAGAAACTTGGTAAGAACGACGAATCCATCCATTTATAGGTAAGATCTTCGGTATATTCTACGAAACCTTAAACAAACCTTATTTATGCATATTCTATGCATACCATGTTCCAAGATCGAAACTTGGCCGCGAGTTGAATACTTTAAGTCAGAAACTTAGTAAGAACGACGAATCCATCCATTTACAGGTAAGATTTCTTCGAGATATTCTACGAAACCTTAAAAAACCCTATTTCTGCATATTGTATGCGTACTAGGATCCGAGATCGAAACCTGGCCGCGAGTTGACTACTCTAAGTCAGAAACTTGGTAAGAACAACGAATTCATCCATTTACAGGTAAGATTCCTTCGAGATATTCTACGAAACTTAAAAAAATCGAATATCTGCATACTGTATGCGTACCAGGATCCGAGATCGAAACCTGGCTGCGAGTTGACTACTCTAAGTCATAAACTTGGTAAGAATGACGAATCCATCCATTTACAGGTAAGATTCCTTCGAGATATTCTACGAAACCTTAAAAAAAAACCCTATTTATGCATATTATATGCGTACAAGGATCCGAGATCGAAACCTGGCCGTGAGTTGACTACTATAAGTCAGAAACTTGGTAAGAACGATGAATTCATCCATTTACAGGTAAGATTCCTTCGAGATATTCTATGAAACTTAAAAAAATCGAATTTCTGCATATTGTATGTGTACCAGGATCCGAGATCGAAACCTGGCCGCGAGTTGACTACTCTAAGTCAGAAACTTGGTAAGAATGACGAATTCATCCATTTACAGGTAAGTTTCCTTCGAGATATTCTACGAAACCTTAAAAAAATTGTATTTCTGCATATTGTATGCGTACCAGGATCTGAGATCGAAACCTAGCCGCGAGTTGATTACTCTAAGTCAAAAACTTGGCAACAACACGAATCCATACATTTACAGGTAAGATTCCTTCGGTATATTCTACGAAACATTAAAAAAACCTTATTTTTGCATATTCTATGCATACCATGCTCCGAGATCGAAACCTGGCCGTGAGTTGACTACTCTAAGTCGAAACTTGGTAAGAACGACGAATTCATCCATTTACAGGTAAGATTCCTTCGAGATATTCTACGAAACCTTAAAAAAAAACCTATTTCTGCATATTATATGCGTACCAGGATCCGAGATCGAAACCTGGCCGCGAGTTGACTACTCTAATTCATAAATTTGGTAAGAACGATGAATCCATCCATTTACAGGTAAGATTTCTTCTAGATTTTCTACGAAACCTTAAACAAACCCTATTTCTGCATAAATGTATGCATACCAGGCTCTTAAATCTGTAAAACCCGACCGCTGAGTTGACTACTCTAAGTCGAAACTTGGTAAGAACGAAGAAACCATCCATTTATAGGTAAGATTCCTTCGAAATATTCTACGAAACCTTAAACAAACCTTATTTATGTATATTGTATGCATACCGGGCTCCAAGATTGAAACCTGGCCGCGAGTTAACTACTCTTAGTCAAAAACTTGGTAAAAATGACGAATCCATCCATTTACAAGGTAAGATTCCTTCGGTATATTCTACGAAACCTTAAACAAACCTTATTTCTGCATATTCTATGTATACAATGCTCCGAGATCGAAACCTGGCCGCGAGTTGACTACTCTAAGTCAGAAACTTGGTAAGAACGACGAATCCATCTATTTACAGGTAAGAAATATATCAGAATTTGATAAGAAATATATCAGAATTGAACATCCCACATTCGAAGATTACCAGAGTTAAAATGACCATATTACCCTTACTAGAAATAAAAGTAATAAATATTACGGAGATTGTGAAAGTTACTAAACTATCCTTATCTGAAATAAGTAAAGTAAATATTACAGATAGTGAAAATGATCATATTACCCTTCATGGAAATTTGTGCAATAAATATTATGGAGATTGTGAAAGTGACACGACTATCCTTATAGAAAAAAGTAAAGTAAATATTACTTTGCTTGTGAAAATGACCATATTACCCTTCTTGGAAATTAATGCAATAAATATTATGATATGAAGACTATGAAAATGACCAGACCACGCTTATCGGAAAATAAGTAAACTAAATATTATAAATTGTTAAAATCACCATATTACCCTTACTAGAAATAAAGGTAATAAATATTATGGAGACTGTGAAAATTACCAGACTACCCTTATGTGAAGTGAGTAAAGTAAATATTACAGATAGCGTGTATGTGATTGTTTACGAGAGAAGGCTTCGTGTTGTTTGCGGCTCGATCACCCGAAAGTATTTTTGAGCATTACATTTGGTTTTACAACTCTTATGAAGGGTTGTCATAAAGTTAGTGTATTAAAGAACCACAAACTTGCCAGAACATGTAATAGTGTAGGTATGGTTAGTGGTGTAGACTTCCATACAGGAGGTTGAGGATCAAATCCCCCTATCCTCATTTCTTCTAATGTTCTATATTTTTACTTCAACAACACTTATAAGTGTTGTTATACATTTTTATTAAAAAAAGAAAAAAAAGCCAAAACTTGTGAACGGTAAGGATGGTTGATGAGCTAGACGTCCATGCAGTAGATTCATGTTCGAATCTCCCCTATAACCTCATTTTTTCCAACATTATATATTTTTACTTCAACCACACTTATAAGTGTTGTTGTAGGTTTGTATTTAAAAAAAAGAAAGAAAAAAACCGAAACTTGTGAACTGAAAGGGTGGTTGATGAGCTAGACTTCCATGTAGTAGGCTCATATTCGAATCTCCCCTCTAACATTTTTTTTTCATTATCATATTTTTGTGTTCTTCAACAACACTTGTCAGAATTGTGATAAATGTCGTCACAACAGTTTTGCTCAAGGAGTTATCGTTTGTTTTCTTAGCGCAACCCCTTATTTCCCAAGGGTTGGCAGTGATGATATACGACAACTCTTCCTTTAAAATCAGTTGTAAAACATAGGACTTTCTACGATGTTTAGAAAAGTGTTGTAAATCTCTAGTTGTAGATGTATATTTTTCCTGTAGTGTTTTGTTGAGTTTTACCAGAGATTTTTGTTGAGTTTTACCAGAGAAACTCTCGTTACTTGGGTTCACTACTTCACAGGCAAGAAGATCATGGAAATTCTTCATGAGATGAATTCATGATTATTATAAACTCTAGATTAGAACTTATGGATGGTACGGATATTTTTGAACAGATAATGGTATCTCCCTACAATGAAATGAATCCATACCATATGCACTTTAATACTTTATTCCTTTTATGTCCTAACAATCACCAAAATCATATTAAGAATATTATCTTTGAAAATGAATTATTTTAGCAAATCAAAAAATCATTTTTCATCACTCTTTCTCTCAGCTTGTTCTTTCATTGCAGTTTTTATATATACACACCTTTCATCTGCATCATTTACATCCTCCTCCTCCTCCTCCTCCTCCTCCTCCTCCTAGCTCTTCCACATTCTCATACTCTTCTAGCTTCTTAGATTGAGGCCCTCTCTTCCATATATATACACAAACCATGTCGACTAGAACGAGTCAGTTACACATTGTTAATGGTACATCATTCGATTGTCCAAATCAAGTTCGTTCATGGAGTCTCTTTCAATCAATTATGTGGTTCATCATTCCAAGCTGCATTGGGAACATCTCTCATCAACAACTTGAGAGTCGACGTAAAGTAGACTATTACTATAACAACAAGTACCTCCATTATTTACTACCACGTCGAAGTCGTTCGATATCACTTCCCATCAGCGCCAAAATCAACACCAGCTCAGGGATCAAAAATATTTTGACGGGGACGATGTTTGGATACCGTCAAGGGAAAGTTACGTTTTGCGTTCAATCCAAACCTGGTTCTCATATTCCGACGCTCCTTCTTGAACTTGCCATACCTACAGATATTCTTGCAAAGGAAATGCAAAGCGGGTTATTAAGTATTGCACTGGAGTGCAACAATGGATCACGGCAATCTTCTTCTAATCTCTTGTCTGTGCCGGTATGGAGTATGTTTTGTAATGGGAGAAAGGCTGGTTTCGCCATAGCACGTGTACCAACCCAAGCTGATAAGAAAGTTCTTAGTTTAATGCGTAAAATTGATGAGGGTGTGGGTAGTATAAATGCCAAAAGGCTATCGAAGTCGTCTGCTGATGATACTTATGAGGATCGACATAGCTATGGTGACCTTATGTACTTGCGAGGTAATTTCGGAAGAGGATCTGCTTCTTCAAATTCAGAATCCTTCCATTTGATAAATCAAGATGGAAGTAGTAATCAACAACTCAGCATTTTATTCACTCGAACTAGATAACGATAACCTTTGGAAAAGCTGTTTGGAATGTCATCCCTGCTATCATTTGTTGGAATGTTTGGTTAAAACGCAATGCTCGCTGCTTCAGTGATAAAAGAAGAGCCGTAAATGCTATCATTACAGAAATTAAAGTCATTTGTTATCATTGGGCTTCAGCCAATTTAATTTCTGTTAGTTTTGTTCTCCGGGATGTTATTGCTAACTGGAGAACGTTATTGTTTGAACCTCCTTAGTTTGTGAGGATATTTGGGTTTCCTTTGTTTCTCCTTGTCTTCCCCTCCCTCTGTTTGGTAGCTTGGTTTGATGCTGATTTTTGTAATCATCCTATTTCTTACTCCTATTACAATGATCATTGTTATTCTTTTATCTTTAGATGTTAAACACCCATGTGATGGTTTCGGTTTTCCACATGCAAAGTGATCAGCAAAACAAAATCACTAATTACTTTAGGAGCTTTCGTCATTTTCAACCTGATGTCCTCTGTGAGTGAGTCCATATGTACAGCTGCTCTCTCAAAGGCTATCTCGACAAAAAGTTAAACAAAAAAATAACAAACAAGTCCGGATCTCGATACGAAGAAAACAAGTTGAATCAAATCATCCCAATTTGTCGCATTAATGATTTCTTCAAAGCCTTTGCGATCCAAGTTTGATCGAATCATCTTCTTCCAAAACGAAAGACAATCTAGGTTTTGGAAAACAAGAAATAACAAAAATGAAACAGTATTCTAGCAGATTCTCATAATTTAACTTATCAAACACTGCTAATACTCGCATGGTGGAACCTAAAATAGCAGAAATGTACTGATCTCATGCTACAAGGCAAGATATTATTTGTTACCTAAAACTGCAATGCAGCAGCATTGATTGAAATTTGGATGTGCATGTGTCAATCACCAACAGATAGATGATTGACATGACAAAACTTGATTTTGTATGTGCCACAAATCTTTAACCTTTAAACTTGATAATTGTCCTGATTTCTTAGTTCTACATAAATGAAAGAATCTTAATATTAGACCAAACGCACACAAGTAAAATGTCACATTATTGTGGATAGGAAATCATGTTCCCGCACTCTTTAACCAAAACTGATATAACCTGTCATCAAAAGGAAAACACCGTAAGAGAGACAAACTGCCAATTAATTTATGAGAATCTGCATGTGACCAGAAGATAATATCATCATGGCTTTAGCTTTTATTGGTCAAACAGTGAGCTTAGTGACCATCAGTAGTGCTATCTGACTAACCAAAATTTTGGCTTTATGATATCCTTTTTGTTACAGGGTGAGCTGTGTGCAGCCTGTTGCTGATTCCTTCTGTCGTCTAAATTTCACCAATCAGCAGAGAAACTGGATCTCTTTATCAAGCATATGTAGGCCGTGTAAGCACTTGTGTTTTCTAGTGCACGGCTGTAAAGTCTGCCTACCAGGATACGCACACATTTGAGTTGATATTGCGCATAATTATAACTAACTGATTGATTATACAAAATTAGTGTTACTTTTAATGCTTAATCAACTTTGGGGGTACTATTTCTTTCGGCTTAGTGTTGATTCGTACAACTTTTCTTAGTATTAGAAGTGACTTATAACAATTATGGAAAACCAGACTAATAAGTGAACTGAAATTCTGCCGGCTCTATTTTGTCATCTTAGTCGGTCATTTATACCTCAGTTCAGAAATGATAAAATCATTAAGAGTTTGCATTCTCGAGTTAAAACCCTAACACATAAGCTAGCTTGAACCGTGATAGGGTGTACTCATTGTACAAGCCTCTACTGAGGCTTGAAAAGTCTGTCAATATAAATGCTCATTACCGGGGAATTGAAAAGTCTAAAACACGCCGTGTCGCCGTTAGCTACATGTTTGATAACAAAACTTTTTTGAAGTAACTTTTGATATTTAATTTCCAACGTATGAAAAAACGGAACAAGAGGCATGTATAAGAATTCAAAATGGGGCCGGCCTCTCCCTTTTAGCATGTGAAAAAAGGGAACAAGAGAAAAGAAAAAAGCGAAATCTAGTTTCCAAAATGTTTCTTCTTTTTCTCTTTCGCGGTTTGGAAATGTCAGATAAAGTATCAGTTGAAAGTAACCTTTTCGAAAATGAGAAGAATCCAAAATAAGCTAGCCAGGATTTAGCAAGTTGGGGGTGAGGCAGTGAAAACAACAACCTCCAGGCTAGCTCAGCTTCAAAAGTTCAAACGCTTCTACCATGCCATTTGTTTTGTCTCTAAATATAAATTAGATACCAACTTGTCGATCAAGGCTCGGAGCAGACTGCAATATCACTAGATGTCAAAGCTTACAATTAATCTAATATAATATAAGAGCATCCAAATAAACTGGTATGTTGCTTTACAGTTCGTCTTCCCCCTTTTTGCCTCCACAATTCTGATTCCATTTCCAACAACCTGTCAATATAGAACCTCTGCAACACCGTGTCTCATATTGTACGGTATAAACGGTTCCACCGATTCTTTTTCATTAAAAAAAGAACACCAATACTTTCAGTTATTAGAAAATATATAAAAAAATACTTAATCATTGGGATAACAAAGATTAATTACTGAATGATTGAAATGGATGGACCAAGAGAGAATCAAAATAGTCTGGCACCAAAGCTGCTTTTGTTGCTAAAGAAGAAAAACGATTGCATTTAATTTTCCAGATCTGGTTCTCTTTTTGTTAAGCTTGAACCCTGAATTCTTGACTATAACTCTAAGTAAACCCCGGTGAAGCGGGGGTTTATGACAGGAAATACTCCTATGATTGTGATATGCTTTAATGAGAACAACTAATTTCGTAAAAGCCGGTGAAGCCGCCACTCGCATTAGTTTGTAACTATTATCTTTCACTATTTTGATCAATAATTCAAGTTTGTGTTAAATAATGGTTTGTCTTTGTCCCTACAATGAAGTGAATCCCACTCAGTTTATGTACTTTTTCATCATTTTGTCACTCAACTTGTTTTCTATTTCTTGATCATTGAAGAAATCTTTAGCCTTTAATGGCTCGCTAAAGTAGTGAACTATATATTTATATGTATAGCCGTTTCAAGTGCATCATTCGAATCATATTCTTCATCCCTTCTTCATTCTAACATTCTTCTTGCTCCTTAGAGTACACACACGTACTCACCATGGCAACTCGAACTGGCAGTGGTATGGTGGACGGTATCACATCAGTTGATTGCCATAATCGAGTTCGTTCATGGAGTCTTCTTCGATCAGTTATGTGGTTTATCATTCCCAGTTGCAGCCGAAACAACTCTGATGATCAACAACTTGAAAGACAAAGAGGAGCAGACTATTTCTATAACAACAACAAGTACCTTCATTATTTACAACCACGGCGAAGTAGTTCACTGTCACCCTCCATTGGTACTAACACCACAAGGATCAATAACATTTCCACAGGCACAATCTTTGGATACCGCAATGGAAAAGTTAATTTATGCTTTCAATCAAATCCTAACTCTAATATTCCAACCCTTCTTCTTCAACTTGCCATCCCTACAACTATTCTCGCAAAGGAAATGAGAGGTGGGTTACTAAGAATTGCACTAGAGTGCAAGACCGAATCACGGCATTCATCTTCTCATCATCTCTTGTCAGTGCCAGTATGGATTATGTATTGTAATGGGAGGAAGGTTGGCTCCGCCATGAAGCGCGTACCAACACAAGCTGATAAGAAAGTACTTGGCTTAATGCGGAATGTTGAAGAAGGTGTGGGGATTATAAATGGGAAAACCTTGAGAAACACTATTGGTGATAAGGAGGTCAATCAACATAACCAGGATGACCTTATGTACTTACGGGCTAATTTCGAAAGAGTATGTGGTTCTTCGAAATCAGAATCCTTTCATTTGATCAACAAAGATGGAAGTAATAGTCAACAGCTCAGTATCTTCTTCATTCGAACAGGATGATGACTACTATGGAATCTAAAGATCGAAATCCAAATTAATAAAATCGGCATAAGATGTAATTAAAGGTGCCTCTATGTAGAGTTGTGTGACATTTTTCATTCCTTTTGATCCGAAGGGTTGTGGAAGTTTTTTTTTTTTGATACCCTATAATAGTGATTCATAGACTGCATCCAAACTCCTTAAATAGGAGCGGATTCTGGCAATTACGGGGTTGGGGAAGTTGAAATAAATGTCTTTTTTTCCCAACAGTTCTAGTTTTGGGGTTTAATATTTCTAGTTTTGCGCTAATAACACTTATAAGGAATCAAATGCGTGAAAATAGTCTATTTGAATACTTTTCAAGAAGTTACTTTTTGACTTCCAAAAAAAGAATGTCAGAAATGAGTCTGGTCACACAATTTCAGAGGGAATTTTTGAAACAAAAACACTTCTGCTGGTCTGTCTGCCATGCTAATCCCAAACATCTAGTGTGCAGTTTTGAACAATTCATTAACTAATTATCGAGTAGTCAATACTATCAAATTTCTAATTTATGGAGTACTTATTAAACTTCCGGTGCTATCCTTCGGCGCTGTGTTGTACATCTTTTCATATCTAACTTAATCTTACAGGAACTGAAATATTTGTATTCCTATGATTCAAGAGACCAATCTTAGTGCTTGTAATGACTTTCTTAAGGATAAGATTGTGGTCCTTGCAATGTGAATGATAAAAATAGAGTCAATGTTGGGGTGGAACGAACTCGGTGAGTAAGTGGATTGCTTTAAATTCTTATGGAAGGTCGGGTGGAATTTTGTTGATATGGAATTCGGATATGATTGAAGTTGATGACTTTCTTAAGGAACTTTTACTAGTATTTCTTGTCGTAATTTGGAGGATAACTTCCGTTGGGTCTTAATTGGTGTTTATGGTCCTTGCAATGTGAATGATAAAAATAGAGTTCGTATGGAGCTAGCTACCTTGCATGGTTATTGGAATGGAATGCCTTTATGTTTCGGTGGAGACTTCAATGAGATAAGATACATGGTGGAGAGGAGGGGTTGTCGTAGAGTTTCGAATTCAATGAAATTCTTTGATGACCTATGTAATGAGTTGGATCTTGTTGACTTACTATCTCTTTCGAATGTGCTTTATTTAGGTGTTTTAATTGATCAAATTGATCACTTAAGAAGAAGAAGTATACTTGGAGTGGGCCACCTAATAAGAAGAGCAAAATTGACCGTTTTCTTTTCTCGTCGGATTGGAAAGATCATTTTCCAAATATCAACTTCAAGCTACTTGCAAGACCTTTTTCGGATCATTTTCCCATTGATTTATGCTCAAAGGATTCGGATTGGGGTGCTTGCCCTTTTCGATTTCAACTAGCTTGGCTAGAAGGAACTAACATAATTTCTTTAATGGAAGAATGGTGGGAATCTTTTTCTTTTGTAGGCACGGTGGGTGAAAGAGAAATTGAAGGTGTGGAATCGAGACGTCTTTGGGAACATTGATAGTCCAATTGACTTGGCACTAACCTAGATGAGAGTGTTAGATGAACTAGATGATGAAAGGGGTCTTAACGAAGGTGAAGAAGACATGCTTGTGACTGCTAAAATGGAGTTTGATATGGCTGTTGATGGTGGTTTTTAAACAAAGGGTAAAATCGTAAAACCCCAAATAACCTAATGTCACCTGTGACACATTTATTAGGACATTTAATGCATGTAGTCAGTAATTAATAGGGGGTATTTTTTCAAATTAGGGTTACAACGAACAAAACCCTAATTCCCCTCTGTGCCAATGGCAAATCATGCCATCCACACCTAGCCCAAGCTAGCCGCGCCATGCCAAACGCACGCTGCCTTGGCCCTAGCTATGCTAGTCACACCAAACGCGCCAAAGCATGCCAACCATGCTAGCCGCACCTCCGTGCCAATGGCAAATCATGCCAGCCACACATAGCCTAAGCTAGCCGTACCTCCGTGCAAATGGCAAATCATGCCAGCCACACCTAGGCCAAGCTAGCCGCGCCATGCCAAACGCACTCTGCCTTGGCCCTAGCTATGCTAGTCACACCAAACGCGCCAAAACATGCCAACCATGCTAGCCGCACCTCCGTGCCAATGGCAAATCATGCCGACCACACCTAGCCTAAGCTAGCCGCACCTCTATGCCAATGGAAAATTATCAACGCCATACCAAACGCGCCGAAGCATGCCAACCATGCTAGACGCACCTCCGTGGCAATGGAAAATCATGTCAGCCACACCTTGTCCAAGCTAGCCGCGCCATGCCAAACACACTCTGCCTTGGCCCTAGCTACGCTGGTCACGCCACGCCAAGCCAAACACCCTTACCTTGGCCCTAGCCGAGCCATGCCAAAGTAGCGCCCGCACCTAGGCTTGCAAACCATGCAACCTAGGCCAAATTGGCCACGCATGCCATTGGCACATGCCAACATGCTCATTGGTAGCTTTTCCTACCAGGACGCAACCCAAATTGGCCACGCATGCCATTGCCACATGCCAACACGCTCGCTGGTAGCTTTTCCTACCAGTACACGACCCAAATTGGCCACGCATGCCATTGGCACATGCCAACACGCTCATTGGTAGCTTTTCCCTACAGGGCGCGACCCAAATTGGACACGCATGCCATTGGCACATGCCAACACGCTCGCCGGTAGCTTTTCCTACCAGGACGCGACCCAAATTGGCCACGCAGGCCATTGGCACATGCCAACACGCTCGCTGGTAGCTTTTTCTACCAGGGCACGACCCAAATTGGCCACGCATGCCATTGGCACATGCCAACACGCTCGCTGGTAGCTTTTCCTGCCAGGACGCATCCCAAATTGGCCACGCATGCCATTGGCACATGCCAACACGCTCGGTGGTAGCTTTTCCTACCAGGACGCGACCCAAATTGGCCATGCATGCCATTGGCACATGCCAACACGCTCGCTGGTAGCTTTTCCTACCAGGTCGTGACCCAAGTTGGCCACGCATGCCATTGGCACATGCCAACATGCATCGTTGGTAGCTTTTCTTACCAGGACATAGCCCTAATGGCCATGTGTGCCATTGACACATGCCAAACACGCACGATGGTAGCCTAACTTGCAAACCGTGCAACCTACCATCAAGGCATTCCGCACACGCCATTGGCACTTGTCATACACGCCACTAGCAGCTCTGGCATTGCCACTTACACTCAACGTACAACCTACCACCAAAGCATTCCGCACATGCCATTGGCACATGCCACACACGCCACTAGCAGCTACGGCGTTGCCACTTGCACTCATGGTGCAACCCGCAACAAAGGCATTCCGCACATGCCAGTGGCACATGCCACACGCGCCATTAGCGGCGCCACTTGCACTCAAGGTGCAACCAACACTCGAGACATCAACACAAACCGGGGATGCTTTCTAGGGTTTTGGTTTGGCGGTCACAGCATGCAGCGTACACTACGCTCACATTAAGAAAGCGTGAATAGGAATAAAGCGGTCAAATAAATGAGGAAATAATGGTGAAAACGTTTTCACCCATAAACACCTTGCGGTTACCACCTCCTCCCATTATTTCACCCTTTACTCTCTTCCTTCATGAGGCGAGAGGTACGTTTCAACCTCGACTTGTATAAATAGGTCTTACCTATTTCCACCAGACGACAAGTCTCGGTCAAGAGAAAAATACAACACTCTCAGAAAAGGCAACTTTGCAAGCTCTCCAAAAAGCTTTCATCTCTTGCAAGCTTCCGAAGATTTCACTTTCTGATACAAGTCGAGACACTACTCTCCTGCACTATTCGGTCTCAACACCTTTCTTTGCTTCCCTCCCCAAATCAACCCTTCTCCTCCACTTTGTGACCGAAGCAAGTCTGGAACGGCCATTTCTTGGTTTAGGCCGGAGTTGTACAGATTGATCTCTCGAATATAGAAAGTGCTCACGTGCAGCACATTTGTTTAGGGTTAAAACCAGTTTCTCACTCACCTACCGAATTTACCGAAATCGGCGGAAACGATTTTTAGCCATAAATAATTGGCGACCACAGCGGGAGGATTGATCTATCGATTACAATACCAACTCCGACTCCTGATTTCGTTTCCCGAACATCAAATCCCAACATGGTGGAACTCAGGTCCGGAGCGGCTGCCGAGAATACCACAAAGAGAACACACCCCTGATGTTAGCGTCTCTCCCAATAACGTTGTTCCATCACCTGCTGACTACAGGTAACATCGAATGCACTCCCTCAAGCGTAGCACCGCCAATCACCAGGGCAAGAGCCGCTGCCTCCTCTAGTGTCTCAGCACAACCCTATAATCACGGCAACGAAAATATCTCTTCGGGTGTCACGCCACCAGTCACCGAGGCCATAGCCGCCGCTACTGGTCCATAATGTTTCGTCTAGCATGGCGCCTCCGACCACAACTAAGTTTCCAACTACCCGCCGACGGGATGAGAGACCGGAGGGACGGAGGAAGTCGTCCTTATGTCACCATCGGGCCGATTTGATGGAACGACAGGAGATGCTCGCCAGAGCCCAGACGGACATGGTTTCAACGCAGAAAGAGGCACTCGTCTTTCTCAAGACCCTGACAGAGCGACTACCACGTGAATCGCGTCCTCCAGAGCCGCTTAAGAACTTATCCAACAACCCCAACGCTAGCACCTCGGAGGAGCACGCCTCCACGGATGAAGAAACTCGCGCTAGAATCCCGTTGGAAAGAAATCAGCCGCCCAACTTCGTCACGCGAGAAGATCTGGAACAACTTCTCCGCAACCGAATCAAGAATGATGAATTGGACGTGCATCATCACCAACCCCCTTACCCATCCGAAATGCAGAGAATCCCTCTCCCAAGGGGGTACTCTTCTCCTCAATTCACCCTGTACGATGGTACCGGAATGCACATGAGCATATCTCCCGTTTCTGGAATCCCTAGGTGAACATGAATATAATCACGTTCTTCGTTTAAGGGAATTCTCAAAATCACTTACTTGGAAGGGCGTATACATTGTACAACAAAGATCCCACCGAACAGCATTCCCAACTGGAGTAGCATGGTTGCTGCGTTTTACAAGAAATACTTTTTGTGTCTCGAACAAGTTACTTTCTCGGACCTCGGAAGAATGTACCCGGTGGGATAACGAACATCCGAATGATTTCTTCAAGAGGTTCAGGGTTCAAGCACTCGACTGTCACGGCCCAAATGTGACCGAGCAACAACTGGTGAACGCATGCATCAATGGTATGGTTCCTATTTACCGCGCCCTGCTAGAAAACTTGCGCTTCCAAACATTCTCCGAACTCCATGAAGCCGCCAGACGATCTGCAACAACAACACCAGCATTACTGGAAAGAGCTAGGACAACTCGAACCGAAGACACGCGCGAAACTCGCAGGAGTACACGCCTCATCAGCAAGTAATTTAATGTCGGCTCATCCTCCGTGAACATAGTAAACGAAAGGGGAAAAAGGAAAGCCCCAACTACGAGCCACCAGCCAAAACGTGAAGTGCTGGCGCAACGGGAAACCCCTCCACAAAAAACCGTCACTAAAACTCCCATGCAGCATCATGAGACCGAAGGAAATACCCTTGATTTCTCGTTTCCCATCGAGGAGGTGATTGACCTCCTAGAAGCCTGGGTTCAAGATGATATTATCAAACTGCCACCTCCCAGACGTCCACCAACTGAGGCTGAGATGGCGAACCCCAAGTACTGCCACTACCACGGGTTCGTTCACCACCCGACCAGCGATTGCAACAGACTAAAGCATATTTTCAAACAAAGGATAGAAGCGGGAGGACTCCAACCAGGAGACGAAAGAGTGCATCGATACCCACTCCCAATAAGAAAGCTGCGGGTCCCTCTGGGGACTCCGTGCACGAGACTCAGTACAATCCATGATGCAACATGTATGCGAAATTCTCTATCTTTCCAAGGTGCAGCGCCAAGATATTTTCGCAGCTCTCAATCGTGTTGTATCCAAGAACGACTTTTCTCTCCTTGGAAACCACGCCGGGGCCCAAGCTTTCAAAAAGGAGAAGCGGGGATTGCTGACCACGTCCGTTTAAGAGGTAACGAATTTGACGACACGCTCATCGACACGGCCTCTGACCACAACATCAATACTTTCAAGACACTAAAGGCAGCAGGATTTACAAAACAAGACGCTACCTATTCCCAGTCCGTGATTAAGAACTTGAGAGGAGAAACTTTGAACGCGCATGGCTACATCAACCTAGAGATCAATATGGGAGACGCTATAACACATAGAAAATTCCACATTGTCAAAAAACTAGATCACGACATGATATTGGGACGATTGTGGGTGCTCGACAACAAAGCGAAATTGGATGTACACCCTCTTCCGACGTCCACGCCCAAAGGAATTCCCAACAAATCATCCCACTGGTTATCGCATCAACGAGCTATTGAAGGAACCCAGACATCCGGAGAGGACCCGTTGGCGCTAGCTCGTGATTTTCAAATGCAAGTAAGTCTGACCGAGCAACCTTTTCTGCAACCAGTCTTTCCTTTCCCCATTCCGTCATGGGGACTCGCGTGACATCGAACGAACGCTGTCAAGAAATGTGAATGGGAGCTGGACCATTTGAACACTTTGCAAGAAGCTTGGAAACTTCTATTGAAACCAACGAAGCCAAGACTCAAACGGTTGCACGACGTCTGAACCCGTTTTCAATCGGAGATGTAGTTGTTAAGGAAAGCTCCTTTCAAGTTGGGAGGATGACAGTAAAAATGGCTATTCAAACTGATTCGCCGGATGAAAGAGAAGACGATCTGTATCTGGTTGCGGATACCCTTTTGGGAGGATATTGCAAGCTCATCAATGCAGACACACCTGAAAGCGTGATAATTCACTCGCGATGGCTCAAGGTCTCCAGTCCCTAAAACGTTGTACCTCCCGATCACTCCCCTTTAGTATTTCCTTTAACAATTCCTCTTAGTAGTTGTACTCCCCCAAGATGAATACACCGTTTGTATCTTTTTCCTGGGATTCCCTTTTTCGTCAAAAAAAAAAGAAGAAGCATAAATACATCTCTTTCCAAGCAAATTCTACAGATATCAGAGAAATACATCAGATAAACCCAGAAAACCATTGAAGAATGATCGAATTTAGGATAGTGGTAAATAGAGTTGTCGTTCACTCGGACTTGATGAAATCGATCTTAGGATTTAATAAAGAGAACTAATAAAAATACAGAATATATACACAATTTATGTCACAAGATGGAGAGAGTTACTGGGATTCAGGATTCCGCCAAACTCATAACAAAATGTTCAAATATTAATTCTTTTAACAATTATCGCTCAACAAATAAAAACATGGACTCTTATTTTTGCCAAGGTAGATTCTCAAAATATTAGTTATAAATCGTAAGCATGGGACATCAAACATTTAAGCAAGCATGACCCATCTAATAAAATAATAACTAATTTAATCAAATCATAATTCAATTTTTAATCAGTGCAAAAGTCATAAAAAGAATTAATTAAAATTACCCATGTATGAAATTCTTCTTCCTCCGTCATCCCAGTGATTGGTTCTAGCTCATCATGTTGGAAACACGCTCAAAATCCATTTTTATTGCTCAAAGGAGGTGTACAAATGATGAAAAGGGAGAAGAAATTATAAAACCGGGTTTGCAACAGTTATAGTTGTTGCAAACACTGTTACAAACTACGATAGAGAATAAGTGCTTCTGTTTCTGTAGCTGCGACCCACGTTTTGTAGTCGTTTTTCACTGTTGGAAAACGACTGTCTTCAAAAGTCTGTTCTTCACGTTCTTCAGAGATGCAGCAGCAGAAATGGTATTCTCTGCAACTTCGATTGTTTTGGCTCTTCTAGCGTTCTAAAACCTCCCAAACTCTCCGTCCTCGCTCTAATACTCCTCACCACCTTTTATAGCCTCTCATGCATGAGAAATCTCCTCCATAACTCCAAATATTTTCTTCATTACTCGGCTTTTAAAGAAAATATTCCGAGAATATTTTCTTAACCTTTTAATCTCTTCCGAGCCTTGAATTGCTTCAAACACACTCCCTACACGCTGGTACATCTTCCATAAGTGGTATAACGCGGAGCAGGTATACGGAAACCTCTCGGGTTCGGAAAAACCCGAGAGACTCTGTTTCCTTCCACACGACTAACCAGCCAAACTGGATTGATTCCAACGACCCTACCACGCCTGTTAAGCTAAATAAAGTCTTCCCATGAATTTTCAGCCATTAAGTCGCACTCTAACCCCTCCAAATCATGAACCAGAATCTGCCAGTTCTGTTAAAATAATTTCCCGCCAAAAATAATTTTTCAAACGAGGAAGAAAGGGTTGCCCCTTATCCAACAGCTGGGGGTGCGAATATCAATTGGGTGTCCCTTAGTAATTGGGTTACCCCTTATCCAAAGTGGGAGTCCGAATATCAAATGTCCTCCGGAGGTGTTCCGAGCAACTTTTCGAGCCGAATTTTCCAAAAATACCTAAAAATACATAAAAACACAATATTAGTACAAAAATCGAGTTCCAACAAACACTGAGGACAATTCAGACACAAAAAATGTGTCTATCAAATACCCCCAAACTTATTATTTGGTAGTCCTCGAGCAAATTTATTCTAGAAAATAAAAATCATTTGAACCCCTAGGTGGCTCTAGTGGCGGAGTGTTGTCTCAGGAGGGTTTACCAGAGGTGTACCCACAAAACCTTTACCCGGACCCTAACTATCTACGAGAACTTTGGAATGCACTAAAGAATCTCCTTGGTTGGCATACTTATTGATTACGGGAGGAAGTACCACGATGCAAAATTCCAATTGTTGTACACGAGTTTGCACTCAAGCATACTAAAATTCATATATAAGTCACGAGCTCTACTCGGATAGTCGCACTATGGACATCAATACCGGAGTCAAAACTAATCACATGGATGGATCAAGAAGATGGATATAGAGAAAAACATAGATGGTTTTGATGTTTACTAAGTGAATGGTGTTTCCCATATACAATCGAAGGCCTCGCCAAAATGAACCTATCCTAATGGACCGAGATACTAGTCGACTAATATCAACACACCGGCATATACAAGGGAACCGGTGGTCGATAATCCTAACTCTAGAGTCAACACAACTGGCATATACAAGGGTTCCGGTGGTTGACTTTATTTAATTTATTCGGTTGGTCTCGATGGTCCGGTCTCAATTTTTCTCTTTTTTTTTTTATAATACTTTTTTTGTTTTTTTTTTTTTTTTTTGGTATCTCAATCACTCTAATTCACCCTAGCATTGGTAACAACTTGATTCGTGGGCCCTACCTAATCACTTAGAGAAACATAGTTTAAAAAGAACAAAACAAAATAAAAACAGAAGTGAAAAGGACTCAACGAGATATGGTGAAACTATCATGTTATTTCTAACACCTGACCTTTGTGCTTTTATGAATAGACTCTTTAGATGTTGCCATCTAATCAGATTGGTTCCTCAACTCCTACAACCAAAATGCTTCCATCCACTTAGATTGGTTAGTGTCATCCTTAATAAGCATAAATTTCTAGGCTCTGGAGTTTATTTACCTGGCACTTTTAGGGGCGACCCCAAAAGAATTAGGGGCGACACTAAAAGACAAAAAAGGTCACCCAAACGTAAATCTAAGCTACCCCTTATATTTGATTTTTCGAAATGGCCAATATGCCCTTATATAATCGGTAGCCAACACCATAATCGGTAGGTTAAAGGTGAATCGGTAGGTTAAATTGAAACTATACCTACCGATTATTGTGTAGATACTTCGGCCAATAATCCCTTTTATAATCGGTAGCTTATCCAACTTTTAAGACTACCGATTATAAGGAGCTCCGTATTCAGCCTTGGCCAAATTCCATAGGTTTTGAGGGGTGCAGAGCCAACCATAACCACTTGGATAGAGCTGTGGATGTAGCCATAATCGGAAGCCTAATAGGTTCCACAACCTACCGATTATAGGTTGCCCCAAATTTAGTTTTTTCTAAAATCCTTCACGTAATGAATGTTGAAATATACCATAATCGGTAGGGTATATAATTATATAACCAACCGATTATAACGAGCCCCAAGATCCAACCTTTGCCATATTTCATAGGTTTTGAGTGCACTCAGCCAACCATAACCACTTGGTTCGTGTTTTGGATGCACCGTTAATCGGGAGTTAAATATATTACCAAAACATCCGATTATGGGTTGCCCCAAAATGAGTTTTTTCTAAAATCCTTCATGTAAGGGAATTTTAAATATACCATAATCGGTAGAGTTAACAACTTAACAACCTACCGATTATAAGGAGCCCCAGATCGAACCCTTGCCAAATTCCGTAGGTTTTGAGTGTACAGAGCCAGACATAACCATGTGGTTCGTGATTTGGATATAGCCATAATCGTACGGAAGATAGGTTCCAAAACCTATCGATTATAGGTTGCCCCAAAATGAGTTTTTTCTAAAATCCTTCATTTGATGAATTTTGAAATCTACCATAATCGGTAGTCTACTCAACTTAATAAACTACCGATTGTAAGGAGACCCAGATCGAACCCTTGCCAAATTCCATTGGTTCCGAGGGTACAGGGCCATGCATAACCATGTGGTTCGTGATTTGGATGTAGCCATAATCGTACGGAAGATAGGTTCCAAAACCTACCGATTATAGGTTGCCCCAAATTTAGTTTTTTCTAAAATCCTTCATGTGATGAATTTTGAAATCTACTATAATCGGTAGTCTACTCAACTTAATAAACTACCGATTGTAAGGAGACCCAGATCGAACCCTTGCCAAAATCCATAGGTTAAGAGGGTACAAAGCCAGGCCTAACCATGTGGTTCGTGATTTGGAAGTAGCCATAATCGTACGGAATATAGGTTCCAAAACCTACCGATTATAGGTTGCCCCTAAATGAGTTTTTTTCTAAAATCCTTATTTGCTTTAATTTGCAATCTGACATAATCGGTAGATGATAAAACTTATACACTACCGATTATAAGTGGTCAGGATTCAACCTTTGACAAAAACTATAATATTCGGTAGCCAAAACAATAATCGGTAGTTTCACTCAATAATCGGAAGCAAACTCTGTAATCGGTAGGCTGGGGTCTATATATTAGTGTTTGGAAAAAAAAATTGACTCATCGTGAGGTAACTCCCGATTGAGTGAGAAAAGAAGAAGAAAAAAAAAGAAGAAGAAGTGGGTATATGATTTTTGCCAACTTCCATAAACATGGATGGGTATGAAGAAGGAGGACGTGAAGTTGTTGAATTTCAAGGTTCACTACCGTTTAGAGATGACGATTTGGGTTATATGTTGAATGATCCAAACTTTGATGGAGATGAAACCCTAGACGACGCTTTCATGGAAGAAAATGGAGAATCACCCGAGATCGAAGCTAACGATTCATCAAACATACGGGTATGTTGTTAACAAACTCTAATACCCATGTTATCCATGTTACGTGCGTTTGTGTGTGTTTTCGAACGTGAAAATTCGATTTGTGCATGCATTGAATGACATGAACGACATATATTCGGTAGTAAATTTAGTAACATATCTACCGATTATTAATAATCGGGTATATTTTGATGTATTAATATGCCGAATATGAAAAAATCCCCAAATTGAAAGCTTCAATTTTTCATAATCGGAATTTGTCTACATGAATAAACGTCCGATTATTGGTATATAATAATCGTTTGGTTCATGAATTTATAGTCCCCCCCGATTATTGAAGGTTTTACCACGGAAGAATTGTTCATTTACGTATGTCGTTAATCGGTAAACTATATGCGTACATGACTACCGATTTATTATAATCGGTTACGTTGTATAGTATTAAATCACCGATTGTATTACAATCGTTTACTTATTATCTAAACTTCCTTCCGATTGCTAATGCATAACTTGTTGTTGTTGTGCGTAGGCTGTTGTAGCGGTTGATGACGATTATTATTTGAGGCCTGATACTTCCCTACACTATGCAAACGATTTGGTATGGTCATGATTTATCTTTTCTTTTTCCAATCGTGTATGTTAGATGGTTATGCTTATTATTTTTGTTTTGTAATATGCCCATTTAGATATTTGGAAGTAAGAAGGAGGCCAAGGAATGGCTTATGAACAAGGCAAAAGAGAAGATGTGCGTGGTAGTTCAGAACCGTTGCATTAAGAATATTCGGTTTGAAATGGTATGTGAGCGAGGTGGGGAGAAGAAGAGTCACGAGGGAAAGAATAATAAGTATGTAAGGAAGACGGAGAGGAAGAAGTACCGAACTCATACGAAGAAGATTGGATGCCCATTTAAGATTGTCTTCTATAAGCCCGATGGTAAGGAAAGTAAAGATTGGAAAATGTCTAAAGTTGCTAATGGTTGTAACAACCACGATGATCCTGATACTCTTATTGGACATGTAATGTTTGCGAAGTTAAAAGCACATGAAATGGAGACGGTGAGGTCTATACGTATCCAAAAGGCGAGTGCGATCTTAAGTAAAATAAAGGCAGACGACCCCGACAACTTGTCTTCTTTATCTACAATTAAGTCGGCCCTAGCTACGATCAAAAGGACGGAATGGGATGGTAGAACGGTCATGCAACAATCGCAGTGGTTAGCTGAGTTACACGACTACACGTTGAGAACGGAAGAAAAGGATGGTAAAGTGGTACGTATTTTCTTGGCACATCCGAAATGATAAAATTGGCTCGGTGTTTTCATCAAATTGTGTTGATAGATGCCACTTACAAGACAAACAAATATAACATGCCGTTGTTGAACATTGCTTGTCATACTTCGGACAAAAACACGTTTACGATTGCATGGGGTTTAATGGATCATGAGAACAACGTGAGTTTCATTTGGATGCTGGAGACGCTGAGGTCCATTTACAATGGGAATGATTTTCCAAGGGTTATTGTAACGGATAACGATCAAGCCTTAATGCATGCAATAGCGGTAGTGTTTCCTGAAGCCCGAAACTTGCAGTGTACGTGGCACATTCAATGCAACCTCAGACACAATTTCCATCGCCATTTCCAAGCTAAAAAACCAAGGAAGGGTACCAAGAGGTCGAAGGAAGAGGATGAGCGCATTAGTAAATTAACCGAGGAAGAACGAGAGGAAGATAAGAGGTTATTTGATGAAAAATGGAAGGAGGATGGGATAATTTGGAGATCGTTCATGAAAGCATGGGACAAGATCGTTTGGTCAATGACCGAGGAAATTCTGAAAGGAACTTGAAGAAATTTGAGGAAGAATATTACAAGGACTACCAAAAACCCGTTGAGTATTGTAAAACACAATGGTTACCGATTAAGGAGAGGTTTGTGTATGCATGGACATATGAATATCATAACTTCAAGAACGAGGCGACAAGCATTGCGGAGGGGTCTCATGGCCGATTAAAGAAAATACTTCTAGGTAGTCAAAATGGAGTTGTGTCGATCCAAGAAGCAATCCATGAATTCACCAATCGTGATCTCATAAAGATTAAGGCTTCTATGCAATTTAGTGTACATAAATTCCCTACGGAACACGAAGGGGAAAGATTGCTTCTAAGGGGCATTGTTCATAAAGTTTCACGTTGGGCAATAAATCACATGATAGAACAATTGAAGTTGGATAAATCTAACGATGACGAGAATACGGTTTGTGTTTGCAAGGATATGATAGGTATTGGTCTCCCATGTCGTCATAAAATGGGTAGGTACGTCGATGTGATTGACATCAATGATATTCATCCATTTTGGAAGCAATTAAATTTCACTCCAAGCACACCCGTAGTCAATGGTCCGTCGTTCATGGAGTCGGAATTGTGTGCAAGAATAGCCGAGCGTTATGCTACAACAAATGGCGCCAAGAAGCAAATATTGATGCATGATTTGGAACAAGCTCTTCACCCTCGTTTAAAAGAGGTTGATGAACCTACTAAGCATAAGGGGGAGGGTAGGCCAAACACCGAAGTTTCGAGGACCATTGAAAGAAAAGAATTAAAGGATCATTTTCTAATAAAAGAATATTGTGTCGGCATGAGCGTTCGGAAGCCGAATTTGAAGATGAACCGCAACCAAAGAAAAGAGGTCGTCCAAGAAAAGATCAAAATGGAAGTCCAAAAGTCTCTAAGAAGCCTTTTCAAGTAAGTCAAGTCGATGCGGTGGAACAAGTTGTGTTAGTGGAGACCCAAACTAGCTCCGTAGTTATTGATCAAATGAGCGACTCGCCACAAACACATTCAACGGAAATGGTGACTATAAGAGAGAAGTATGGTACTCTTCGTTGTCCTAGGGATTTTCATGGAAGACCAACACGATCAAGGTATACGATTATAGAAGAGTATATGAAACAACTCCCTCCACTCATTGTTCCATTTGTTTTGTCCACCGACGAGGTTGATGGGGATGGCAATTGCGGGTTTCACGTCGCCTCGGAACAAATTGGTTACTTTGAGAGGCGGTGAACGAAGATGTCACCCAATGGCAAAATTTAAGAACTAAGATGGCGGTACAACTAATAAAGGACAAGGATTTCTATATGGAGATGATGAAGGAAGGAGATAGGCACGACAAAGAACTAGAGTTCAAAGACTTTGTTGCGCATGTAAAGTGCTGAAAGGGTTTGAAGACAATCGGATCCAAGTATTGGATGACAATGCCTAAATGTGGATATCTCTTAGTGGATGCTTTGAATTGTGTGGTACATTTCTTTGTTCCTCCTAAGTATGGACATTCTTATACGTTTACACCTACAAGGACGGTTTGCGATGAATCGGTTAAAGATAGAAGAATTGTTATGGCATTTGTGAATGAGATGCATTTTATCGTTTAAGAGTAAAGAGGGATTTCCCATTACCTCCGTTGGGTGGTTTGAGTGATTACTTCCCAACGAATCATTGTAACGATTGGTTGAAACAATATGAGACCAACATGTTGGATTGGGATCGCGTCATGAAGGTGGATTTCGGAAGGCGGAATTGGTTTCCTCGGATGATGAAGATCAATGATTGTTATGTTTGAAAGATGTATTTTGGAAAGCCCTATTTGTACATGTTTTTTTTGGAATTTTGTGGAAAATACTTTGAAGTCTAAAGCTATAATCGGTAGTTATATTTTTAATATATCAACCGATTATACAAGCTTTTGTAAACAAACTCAATCAATATTATAATCGGTTATTAACTTTTTGAATTTATCTTCCGATTAAAAGGTGATAAAACAATCGAAATTTTTTCCCAGAATCGGTAGATTACATATTATATAAACATCCGATTGACACCAAACTCTGACAAAAAATAAACTGTAAATTTTTCCCAGAATCGGTAGACAACATATTGAATAAACTTCCGATTGTCACCATAGTCTGACAAAAAGCTAAAAATCTTCCCAGAATCGGTAGATAACATACTGCATAAACTTCCGATTGTCACCAAATTCGACAAAATAGGTGAAAATTTTTCCCAGAATCGGTAGACAATATAAAATAATAACTTCCGATTGTAACCATCAATCAACATTTATCTTTATTCTGACGGACTTCGAGGAATTCATAATCGCCATCATAAGTGAATTCTTCACCCTTTTCCACTAAGTATTGTCTTTTTGCAAGTGTCTCCTATATAAACAAACATAAAATAATGTCAACTTCGTTTTAGTAAGAAAGATTAAACACCCGGTGTTATTTAAAAAGAATAACCAAGCGTTATACTTACAAATTGTTGGATCGACAAGCTTAAGTGGCTAGTGTTAAACATCCTCTTTTTGTATCGTTATGTAATCATTTACCCCTTTTTGGACAAGTCGGAAACGATCATGAACTTGTTGGAGTGATCTTTGCTTTGGATTTCCATACTCTCGCACAAATTGGCTATATACCCTCGCCCAAAAGACTTGGTGTTAACCTTCCTGCTATGACATCTTCACGTCTTGTTTCACGATACCATGTTTTCACAATGACCAAATCTTCATCTGCGTCAAACGTTGCCATGCTTGTAAGTTGAGATATACAATGAATTCACAAGAGTAGACAATGGAAAATCTATTTGTAGAATATACGATGCTATATATGTGTTGTTTGGTGCATAAATAAGAAGAGTTTACCCTCCTTATATAGATGAGAGTCCCAACGTCTCTTTTTTTTGAAAATATGGCCGTTGATGCGTACTTTACAAGATCATCTTGAAATTGCGTACAATTATTACACTCAATCGGTAGTAAATGTTTGAACAAAGCACCCGATTATTCGTAATCGGTAAACATGTATTGTTATTTACTTCCGATTATAGGTTGTTTTGTCAACAGAGTTCTCAGTTTCATTAGAGTAGTATAATCGGAGGTTTCTCAATATGTATTATCTACCGATTGTGTGTGGTTTTTCGAGGCACGACTAGTTTCTTTTGAACGAATAGCCATTGGCGTATAATCGGTAGTTAGATCAACAATTAAAACTTCCGATTTTCATAAATATTTTGAAATTCATAACAATATCACCTACACATCATCATAATTTTACATTGAACTCCCTCAATTCTATTACAAGGTATTGTGATTAGTGTCGTGGACGTGTTGGACGAGTCCTAAACGGATTAAATCTTTCCATCGCCTAAGGATTCTAAAATGAGCTTCATAACTAAGCTTGATCTTTTCCATCTCCGCCATTCCCGAGAGATCGTTCTATAACGTCATCATTGGTTTCACCCGTCAATCGATATTGATTCACAAGATAAGTTAAATGGACGAATTCTTGGACGTGTCCATTTATTGAACCAACTCGGCGAAAAAGATCGGCGGAGTGACGGTTGTTTGGGTTACGGTGTCGTCGCGAGAATTTTTCGTGAATTTTCCCCAAATAACTCATACTCATTATTCCTCCTTGCCTGCATTCTTCTCCTCGTCTCGGATAGAATTGAACATAGCGCCTACATAAAGATAAATCTTCTTCGATCGTGAACTCCGTAGGATTAATGAATGGTTGGGCCATTATGTTGAAGATGATGTTGGAGAGAGTCTAAAGGTATTTGTGTTCCATAGAGAGTAAAAGATACAATCCTTATATATAGTTTAGAGTTCCAACGGCTGTATTTTGTTGGGGCAACTGTATAATCGGTAGTCAAATGAAGTATTTTAACTTCCGATTATCTGATTCCCAAATTTTGTTTTGCAGAAATGTCATTTTTTTCGAATTTGGGAAATATATTAATCGGTAGCTAATAACCTATCGATTATACAGTTGCCCCAAATTTAGTTTTTGCAGAATTGTCATTTTTTTTCGAATTTGGGAACTAGAATAATCGGTAGTTAATAAGACTTCCGATTATACAGTTGCCCCAAATTTCTTTCTTGGCGAAATCACCAATTTTGGGAATTTAGGATCTACTATAATCGGTAGTCTCGTGAGGTTATGTTCCTTCCGATTGTTATAGAAGCCAGATGCGTGTTTGCCACAAAATCGATAATAATCGGTAGTATAACATAGTTACTAAGCTTCCGATTTAGTTATAATAATCGGGCACTAAATATCTTCCGATTGTGTAAGGGCATTAACGTATTCTCCGCGTTTTTGGACATCCCTTAACGGTGTATATGGGTTGGGAATAAAAAAGTCGCCCCTAATTCTTTCGGGGTCGCCCCTAAAAGTGCCAGGTTTATTTATTGCAACTAACAAAAAGTTTCTCCCATACCCCCAAACTTAAATCTAACATTGTCCTCAATGTTCTAAAGATGAAATTAAAAGCATGAACAAGGAGAAACTGTTACCATTTGAAGTAAAAGAGTTAAGGAAAGATATTACCGTGTTGCAAGAGCCTGGGTTACCTCCCAAGAAGTGCTAAGTTTAAAGTCTTCATCCAGACATTGGAAAGGATTAGTCACCTCGAAGAATCATATAGCAACAAATCGGAATAATCGGGTCATCTGGATCAAAAAGTGCTAACCACAAGAAGAGGAAACTTCCACAGAGCAGGAAGATATCCAACACACCCTCATATATTTTTTTGTTTAAGACAACTACATCTAGTTGTGGTTCGGGTTCAGGCTCTATAACTGGATCTAGATAACATATTTTCATGGGTTGCATTTCCTCAAAAGTTGAATCCGAATGTTTAGGTTCTAGAGTCTGGAAAAACTCAAATAAAAGCTTAGAAGCACATAATAATAACCTAAATAATTGCGGATCCTCGAAGTCAATCAGACTTGACTCATACAGTTGACCACAGTAGTGGTCATTCTTAAGCAAATGTGTCGACCCTAATCTGCTAAAGTAATTAGGTTTAGTCTCAAAACTTAATAATTGACACATCTTATACGTTCCCACAATTGGAAGGAAGGTTTTTGTGGGAAAACAAAGTCAATCCTGGTATCATAGCCTGGGTTAACCACATCAACCAGAGGATGGGTTTCTAACAACTGAACTTCTTTATGGAAACAACTAGGTTCAGGAAAAAGTGTATGAAGATAATCTTTTAGAATGGTTGAGGCACATATGTCAAGTCCCAAGTTAGGGACCTTTCTAAGAGTTAAGGTAGGGGTGTACAGAATGCCCGGAAGCCTGTGGCCTGCCATGTACCGCCCGGGTCCGAAGGAGCCCATGGGCGCCCGACAGCCTGTCATGGGCTAGCCCAACCTGCCCGATAATTATAAGTGGGTGGACTCGGGTTTTTGTTCAAATATTGAGTCACTGTTAGCCTGCCCGCAGCTTGTTTAGTTACCCGCCTTGCTGTGCTATAATCGGGCTTGGGCTGGCCGGCCCGGCTCGATGTACACCCCTAAGTTAAGGCACATGGAGAATGATAATCACCCCCAAACTTAGAGTTTTCAGTGTCTCTAGAAAGACTAGTCACAACTTCCCTAATTTCAAGGTCATCTGATTCCTGAAAATGGTCAATTGATTCTTCTAAGTCAGGTACATCCTCACTCATCTCTACGAGTTCATTTTCTTTTTCTAAGTCTATTGTTTCTAAATCGCTAGACTCAAAATATACTCGTTCCTCTAAACCATCGTTGGCTTCGTAATCAAAAGGAAATACTACATCGTCTAAAACGGGGGTATCTCTAGTCAAATCCTCATCCTTTTGAATAGGTGAATAATTATTAAAATTATTTGAATTTGAACTAGAAATATTATCATCATTAAGCTCAATTGGAGTAACAAATTCCTGATCACTATGCCTACTGATTTCAAATTCTTCATCAACACTATCCTCATCATAATCATAACATGAAAATGGTTGAACCTTATCTAAAGTATTGCTTTCAATTCTAACCTCGTCATCTTGATTATGTAAATAGAAATTTTCCTCATTTTCAAGGGTGATTTTTGAAGCAATGTATTGGCAATTCAAAGTAATTCGAGCAATTCTTTCTTCCGTCTCTAACTCTAACCTACGTGTTGACTCAAAAACTCACGTGTTGACTCGTTAACTTATGTGTTGACTCAAGTATCTTACGCGCCTTATCTAGAGTGGAGGAATTATAGGAATTTTGCTCGTATGACCGGTATTCATGTGAATAGTAATTGGGCTCACCATGGTATGAGCCATAATCTTCAAAAGGTTGGCTTTCCCAACCACTATTCACACTCTGGTCATAAAAGAGTGATGTCCATAATGTTCGAGTTGGATAATCATATTCATTGTGATGGCTATTATAATACCGTTTGACATCCTAAGCTGCAAGGTAATTCTACACAAACACAAACAAAGGCTGACTTGACCACAACAAACCTGCGATTTCTAGCAAACAAAAAGCATGATGGCTCCACTTAGATTGTTTCTAGACCAGCTTCTAATCCTTCGAAAGGGAATTCGTTACAATTTAAGCAAACCCTTCTAGAATCAATCCGAGTTTAAGTAAGCTGAATAGAGGCGAGGGAAGGCTGCGTGGAGCTTTGATACCCAAGGCCTCACCGCATTACAAGGCGCGCGATCACGCATTCAACTTACGAAACCATCATGAACTTCAAGTATGCTCAAAGAGTAACCAATGTTTTTTGAATGACTTTCCTATTAAGATCGTTACCCTATCGGTCTCGTTCTAGTCAAAATTTTAGGCTTAGGTTCGTGTTTGGTTTCGTTTTCCTAAGGCGAGCAAGAAGAAAACGGTGATGAAATCCGAACTCTTATCTTGTATGGCCAGTCCTTGCCCTTTACTAGGAAATTAAAGCAGCCGGATTCAGTTCCTCGACATATAATCACACGAAATCATCCAGTAAACCCGCTGACAGGGGATTCGCGGGTGTTTAGAATTCTTACCTCCCGTTCCAGACGGGGGATGAACCGTTGAAGTCGACTCGGGCCACGACTCCTATGTCGTGTACGAACCCGATGGGCCGAGGTGATATCGCAATCACCGTCCTTCCCTGTGCAGTTTATATTTGAATTACCCTTCCTTAGGGTTTAAAATCGATAATGTCCGATAGTCCAAAAAAAAAGTCCAAAAAAAAAATAATTACAAAAATAATTACCTAATTACAGTTTCTAAAAATAAAATAAAATAATAATTACACTATATACAAAAATTTTCTTCTTCACTTCGTTCGAATCTCTCTTTTCTTTCCTATTTTGGATTTTCTTTTCTTTTCAGTGCTTTCTCTTTTCCTTTCGCTCCACTCCAAATCTGAAAGCAAACAGAAATACCAAAACGCGTAAAACAAATCTATACACAAGTCCGCGTAGGCGGCGCCAAAAATTGATCGAATTTAGGATAGTGGTAAATAGAGTTGTCGTTCACTCGGACTTGATGAAATCGATCTTAGGATTTAATAAAGAGAACTAATAAAAATACAGAATATATACACAATTTATGTCACAAGATGGAGAGAGTTACTGGGATTCAGGATTCCGCCAAACTCATAACAAAAGGTTCAAATATTAATTCTTTTAACAATTGTCGCTCAACAAATAAAAACATGGACTCTTATTTTTGCCAAGGTAGATTCTCAAAATATTAGTTATAAATCGTAAGCATGAGACATCAAACATTTAAGCAAGCATGACCCGTCTAATAAAATAATAACTAATTTAATCAAATCATAATTCAATTTTTAATCAGTGCAAAAGTCATAAAAAGAATTAATTAAAATTACCCATGTATGAAATTCGTCTTCCTCCGTCGTCCCAGTGATGGGTTCTAGCTCATCATGTTGGAAACACGCTCAAAATCCATTTTTATTTCTCAAAGGAGGTGTACAAATGATGAAAAGGGAGAAGAAATTATAAACCGGGTTTGCAATGATTATAGTTGTTGCAAACACATTTATAAATCTGCGATAGAGAATAAGTGCTTCTGCTTTCGTAAATGCGACGACCCACGTTTTGTAGTCGTTTTCACTGTTGAAAAACGACTGTCTTCAAAAGTCTGTTCTTCACGTTCTTCAGAGATGCAGCAGCAGAAATGGTATTCTCTGCAACTTCGATTTTTTGGCTCTTCTAGCGTTCTAAAACCTCCCAAACTCTCCGTCCTCGCTCTAATACTCCTCACCACCTTTTATAGCCTCTCATGCATGAGAAATCTCCTCCATAACTCCAAATATTTTCTTCATTACACGGCTTTTAAAGAAAATATTCCGAGAATATTTTCTTAACCTTTTAATCTCTTCCGAGCCTTGAATTGCTTCAAACACACTCCCTACACGCTGGTACATCTTCCATAAGTGGTATAACACGGAGCAGGTACACGGAAACCTCTCGACCACACACTCAGAGTTCGGAAAAACCCGAGAGACTCTGTTTCCTTCCACACGACTAATCAGCCAAACTGGATTGATTCCAACGACCCTACCACGCCTGTTAAGATAAATAAAGTCTTCCCATGAATTTTCAGCCATTA